>CM031243.1:244502096-245102096 GCA_018340775.1 Taxus wallichiana var. yunnanensis | reverse complement strand
AAGATATCCACCACAGGGTCAAACAATAGAATAAACCCAACAGTCCTAATTTGAAGCGATCACACTGGTTATTTATCAAGAATTCAACCGAGTCTATACAACAGTATTCAAGATAATAAAGAAGAATAATTAATGATTCCATCTACTCCAGTAATGATAAACATAAAAGAACAGGCTTCAATAATTACTGATTTCGTAAAAAGAACCAACTGAACCTTCTTCAATATTTTTGAACAAGCTTACACAGAAGGAAACGAAACAATACAACCGGGGAGTCTATACCCAAAATTCTACTATAGTTAACAGAGGTCGAAAGACCTGTTACTTCTTCAAGACTTCAAACAAATCAATATCCAACATTCAAATATATAAATGTATAGCTTCCACAGTGGTCCATTTATACAAGTCATTCAATGGACTCTACAGAGCCGTTCCAATATATAATATACATATATCCATAATGCATACTGTAACGGTTAAATCTTGTTACCCCAACGAAAAAGGAAAACAATTCCAAAAGAGTTGCAATAAGATACTGTCACACCGAAAGATGTTTATTCTCAAACAACCTTCAAGACAAAATGAAACCCAACAGCATCAATAACTACCTTCATCAAAACCCACGACAGAGCTTACAAAGATTCAATAAAACTGAACAATCATACGCTATCCATCAGTATCCCTTCTAACAATTTCCACAACAAGTATTAACAAAATATTTATATACATTTATATATACCAACATGCATCAATAGCCTGCACCCATCGGGAGGACAATTCATGGACTCACACAGAGCAGGCCTAGCACAAAATCTTGCCATATTTTCGCATATAAAAGCCAGAATGCAAAACACCCAGAAATATATAGCAACCGTTCGATTATATCAACACCCATCAAGGGATAAACGAAAAATCGAACCAGAAGAGATACAGTACCAAAAATCACACAAGACCACCAAGGAAAAATCATCTATTTCCATAAATCATTTGAACAGAGTTGTTCTAATGAAATCACTTGAAAGACAGCAAGATATTTAAAGGTTAGGGCCTAACATGCCTGGATTTTTACTCAAAATTCCGAAGCAGACCACTGGAAGAGCTCAGACTTCCTTTTCCTTTTCCAAGTTAGAGCGACCAACAAAATTTTGCTATCTCCATAACATATATATTTCCCTTGCCAGAGAAAAGAGTTAGATATCCTCATGTTCGCCATGCAACACAAAGAAGGCTGGTGTGAAGAACCAGTGAACAGGCAGAAGGAAAACCAAAATTCGCGATAAGCCAAACAAACCAACAACTTCCCAGTTTGCATGCCTTCACGCGAGTTCCGAGCTCGACTACCGAGCACATTGAATGCATTTACACCAACTTTCCCGCTCAAACTCCACTGCCACCGACCGCCAAAATTGGCGACAGTCAAATAGAATTTCAGTCCATTTTCAGTTTTGGCGACCTGCCACGTCGGCACAAGTTAGCCATTCCTTAAACTTCCGCCAAGACCTGTCCCTCATACTTATCCTTAGCATTTAATGACATAGAAAATGCCGCCCATGGTTCGCACCCCTCCATAGGCCCCTATACATTCTTGTTTCATAGTTAGGTTAGTATCTTAGGTTAGAATTTAGGATAATACTTATTCTAACCACATTACACATAGATACTAACTTAGGACATTAGCACTTAGCCTAGGTCTAGGTTAGATTAACACTAATCTAACCCCTAGGTTAGGTTTAGTTTTAGGTTACTAACCATTAATAATTCTAGTTAGGTCTACATTTCGTACACTCAGAAAAAGACCTACATCATACCTTCTTGAACAGGGTTAGCTCCTGTCCTGCCTCAGGCTGCAGAATCGTATGTAACCGAATTATTACCTGGTCCACGATCGAGACCTTCCAGATATACTTCCATATCGGGAACCAATCCATTTCACATGATCAGCCTGAGTCAAACTCTGGACCAGCTTATTCAATGCTTCTAGACCTTGCAACCTGTTCAAGGTCTGTGATTTTAATTCATCACGAACAAACTTAGAGCAATACTTGGATCAATTCCACTGATCCAAGATTAGATCTTAAAGATGGATAACTCTATAATTCATTCCGAGATCAGATTAAACTCAGATGCAAAATGAAATAAATAAAAGAGTCTAATCATATTCTGACTCAGTCAAGGATCTGCAAAGAAATTACAGTACATATCAAGCATGATTTCTAAATCGAGGAACACATCCTTTTATAAGAAATCACATATCAACACTTGTATGCTCAGGAGGAAGTAACAACAGTTCAGGGTGTTACATGCTTCCCTCCTAAAAAGATTCATCGTCCCGATGAATTACATATTAAATTAACCTTCAGGTCAATCAAATTATCAGTACACAAATAATGTGACTATTTCATATTTGAATAGTTCCAGAAATCAATGTCACAACACATTTTATTCAACCTGAATAATGTTTGCCTTCATCTGGCTTTCATAAATACTTAAAAACAATAAGTTCATAAAAGTATGTTTTGTCAACAGATTTCATTCTGTTGAAAAAGAGAAGGAAAAGCAATTTTCATTTCTTCCAGATTTTCCCAAGTTGCACTTTCTTCGCTAAACTGGTCCCACTGGACCTTACATTGCTGTATTTCACGATTTCTTAAATGCAATTGGCGAGTTTCCAGCACTCGTGTGGGTTTAACCACGATTATTCCTGGGTCTTGGACCTGCAAGGAATTCCAATTTAAAACATGTGACAGATCTGAAACGTATTTCTTAAGCAAAGAAATATGGAAAACATCATGCATGCGAGATAAAGCAGGTGGCAATGCTAAACGATAAGCTACAGGATTGATTATTTCGACAATTTCGAAAGGTCCCACGAATCGAGGTGACAACTTGGCAGCCTTGCCAAAAGTTATAGAACTCTTTCTGGGTTTAACACGAAGAAAAACCTTATCACCAAGCTCAAACCTTCTATCAACCCGCTTAAGGTCAGCATAGCTCTTCTGTCTATCCGCTGCTTCCTTTAGTCGTTCACGAATCAGCTTAACTTGCTGTTCCATTTCTGTGAGAATCTCTGGTCCAATTACCACTCTATCCTCAACACTGTCCCAACTTACAGGGGTTCTGCACTTTCTTCCATAAAGCGCTTCAAATGGTGCCATTTTGAGAGATGAGTGATAAGTATTGTTGTATGCGAACTCAACTAATGGAAGATACTCTTCCCATTTATACTGTTGATCCATGCAATACATTCGCAACATGTCCTCCAACACTTGGTTTACTCTCTCAGTTTGTCCATCCGTTTCCGGATGATATGCAGAACTGAAGTTTAGTTTCGTTCCAAGAGCTGCGTTAAGTGTTTGCCAAAACCTTGACGTCATTCTAGGATCCCTGTCAGATATAATCAATTCTGGTACACCATGCAATCTGAAAATTTTGTGTACGAATCTTTTGGCTAGCACTGGTGAATCATCCTTTAGATTTCCAGCGATGAAATGAGCTACCTTGGTCAGTTTATCAACAACTACCAGGATAACATCATGTTTATTCTGGACATAGGCAGTCCTTATACAAAATCCATGGTTATTACTTGCCATTTGTACTGCGGTATGCTATGAGGATATAACAATCCAGCAGGGTGCATATGTTCTGCCTTCACCCGCTGACATTCCAGACAATGAGTCACAAAATTAATTACATCCTTTTTCATACCTTTCCAAAAGTATTGTTGTTTCAAATCAGCAAGCATTTTTGTGATGCCTGGGTGTCCAGAGAAAGGTGAATTATGAAATTCAACTAACAACTTCTTTCTCAAATCGTTCAGCATAGGTACATATACCCTGTTTTCATAACGCAAGATTCCTTCATTATCAAAATGAAAACCTTTATACCTTATATCCTTAGGTTCTGCAGCAAGCGCTGCTTTTACTTGCTGAAAGTATGCATCTGATTCTGAGGCACTTTTTACCTCGTCTTTAAACTGAGTTCTTAATGTTATAAGAGCAGAAATGTGCCTCCTACGACTTAGAGCATCAGCTACTCTATTCTCCTTCCCTTTGATATAGCTAATATCAAAGTCATATTGTGATAAAAATTCTAACCACCTTCTCTGTCTGGC
The DNA here is from genome assembly GCA_018340775.1 of Taxus wallichiana var. yunnanensis. Lineage (NCBI taxonomy): Eukaryota > Viridiplantae > Streptophyta > Pinopsida > Cupressales > Taxaceae > Taxus > Taxus wallichiana. The sequence continues at coordinate 245,097,985 of CM031243.1, read as the reverse complement.
ATTCAGATTGGGCTGAGTAAAAATATATTTCAGTCCTAAGTGGTCAGTCTTCAACTCAAAAGGTTTCCCAAGTAAATAGTGTCTCCAGACTTGAAGTGCATGAACAATGGCAGCAAGTTCCAAATCATGAGGGGCATAGTTCAGCTCATGTAACTTAAGTTTTCTACTTTCATATGCTATGACCTGATCATTTTGTAGCAAAACACCTCCAAGGCCTTCCCCAGAAGCATCTGTTACAACAGTAAAACTCCCATTAGGGTCTGGTACAGCTAGTATAGGTGCAGAAGTCAACTGGTCTTTCAAACTTTTGAAAGCCGCTTCGCACTTATCATTCCATATGAATTTCTTATCCTTCTTCTGCAAAGAAGTTATTGGTGCAGCTACTTTAGAAAAATCCTTTACAAATTTTCTATAGTAACTAAAGCAAGACCCATGAAGCTTCTTACTTCATGCACATTCTTTGGTGCAGGCCACTCAGTTATTGCCACTATTTTTGAAGGATCTACAGCAATTCCTTCTTTACTTATAACATGACCCAAATAGTGAACTTCTGAATCAAAGAAAGAACATTTGGATAACTTACCATACAACTTTCTCTTTCTCAAAATTCCCAAAACTATCTTCAAATGCTCATTGTGCTCCTCAACGCTTTTAGAATAAATGAGAATATCGTCCAAGAATACAAGTACAAACTTGTCCAGGTATTCTTGAAAAATATTGTTCATTAAATTCATAAAGGCTGTGGGTGCATTAGTTAATCCAAAGGGTAGAACTGTGAATTCATAATGTCCGTACCTTGTTCGGAAAGCTGTTTTATGAATGTCTTCTTCTTTAATCCTTAACTGATGATAACCAGATCGAAGATCTATCTTAGAATAAACCGCTGCTCCACGCATCTGATCAAACAGATCATCGATCCTTGGAAGTGGATATCGGTTCTTGATTGTTGCTTTGTTCAACATCCGATAATCAATACACAACCTTAGTGTTCCATCCTTCTTTTTCACAAATATTACAGGCGCACCCCAAGGTGAAACACTTGGTCTAATCAAACCTTTTGTCAAAAGTTCATGCAACTGTGCCTTAAGCTCGACTAACTCTGTAGTAGTCATCCTATAAGGCGCTTTGGAAATAGGTTCAGTTCCCGGTTTGATTTCAATGGTGAAGTCAAATTCTCTCTTGGGTGGTAACCCTGGTAATTCTTCAGGAAAAACATCCCTGAAACTTTGTAACAGAGGAATTTGCTTCATGTAACCACCATCTTCTTCTGAAGATTCAGATATCTTTACGGCATAAAGGGTACATCCTTTATTTTTAGCCTTTTTAAGCTGCATTGCTGACAGTTTTCTAACTGAAATTTCCCGTTTTACACCTTGAATCTCTGCTGATTCCAGCTGATCATCTAAACATTTTATGTTCTTTTCATAGCAGTCTACCTTTGCTTTATGGTCAGCTAACCAATTGACACCAATGATAATGTCATAAGATCCTAAAGGTGTAACATAGAGATCAACTTCCGTGGAAAAGTTAGGTAAGTCAAGGACTGCCCCAAAAAGACACATACTCACTGTATGAACAGAATTATTACCATACTGTACAGTCCAAGATTTATCCATTTTTCCAGCTTTTCTTTTAAGTTTAGAAGCAAGTTTATTAGATATAAAACATTCAGTAGCTCCTGTATCAAAAAGAATAGTGACAGGTATGCCGAATAACTTACCCGGAACTTCTATAGGTGTCACTTGCTTTTCAGCTTGCTTGTCCGCTACTGCAGCATGTATCTTATGCTGCTGATTACGATCATCCTTCTTTAAAGGGCATTGATTAGCATAGTGGTCTTTGCCACAATTGTAGCAGCCTCCTACAGGTCCCTTTTTAGGCTCAGAATTACCTCCAGCCTTGTAATTGTCACGTTGTCCTCCATAGGGCTTCTGCCCATTGTTATAATTTTTAGCAAAATTATCCCTTACGTTTCCAGCAGGCTTATTTACTGCTGCTTTCTTATTGTTATCTCCTGGAAACTTACTCTTGTTTCCAAACTTTTTCCATGGTCCTTTTCTGGGTGCAAGAGAGGTTGAAGAAGGGTTTGCAGTCTTCTTCCGCACTTCCTCCTTATGAGCAGAAATAGCCTTTAATTTCTGTTCTTGCCTTATGGCCTTTTCAACAACTCCTTCCATAGTGGTTGGACTGTGAACATCGACCTCTCCCCCTATCACGGGATTCAATCCCATGATGAATTTCCGTATTCTGAACTTTTCGTCAGTTTGATACTGCGGTACATACTTAAGGAGTTTTGTAAACCACTCCCAGAATTCAGTTACCGTTAGCTTCCCTTGAGCTAAGTTCTGAAATTCTGTCATTTTCTGATCATAGAAAAGTTGTGGCAGCCAACGTTGCCTAAAATAGCCTTTAAATTGATCCCAAGTAATATTGGTCTCATCAATGTTTAGTTCAGCTTTACGGCTATCCCACCACGAAGATGCTTCGTGGGAAAGCTGATAGGCTCCCCAAATAGCTTTGGTTTCCTCTGAGAAGTTCCTTATTGCAAAGTACTTCTCCATTTCACTGAGCCAGTTCTCAGCTCCATCTCCTAATGTGGTGCCATCATACTTAGGTGGACTTATCCTTTTTATATCATTAGTGAGTTCTGCTGCCAACCTGGCCTTTTTATTTTCCGATTGGACAGGTGCATTCCCAGCATTAACATCAACACCCATGTCGGGGTTGTCCTCAGGAGGTTGCTGATTATTATTATCAGCTTCTTCATCCTCCTCATTTCCCATCACCTGCTGTTCAAGTATAGCTAAGCGATCTCTTGTGTCCAACAGGGCAGCAAGGATCTCATCAAGTTTCTGGGTTGTTGCCGCTCCTCCTTCAGGTGGAGCATTATTCGCAACGTTCCCCCTTGTTCTAACCATTTTCTGTTACAAGAAAATTTAGGTTTTTATCAGATTATGGACACAATAGGTCCAAGAGCTGCAACCTTCAGCTCTGATACCAAGATGTAACATCCTCATTTTAGACAATAGAACAAGTCAATTTTTTTTTTTTTGATAAATGCATCCTGGTTCTAAATACATAATTTAGAACTCACAAATCAAATAACCATTCATTTAACAGATAACCATATGCAGCTGTAATGACTCGGAGTACCTCCGATCTATTCATTTCATGACTCGGTAATCTACCGATCTATTCATGAGTAATAAGAGTTGGCGTTATTATTTAACACTTCACTCCTGTGGTTCTCTTCCCTATTCTGGGATTCAGAATGCTCTGTCCAAGGAACCTAACTGAATAATTGTTACCATTATTCATCGGCATCTCATCCCTTAGACTAGGTGAATTAGGACAACGCAATCAGCAGCTTGCGATACTTTGGCCAAAGATTTGAAACATACTGTTTATGTCTCGTATTCCTTAATGGCATACTCGTCAATCTGGAATACGCCCTTCACCCCATTCTTATGTTATATAGAATGTCTTACACCGACTACTGTCAGTCCTTCCTTTCACAACTTAATCACTCGGAGATAGATTAACAAGGTGATAATGTTATATGGATGCCCACGAGTATTAGGGATACGATGACATACTGGTTTAACCCTGCAGTTAGACCAGTGTGTCAAGATACCCCGAACCTCCTAGGCAGCCTTATAACATGGCCACATTCCTAATTGGTCCCTGAGTAATTCGTCGAGATCAAAGTGTAAATCTTAGCGATCAATGCAAAGGGTGTCGCCATAAGTCACCTGCATTGTTGTAACTTTGAGAAGATCCTAATCTTCTCGGAGGTACAACCCTGCAGTTGACTTGTGTCGTCAACCTTTAAATCCGCCTCGAAAAGATCTACTTAATAATATGCGTTACGCACGTTGAGTTTTAAATTACTTTAAAGACTTTCCCCATAGGTTAGCCTTTCCCAATCCCTGGATTCTTCGTCTTAAGACGACCTTCCTCAATAAAACCCATTACATGGTAGAGGTATTAAGGTCAAGCTCTCATCAAGGAGTCATTAGAATACACATGATTCTAAAACAACAGAATTGGACATTATCTCATTACCTTCATATGAGATTGCCATCTGAACCCCATTAGATTTATTTCAGTTCTCTTAACTGAATTTATATCATACTTATTAGTATAAGGATATAATTGGTTAAGAATCCAATTTAATGTTGTCCTGCCATACTAGGACTAGGGATTAGTAATTTACCTCAGCTTGATTAGTGTTCTGTTTAGGTTCGTTTTAACCCTATCTTTTAAAAAGACAATGATTTAAATTTCAATTTAGCTTTCGATAGAACAAATTAGAACTACTAAACACTCATAAGAATTCAATCACATTTTCTTTAAGCTTTCATTGTCAATCACAAAAGCATCCAATTACACAAAGATAACATTGCCACTCTGGTATATAAACCGAAGAAGGTCAACTATCAGAATTAAGAATACAACACATAAGTATCAATACTTATTTTTATTCCTTTCATAACTGTACAAATACATTTTATGCAAGCAACATACTTGATACAATGCTTAACGGAAAAGAAACATCTTTCCACATATAGTACATTTAGAAAATCAAGCTGTAATTCCTTATAAATCAAATTAAACAATCTGATCATCCTGTCAGATCTGCATTGCTTTTACCACTTACGGCAACCATCTGCAAAAATAGTCAACATGAGTCGATTCGATGAACCGAGCATGATAAGCACTAACTTTTAAAACAATTGTAATCCGTCAATTGTTTTCATTAAACACTACTGTTTAAATGAGTTCCATTAACCAAACAAGTAAACATATTCGGACTATGCCCTTGTAATACAAAAATGACTACAAACGTGTAACTCTATCATCGTTACGAATAGTCCTAAACACTTCTCAATTATTTCATCAATATTAAGAATCAAAGAACGAAAGTATCCAAAACAATTATCTTAAATCCAAGATCAAGCAACAATGGACAGATCGTTAATTTCATCAGGAAATGGAAATATCATAACAACTCTTGAGTATATCAATATGTTAAAAACAGCTCCTACTGTTACAGATATCAACATGTATATAATAATAGAAAAGAAAGGAACAAATCATTCACACTTCCTTTCACACAAGTTCACTCTTTCATGCACTCGTCTCCTCATATGGAAAGCATTCATCCGGTAAGTATACGAACAAGTCCGACAAGCCACAAGAAGAATTGTTGTTTAAATAAAGAAATAAAACACAGCAATTAAATCAGTCGAGTCCATCAACAGCACACTGTTAAAATAAGGCAACTACAAATACAGTAGCCCCATGCCGAACAACATGGTCTTTCTACCAGACAGACTCAGAATGACCTCACGCAAGAAGCGACAGGCAAGAAGACAACTACTGCCGTTACCTATTTAGGTACAGTTAGCTCCTAAATTCATTCATGCTCAAAAATGGATATCAAAGTAAGGAAGGCGTAACACGCCTACTATCCCAATAACAATCTACAGCCTCTTCAATCCTTTACAACACTGTATGGCTTTTGTTCCCAAGGTCGAATTCAAAGGAACTCAATTGTTGCCACAGTCAATAAGAAACTCCAACTCCTTTTGAACAATGACATCTCCCTACGACTTAGGCAGAGAGAAGTTTAAATGAAACCCACGCATCACACACAGCCACATCAACTGGCATGAAATCTAAACACAACATAGAATATCGTAGCTACATCTGAATGAAATCAGAGTAGAAAGTATGGTATCCATGACCTACTTCATAAAGCCGTTATACAAGATGTCAAGCTATTCACAGAAATCCATCAAGGCCATAAAAACATCACATGTTCAATCTCAGGCTTATACAAAAGCCAAAAGAAACAAGATATCCACCACAGGGTCAAACAATAGAATAAACCCAACAGTCCTAATTTGAAGCGATCACACTGGTTATTTATCAAGAATTCAACCGAGTCTATACAACGGTATTCAAGATAATAAAGAAGAATAATTAATGATTCCATCTACTCCAGTAATGATAAACATAAAAGAACAGGCTTCAATAATTACTGATTTCGTAAAAAGAACCAACTGAACCTTCTTCAATATTTTTGAACAAGCTTACACAGAAGGAAACGAAACAGTACAACCGGGGAGTCTATACCCAAAATTCTACTATAGTTAACAGAGGTCGAAAGACCTGTTACTTCTTCAAGACTTCAAACAAATCAATATCCAACATTCAAATATATAAATGTATAGCTTCCACAGTGGTCCATTTATACAAGTCATTCAATGGACTCTACAGAGCCGTTCCAATATATAATATACATATATCCATAATGCATACTGTAACGGTTAAATCTTGTTACCCCAACGAAAAGGAAAACAATTCCAAAAGAGTTGCAATAAGATCTTGTCACACACCGAAAGATGTTTATTCTCAAACAACCTTCAAGACAAAACGAAACCCAACAGTATCAATAACTACCTTCATCAAAACCCACGACAGAGCTTACAAAGATTCAATAAAACTGAACAATCATACGCTATCCATCAGTATCCCTTCTAACAATTTCCACAACAAGTATTAACAAAATATTTATATACATTTATATATACCAACATGCATCAATAGCCTGCACCCATCGGGAGGACAATTCATGGACTCACACAGAGCAGGCCTAGCACAAAATCTTGCCATATTTTCGCATATAAAAGCCAGAATGCAAAACACCCAGAAATATATAGCAACCGTTCGATTATATCAACACCCATCAAGGGATAAACGAAAAATCGAACCAGAAGAGATACAGTACCAAAAATCACACAAGACCACCAAGGAAAAAATCATCTATTTCCACAAATCATTTGAACAGAGTTGTTCTAATGAAATCACTTGAAAGACAACAAGATATTTAAAGGTTAGGGCCTAACATGCCTGGATTTTTACTCAAAATTCCGAAGCAGACCACTGAAAGAGCTCAGACTTCCTTTTCCTTTTCCAAGTTAGAGCGACCAACAAAATTTTTCTATCTCCATAACATATATATTTCCCTTGCCAGAGAAAAGAGTTAGATATTCTCATGTTCGCCATGCAACACAAAGAAGGCTGGTGCGAAGAACCAGTGAACAGGCAGAAGGAAAACCGAAATTCGCGACAAGCCAAACAAACCAACAACTTCCCAGTTTGCATGCCTTCACGCGAGTTCCGAGCTCGACTACCGAGCACATTGAATGCATTTACACCAACTTTCCCGCTCAAACTCCACTGCCACCGACCGCCAAAATTGGCGACAGTCAAATAAAATTTCCAGTCCATTTTTAGTTTTGGCGACCTGCCACGTCGACACAAGTTAGCCGTTCCTAAAACCTCCGCCAAGACCTGTCCCTCATACTTATCCTTAGCATTTAATGACATAGAAAACGCCGCCCATGGTTCGCACCCCTCCATAGGCCCCCATACATCTTGTTCAATAGTTAGGTTAGTATCTTAGGTTAGAATTTAGGATAATACTTATTCTAACCACATTACACATAGATACTAACTTAGGACATTAGCACTTAGCCTAGGTCTAGGTTAGATTAACACTAATCTAACCCCTAGGTTAGGTTTAGTTTTAGGTTACTAACCATTAATAATTCCAGTTAGGTCTACATTCTGTACACTCAGAAAAAGACCTACATCATACCTTCTTGAACAGGGTTAGCTCCTGTTCTGCCTCAGGCTGCAGAATCGTATGTAACCGAATTATTACCTGGTCCACGATCGAGACCTTCCAGATATACTTCCATATCGGGAACCAATCCATTTCACATGATCAGCCTGAGTCATACTCCGGACCAGCTTATTCAATGCTTCTAGACCCTTGCAACTGTTCAAGGTCGTGATTTTAATTCATCACGAAGCAGGACTTAGAGCAATACTTGGATCAATTCCACGATCCAAGATTAGATCTTAAAGATGGATAACTCTATAATTCATTCCGAGATCAGATTAAACTCGGATGCAAAATGAAATAAATAAAAGAGTCTAATCATATTCGACTCGAGTCAAGGATCTGCAAAGAAATTACAAGTACATATCAAGCATGATTTCTAAATCGAGGAACACATCCTTTTATAAGAAATCACATATCGGAGGTGGAGGTGGAATTGGCTATTTATATGGTGTTGTTATCCCGTAAAATTGGCAAGGGAAATTTTACAGATAACCATACCGAAAATTTTGTTCGATCCCTCGTCGGGGATTTCTTGCGTTGAACGTTGCAAAATCCCTTCCCGGAAATCTAGTTTTCCGAACTTAGCCGTTTTTGGTCTTTTTGGGCGGCGCATATAATCACTATGCAACATCAAATGTTCATGCGCCCCCTTTAAAGCCTTTGGCACATGTTTTCTTGTGTCAACAGAGCATTTTGGTGTGCCTCTCTATGTTGAGTCTTTCTGCATGCGCCAAGGCGCGTGCGCCTTCCTGTCAACATATCTTTTGTTGCGCCCCTTTTTGGTGCGCCAAGGGCGCACATATTCCTCTGTCGACACCACTTTTGGTGCGCCATAGGCGCACATATTATCGTGTTGACAAGCGTTTTGGTGCGCCAAAGGGCGCATGTTTTCTTGTGTCGACAACTCTTTTGGTGCGCCACTTAAAAAGTTGGTGGCACATTTATTACTACCTCGCCTATATATAGGTGTGCTGCAATGTCATTGTCACCAGAGAAAATCACGTGATTATTTTTATTATTTTCTCTGAGCCTCAGAGCACACTTGCCTGTCATTTTCAATCACGTCGTGGACCCGTTTGCATGTTTCTTCGCTATTTATCCGGGTAAGAGGTCCTCATTTCTTTTGTATGTTTTGTGCTTTGGTGCTTTGTTTGCTTGTTGGTCTGGATCTGGATTGGAAAGACTGAAAACATGGACTCCCCACCTTCCTTGCTATCTTTTCCTTTCTCCCCCATGATCTTCCCCCTCTTTCCAAATCTCTTTGGTAGGAAGCTCGTCTCAAGCGATGGTTTGAAACCCTTTTTTAAGCCATTTCCATCACCCAAATGACCCTAAGAACAATCTAAACCATATGTAAACCCCTCAGAGGAAAAACGAAGCCTAAAAGGAAACTGTATTTTCCTTCTCCTTTGGCGCATAGACGCATCCTGCAACACAAAGGCAGCTGCGCCAATGGCGCATCTGTCACCCCTGTTACATCATGATAAGCTGCGCCCTCAAGGCGCACTTCCTTAGTTTGTTGCAAACACTTTCTTTGCGCCCCCTCATAGCGCACCAAACTCATTCGTTGCATTACAAAATCTTGCGCCCATTGGCGCACCCTGCATATGTGCAACACCAGCTAAATCCACGCCAAGTGCAAAGCTCTAAACGGCGCTGGCGCATCCCTCATTGCAACAACATCATGTTGTGTATTCCTTCCATGCGCCATGCCAAGTTCCCTTAAGTGCACAAAAATCATATGCTACACAAACCTTATATGCGCCTTTGGCGCACCGAAGTTCCATGCAACATGAAAGATATATGCGCCACGGGCGCATCCTGTTCCCGTGTAACATAAAGAATCCATGCGCCCCTCATAATGCATACATATGGCACAGTGCGCTTGTGCTTACAACAACAAAGAATGCACCCTACAGTGTCCATGCGCCATGCGCCCTTTGGCGCTGATTTCTCCCTATGTGACCCTTTTCTGCGCGCCTTACTATTTAGCCCTGTAGCCTGCAGTATTCATGCGCCCGTGCCCCTGAGGCCTTTAAATTGCTAACTCTTTCTTCTGTCAACATTTCAATGGAAAATCAGATAGCTGACATGGCTTTCTTTAATTGGGTTTCACTTTTTATTCTTGCAGATCAGCAACTAAGTTCAGATGAACATATGTCAACATCAAGCAAGAAACCTATCAAATCTAAAGGTAAGGCCAAGCTCACAGAAGAAGAAATGAAGTATAAGTATCAGAGGGTCAGAATGCCCGAGTCCCAAGCAGAGTGTGACCTAGACATCAGAGACTCAGAGCTGGGTCATATTGATATGGAGGAATTCAGGGCCCGAACCCAAAGGGTCACGAGAAGTCCATGGATGGACAAGCGATGGCGGTGCCACTGCGCACCTTTGGTGGGATCCCAGTTAGTGCCGTAAACAATGAATTTATGATGGTGGTAGCCCGATGCTACAACAAAGACACAAGATGTGTCCATGGTGAGAAGGGTGAGGTCATAATTAACCTCACTTCCTGGCACTTTGAAGTAATGCTCGGCATACCTCATCACCGGCACTTTGTGGCCGTCAGCCAACAAGATTGCATCAAGGCCTGGGACGACAATGAAGATCAGTGCATGCAGCTGATGAATGAAGTTTATCTCAAGAACAAAAAAGTAGTGACTCGGTGGCCACAAGTCATTCATCGTAGTGACTTTTCAGAGGAACTCAGCGACACAATTACGTTCCTGAGCAGAGTTTTGGGCTTCCTGACGCCCATTATTTTCACAAGTGGATGCTACAGTACCTTGAGACAATGAACAAAAATGTTCCGATCAACGCTTTGAATGGGCAAAAATTATAAGCAGCACAATCTCTGAGCAGCTACAACTCAACACAACAGGGAGGTTCTATATGAACTCCTACGTGGTCTATGTTGTAGCTTCAGAAAGGGACTATCCAGCTCTGATGCGATGTGGGGTTTGGCCCCAAGTCAAAATTTATGAATACTATCCAGAGCTGAAGCTGGAAAATAGCATCCCCCAATTCACAAAGATCAATGATGCATTCTTCTACTTCATCATCTGCCTGTTGAGGTCGAATATGACTCACGGTTGCACGACCAAGAGCATAGTCGTAGCTACTGAGAAGTGGGGGGCCCTGTTCACTCAATTCCCCACATTCACCTATCTAAGGGCAGTCAATTTCTTGGGGGAACCGACTAGACTACCAAGGTATGCCGGGCCCAAATTGATCCTATTGGAGCTGTCGAGGCAGCTTGTTACTTATCACGAAAAGTGCCTAAAGAGAAAGAAGGGTGGAACTCCTTTCCCCCTCATGGTGGGTAGATATACGTGTCTCACTCACCACAAGGAAAAAGATATGTTTGCAGAACTGGAGCTGCTGAATCTGAAACATGATTTCCCGGTAAGGCCCACCTTCGACCCGAGAAATTGTCTGCCAAGGGCTAAGCTCGATCCGATCCACATCCCTCAGATCGAGGATATCTACATCGACATATATCACGAGGTTGAGCTCAGGAGGAAGGATCATTCTCGCTTGGCCTTAGCAGAAATCATCCAGTACGGGGTAGCCATCGTCCCCAAAGGCTACCAAACTACTGAGGAGGAAGTGGATCAAGTGTATCTTGACACAGGTGGGGATGATTGGCCTTTTGCGTTAATTGATAGAACCAAAGCACCTCAGACAATTGAGGAAAGGGTCAAAGAAACTCTACGTAGAACAGAGCATTGGTGCCGAATGAATGGGCTCATCTACCTCGGAGTCGATTTCACAACCTCTCTGTTGGGAAATGCACCTCCTCGGGCTAAACAACAGCCAAAGGGCAAAGGAAAAGGCAAAGAGGGTGAATCCAGCTCCACCCAAGAGGAAGCTCCTGTAAGTCCTCCTTCCGCTGCACCCGAACAAGTTGTAACTCTGGCTTCCCCAGAGAAAGAAACAACGGAAGATGTCCCAATAGGCCCATCCACTCAGGATGTCACCACTGCTGTAACAACTGAGGTCCCTTCTGTTCCTTCTCCTTCCCCTCCTTCCCCTCCTCAGGTGACCCAAGCGACCATTCCTTTGGTCGTGTCCTCTCCCCCTTCTTCTACTGTTCCTCCTGCTTCTTCATCTATCTTCTCTTCTCTCGCGGACCTGTCCCCCTCCATTTCTTCCCTCATCTCTGAGCTCCCTTCCCTTCCTATGTCTTCCTCTCCTGCAGTATCTCTTCCTCCCGTGAGCACTTCCTCGGCCTCCCTCTCGATGCCGCCTCTAAGTGTCTCCACTTTTTTCCCTTCAACTACTGCAGCTGCCCCCTTCTCTGTTTCTGGTCCTTCTCCCATAAGTCCAGCCTGGATCTCCCAGCACCTGAGTCAGCAGAAAAGGAAAGTTCCCATCACTCCGATGGACTTCTCCGTGATCCCGTCAAAAGGGGTAAAGAAGCAGAAGCCCATCACACGCTTCTCTCAGAGTGCTTCGGGAGAAAGGGTAATGGAGATCGCGTACCCCAATCCTCTGAAGGATAAAAAGGATCTGTCTCCGACAGATTACATAGTGACTCAAGTCACAATGGGGATGTCTTCTGAAAGCCTTCAGGGAGAGGCCCTATCTGTAGTTGACGCCCTCTGCAAGAAGCTTCAAGAAGAAAAAGAAGAGAAAAGGCTACTGAAAGAGAAAAATAAACATCTACTCCAAGCCTTACGAGAAAATGGGCAAAGTGCCTCCATAACTACCGCCGAGACTCCTGAGCCTCTGAGCCAGGATAAAATTAATGAATATGCAAAGATCAACGAGCAGGGTATGGCTATTTCCACCTGGAGGAGCCAAATCCTCAAGGACAGTGAAAAAGTGATCACCAAGTTCACCGATTTGTACCTGAACATCAACAAGGTGAACAAAGAACTCCAGGCATTAGTAGGACCCATATCAGAAGAGTTGGACCATGCTAGGCTGCAACGTGAGACCTTTCAAAGAATGTTCAACTGTTCAGTCGAAGATCTGGTCAAGTTCGGCGTTTTCGGTCATCCCAGGGCCCTCAATAAAATCCTTTCCACTCTGGATTACCGGATGGATCAACTGGAATTTGTCCTTGAAAAATTGATAAGGTAAAGGAAGAAGCCCTGGACGCAATGCACCAAATGGAACAAATCATTCTCAACATGTCTCTAGGGTTACTTACTCCTTCTTTCACCTTAAGGAAAGTTGATGAAACCATCCAGATCTTCAAGGAGATTGTTTCACAAGGGATGGGGCCAGAGGTCACTTTTGACGCAGAATCCATCAATAACCTGTTGGCCTGTCGGGACTTCATCGGATTCCTAATAGAAGCAGAGAAAGAATATTCCAAACTCCCAGAGAAGCTCATAGACAAGTGGGAGACTTGCGAGGTGATCAGCGAGCGACACAAGGATCCTTCCCAGGATCAACTAGACCCCATGATCAGCAAGTTCATGGAATACCGTGCCCAATTCCACATCTCGTCACCGAGCAGCAACAGTAGGATATCCCCTTTCAGCCATGGCGGGGACGGACGATGAATAATTTCTCTCTTCTTCGAATTTCTTTTTGTAAAATGTCTAAAGTATGTTGGCACAAATGATGACATCATCCATGTTGCACCATGGGGTGATGTCATCCATCAAGTTGTCAAAAGTCAACATGACTTTGGGATATTTTGTATATTTTATGTAAATAGGTGGTTGGTTCCTTTTTGCCTTCCTTCTTCTCCTTCTTCTATAAATACTCAAATACTTGTTGTATTTGAGTAGTGGATATCTTTTAGATGAAAAATAGAAGTGAGGAGAAAAGACTTTGAGCTTTTTGTAACAGAAGGAAATATTAATACAATATTTAGACTTTGTGCTGAATACATGTGTTATTTGCATTAGATCTTTCTTATGTCAGATCTGTGTGTTTATTCTATTGGATCTACTTCTATTTTATTGTCATTTATTCATCAGTATTGCTTTGTTCGTTTATGTAAGTAGGTTTGGCTCTGTTTACTACCAATCCCAAAACATAAACCCTCTGACCTTTCTACTTTGGAATTCATTTCTTTTCTCCCTTCGGACCTGATCTTTCTTCATCCTCTCTTTCATTCCTTTCTTTCCGTAGTTGGAAATAACCCTACTGGGATGAGATCCCAAACCCCCAAAGGCAGAATATTGTGAGACTTACATAGATTCCTGCTGGTAGAATAGCAATAAACCAATTTCACTTTGCTGACTCAAAGAGGGGCTATGCCCTGCACACTGTTGACTCGTTTATCCATAAATCTGCCCAAGCGACAGATTTTCGAGCCAACAGTGCATCATAAATGTTTTTGGATGCATGTGGCACCCCTATGGCTGACCATATAGACCAGAAAAGAGTACATGTCTACCTATGGCGATTTAGAATACATGTGTACGTATGGGGAACATTACTATGGTATGGAGTTGGGGGTACAAGGCTAGGGAATGTTGAATTTCTAGTTGGGATAACATTTGAGAACACACTTAACTGGTTCCTATTGAGGGTATATATATGTAGTATGAGGGGGCATGCCCAAGGTGCCCAAACTAGTGAGAAGATCCCTGGGGCTAGGAACACCCGTGTAAACTAGATGATTTGCTGCAGTGGGAACTTGACCATAGTTATATGAATGATGGATAATCCTTCCTTTCTGAGTAGAATATGAAGCATGAGTAGCTTGGGAAAGCTCCAATTCTCTAACCCTATCCACCAACATCAAGATGACCTTATATCGATGATGGCATGGTGTTATGTTTTAGCAGACACTATTGAACTTTGTTAAGTTACAAAGGAGTGTGATAGCCTACTATAAATTGTTCATTATTTTTCCAACCCTCATTAGGAATGTTTTTTTCGCTATGGGAGGGGTAGAGGTGTTATTCTCGAATTAAGACATCAACATGTCCTTGTACCTTATCTAGAGGTTGATTTATGTTTTAGAAGCATTAATCACTTTGAGCGTAGTGTGCTAAGTACTCCTCATCTAATATTGGGAGTTAATTAGACTACATACTTGATTTGTATTCGAACAAAACCTGAGGAGATGAGCCCGACACTCCAATAAATCTCATATTGTTTGAACTTGAAATTTTAGGCTACTATGTTTACATAAGTTGGTCGATCTCCTCAATCCTAACTAAGGAAACATTGTTTCTCCCTTGAGGAGTAATTTAAGACACATGAAGATTGGTTGAGTATTTATCGTCCCACTTGCAGATAGTGAGGGAGACTATTGTTGCCTACCAATTTAATAATAATGTGCTTCGAGACCCAAAATGGGTTACCCATATCCATATTGTCCTCGACATATTGGGGGTATATGAATACCCACAAAATAATGGGAGAGGGAGAAGATAGATGAAATAAATGGAAATGAAAATATACTAGACCTTCATGTTGGGTTCACCAATTTGTATGGATGAAAATCGGCACGTGACCTTCAACCGCACTTGAATCCCCGAGGTCATGCCAAGGTAGCCAATGTGGAAATGTGGATGGATATGGATAGAGAAACGTGGTATGTGGACGAAAGTGAATGTAAATGGGATGGGGAAGTTGGCAAGGAAAAACAATGTCCTCAACTCACAATAATAAGATCTTCTCATCAAGGGAAAGGAAGGCCTCTCTAACTTGAACTGGCATGATAGATGGATATGAAAGAATAGCTACACGGATACTCGATTCAATATCAAACTTCACATAAATCATCTCCGATTGTTGCGGTATGGGTGAAAAACCAATAAGTGCCTCGATCTTGATTTCTAGACAAGGTCATGGAATATGTGAGGAGGTGTGAATCTCAATAGATCTATGGTCGATTGGTGGAGCAGTCAAAATGTGAGGGATGGGTGAGATTCCTCATATAGAATGCATAGTTTTTGAATGATGTCTAGTGGAAGTGGAGATGACCTAAAAACTAATTATTGTAGTCCTATGTCAAGGTCCAATTGGTCTTCGGGTCCTTGCGGTTTGGTAACCCATGGATCACAAGTGTAAACTCTTGGTGGCTACGGTCCTTGTATTATCATGTATGTTTAAACTCTTTGCTAGAGGGCAGTCTAATATTCATAGGATTTTTCAATAGTGATATTTAAAATGTTTAATTATTCAATATTTTCACCGTATCATGTTGGTGTTCTTAGGACAAGAATAAGGAGTCCCGTATTTATGTTCGTAATTAATTTAGCTCCATTTGGTTGTGGTCCAATGGATCACTTGCATATGTTAGTTCTTGTCGTGGTTCGTTTATGGTCATGGATTGCAAAGATCTAATTTAATCAAGCAACTAACAACAAATTAGCTGGATTAAAGTTGTTTTATGTTTTTGGTATTTTCAAGATAAAATGAAATAAAACAAATCGAGAAATTATTCTAATAAAATAAATGTTTTTGTGCTTTTCTAGAATTTAGAAGAAACAAAATAAATGAAAAGCTTCTAATTTAACAAATACATCCTATACAAATAAAAAATTGGATGTAGTTATTTACCTATGCAATGGTGTAACTAAATCTATACTAATCAATTTAAAGATTCTCTAAATTACTCGATTAAATGAAAGTGCTTCCAATAAGTAATTTTGGATTTTTAAATCCTTTCCTAGCTCGAGATACATAGGAAGATTAAAATCTTAAGATGCTTTTCTTCCCTGTAACCTCTCGGATAGGATTTTTGAGAATCTAAGAGAAATCACAATATATGAAAAATATATTATCTATATGATGGAAAAGAAATATTCCTCCGGATGTACTTCCCTCTAAAATCACAAGGATATGGAAGGAATAATCTATCGCCAGAAACTCCTATGGAAGATGTAAAGCTTCTTTAAAATTGACTTAGAAGAAACTAAATTTTTCTACTGTATTTGATATGTGTATGCATATGATTCAGAAAAAATAATATGAATAAATGAAGAAAATTAACATCAACCCCAACCTATAAATATAGAGCAATGGAAAATCCAATTGTATTATGCTTGGTCCCCTCAGTTTGTGTTTTCAATATCCTATGTTCACGTGATTCCAATGGATTGGGAATGTAGTAGAAGTAACAGTGAGAAGTTCCTAGAGAAATGGCAACTTGATAACAATATGGTAGCAATGTAGGTGGAAGAGAGATAACATAAGTGAACAGAGCTTGGCTATGTAATTTCCAGCAAGAATGTGGCAGCTCAACAATACAAGAATACACAAAATGATCTCTGACCATTTTGTTGAGAACAAGTGATCAATTTATAAAAGGTTGGTTGGGTTGTGCACTATCACACTTGATAGCCATAGGGTGCCACATCAGCAATAAAGGGGTAGTTCTAACAGTCAATTACACATTACAAGTGGAAGAGGAGATTTCCTAAATGAAATCCAGCTTGAAATACACTAAAATGGTTCAAAAACATGTGCTAAAAGTGAACTTGAGTGGAGCAACACGTCTTAATTCATGTTAGAATATTCTAGAAATTTTGCATAAGACCACCGCCCTGTGTAGGGTGGCAGTTATAGGACCACTTCCCTACACAAAGCATGGTGGTTACAAAATTACCACCCTATTTGGGCAGAGGTTACAAGACCACCTCCTAGGGAGGGTGGCGATCCTGTAACTAAAGGCCAAAACTAAGGAAAAATATAGATGCAAGTGAAGAAAAGAAAGAAATGGCTAAGTAAGGAACACAAGGCTACAAATATAAGATGCAAAGAGGTTTAAGAGCTTGAACACCTTTGGAAAAGACATGAATCATCATTGGCGGACCATTTATATTGTTTTCCAAAATCTAGCACGTGTAATTTTGGGTGCATACATATTTCCCCTCGGAGAATCCTTTTATCCATGAAGAGGCATAAAATGTAGAATCTCGAGTTTGGAATTCCCAAAATGGGGAGTTAGAAGCTATACCGACATACCCGTGTGTCGACATGTCACCATCCGGCCTTCCATTACCTATAACATAAAATTAAGACTCAAGTGTAGATAGATATGATATCAAAAAAAAACACTAGAACAAAATAACAAGAGGACTTACCATTTGTGTGGGGAGAGAAATATACTGCGCTAATGCTCCAAAGCATTGTGGGAACATACACTCAAAATGACGTTAAAAAAACAAAGCATATATATATCAAAAAATCATTTTCCAATTCATTTGCACATATCCTTGTGGTGATTTTTGAGCTATGGGCCCATGATGACTGTTTCTAACGAGATTGTAGTCAAAACGATTAGTGCGTCAATGTGATCATGGCCTTGAGACCAAGAGATCCAGATTGTACAAAAAAAGATTAGTATTTTAGAGTTGTTTGTTTGAAACCTAAATATGTAAAATGTTGAAATTTTAACTAAGGGGGTTTTGAAATTTCATGTTTTAGAATGATCGCTAAGGGGTAATGTAAGTGGGGTAGCCTTTTACTTTACTAAAAATGAGCTATTTTATCTTTTTTTTTGAATTTTTAGGCTATAGCGGATGGCTCATCCATTTTGGATAGGACCGTCACCCCGTGTAGGGAAGTGGTTACAAGACCTCCACCTGCTCGGGGTGGCGATTACAAGACCATCACCCGATCGGGCAAAGTGGTCACAAAACTACCACTCTACATAGGGTGGCGGTCTTGTAATTGTCAAGACAACGAGCTAATTTAACCAAGTTAAACTAATGTTTTATTTTTAAGTTGTTTTATATTGTTTTTGATGATCTTGCCTATTGATACATGTCACTAACTTTCTCTTTTTCTATTTTGTGAATGTGGAATGTTGAGTAGACATAATATTATTCTAAGGAGAAGACACACAAATAATACGGGCGCAGGAAAAAGGCGCATTTGACGACATTGAAATGATAGGAAAGGAAATGCTCGCTAGAACAATTTGGTTCGGACTTAGCCATTTTATGGATACAGGATATTTTTGGAGATAGCCTGTGGAACACACATCGGGATGGAGACTTACACAACACACAAATTTTATTTTAGGAATGCTTGGTTGATAAGTGTCGTGCATGGTTATAGTTAATAATAGTATTACTTCTTCCAGTTAACTATAGGACATCTATTATTAGCGCACTTGTATGTGTGCATGTTATTGTAAAGGCGTATGGCTATTATTAGCATGTGACCTATTTTGAGAAGTGCATAAATGGTGAAGGGAAAGTCCCCACCTCTATAAATATGTATTGAACTATGTAGTTGAAGAGATTACGAGTGAGAGACTAGAGCGAGTTATTGTAGAGTTATGTTGTTGGATCGATGAGCACACTACTTATGGATATACATTATAATGTAAGAAGATTATGTGTTTTACAATGTTTAATGTAACGGATAATATTTCTTGGATAATAGTGTTAGACATAAGCGAAATCTGGTTCGTGTATGGTTAATCTTATTGCATTTATTGTTTAATTCATGATTCTCTAAGATCTAGATATGGATTATGTATTGTGGAATGTTTATGTTTATTTATGGATCTGAATATGTCTTATCTTCATCACACTAACATCCTGCACAAGAAACTCTAAAGAGGGGCTTGGTACCTTTGTGTGCTTCGGGTGGTGTGCTCATCTCAGTGGGTGATGTGCCAGTGTGCCTAGGTTATTCACAATAGATTCTAGGCTGCATCATTGGTTCTGTTGCTAGGACCTCTTTTTCAGCTATTTTCAGGATGTTTCATGATGAAGACGTACTGGTTGACCTTAGCAAGTGTTAAGGAGTGGATAAAAGATCTAGAAGAAGAGTACACTCAGAGGTTCAACACTAGATCTGAGTTTTATGCATGTGTATGGGTGGAGTAAAATTTTTATGACTATTTTTATGAGAGCTTCTTTTCTATTTTTCCTATAGGTATGATTGGATGGTTACTTATGCATCTAAAAGGAATTAGAGGTATCACACACTTTTCTTGATGCAGGAATAATTTCAGGCCCTTTATGATGTTGATTTGATTTGGACGTGCGCTATCAATACTTGGTTCTATGGTGTTTTGAATAGATATATTTTGGATTACTCAATTTCCACTTATACTTATGCGGAGGTAGATGAGTTCCATTTTTACGTTATTCTAGGGAACTTATTTGCAAGGAATTCCCTTTGGCGATCAAAATATTGATGGAAATCTTGAAATTGGAAGAAAAGTTGATGGCTAGATAAACCCTACCACTCGTGGGGAAAGAGTAGGTTTGGTAAAGGATAACGGACCTATCGAAAAGAGGAAAAGGGAAGAAATGTGGCTTAAGTACAATGAAGCATGTGAGAGGGAGATAGAGAAGAAGCATGATACTACAGAATGGATGACATTGACGAGAGAGATGGATCGTGAAGGATTTGGAGCTCACGCAAAAGGCGTGGAGCTAGAGCATCTGGAACTCTTCTATTTGGGAAATACTGACATGGAACCCTCCTCGTCCTCATATGGGAGTGTGCCAAAGTGGAGACGACATGGGTCACGGGTGCACATCCGAAACTACCTAGAAACCTAGTCCTTGCACTTGGTTTTCTAGTATCCAAGAGAACCATTAGTCAAGCAACCTAATCTGGGGAGTAGAGGGAAAGGAGTAAATCAAGTAGAAAGTGCATCTATGTCTGGGAAAACATCTACGTTGTTATTTGGAGGTACCTTTTAGGCACATCGTTGACACGAACTCAAGCTAGCAAAATTTTGGACTTACTTTTGGGAGTAGTACCACCTCATGACTATAGAAGTTCAATTTAGTACCCTTTGTTGGGACACAAGGAAGTACATCAAATGTTCCACTTCGACTACGGGTGGGGATCATAGGGCTTAGGTGGCTCTAGTTCTAGTGGTTCTTGAGGTAGAGGTAATACATGAGGTTTTAGAAGCTGGTGGGCGGTGGTCCTCATCAACCCCAAAATATTTACATGGAGATGTCTCTTCATCTTCGGAGTATAGAGGCATTAAAGATGCTACGAAAACATGCACATGTGTGAGATATTATGTCATGCAAAAGGAATTATGGCTTCGAGTGTAAGGAAAGTCATTTCGTAACTATGTTGCAAGGATGAGCACATAGTTGATATAGGAAGTTTGACCTGATCGGACTTGCATATATTATGAAGCATTAAAGGATGTTTTCCTTAATAAGTTTTATATCTCGTGAGTTCAAGAAGAAGAGTATAGCATACCCAAGGAGATTAAGAAGGGCACTACTAAGAGTTTCCATGAATATGATGCCCATTTCAAGACATTGTTGTCTAAACTTTCGTATGATATCCATGCAAGCCAGCCGCACAGCAGTGGTTTTTGGGGCTTGATCACACCATTTTGGGGGCTTGATCACACCATTTAGGAGGGTTGGAGAATAAAAAGTATGTGGAGAATGAGTTCATGCTACCAAGGCCACCTAAGGGTAAACACACAGTTGAGAATGTGGAAGCTCCAAATCCTACCGTAACCATAGAGATAGATGAGGAGAAAGAGCATGAGGATATTATAGGCTTGGACCATAGAGGCTAGAGGAAGCTCAAAGAAATAGTGGAGAGTGAGCTCACAGACACCCCACCATAGGTAGAAGAAGGATAAGTGGAGAGTGAGTTCCAGTTTAAGAGGGTATTCATAACAACCAAAACCCAAGGCGCGGGAACATCACAACTGTACTAAGATCACCTCAAATCTTCCCTCGAAATAAGTAACCGAGAATAAGACAAGAAGAAATTTGAAGCTTAGTGAGGAGGTGAAGGACTCTAAAGAGAGCACATCTGGAAGCCTGATTCAACTAGAAGATGTGGAGGATCCCAGGGATGAAGAAATGAGAGATGAATAAGAAGGGGTGAAAAAACATAAGAAAGCGTGCATGAGCAATCCAATTGCACTAGTTATAACTCAGATAGGAGAAGGGTTAGTTCCAAACCTTGGTGCTCAAGTTCCTAAAGGGCCAAAAACAAGGATAAGTGAAGAATATGTTGTGCCAAGTATGGGCTATGCTGAGGACACAAGAAAAATCATCCACGCCCCATTCTAGAGAATAGTGGACCTTAAGAAATTATATGGATGGGAGTTGATGGATCTATATATGGCCACTACGCATGCAAGGAAAGAGCTATCTTGGTTCATGCGAGACTCACATGGATGAAATGGATTTTGATGTGTGTGAGGAGTCTTGTGTCTCAAGAAGAGTAAAGAAGGCAACACCAAGTAGGAACATGGCCATAAAACCCACTCTTATGTCTGATGATCAGTCGAAATACCTTAGTCAAGGTATCTATTGAGGTAGCACGGAGAAATATTGATAAGGCTACCACCATTAGAGAATTGATGGAGGATAACAAGGATAAAACTGTAGAGATAGAGCGCTTAAAGGAAGAGAAGGAACAAGAACAGAAAAAGAATGAGGCCTTCGTTAGCATGGTGAAGGATATTGGTGATTATATTTTGAAAGTAAGGCCTCATCTAGAACCAAAGGTACCAAATAATTGTACTTCTACTATGCATTATGTGTGCACTTTGGTTGATTTGGTGCTAGAAGATAGACCACTTAGAATGCTCACACCAAAATATGTTGAACAAGAAGCAGAGAGAGTAAGGGCCTCTTTGATCAGAAAAATTTCAATGTATGAGGTGTTGCTCCAGACTTTAAAGGATGAGCTAAAGAAAGAATACCAAGCTCTAAACTTGTGTGCAACACCGAGGAGGAAGTGATACGGGACGGAACTAGAACTCGGTTGAAGATAATGAAGTTTTGGTAGCAATAAAAGATGAGACATTAGATCGTGCATGTGATATGATTGGCACTAGTGAAACAAAATTGTGAAGCCCTTATAGCAGCTCAAGATCTGCATAAGGAGAGGATAGATGAGCTTGGGAAGCTCATATCATAGAAGATGGATCTCATGGAAGGAATGATGTCGTGTATTTCCAATGTTGTCTAGGTAATGCAAAATGAGAAATAAAATATCACTTAGGATGAACTAGATGCCATAGCCATAGACATTCTAAAAAAGACAAGGACAATGCTATATGAATGAGACATTGGAGGCTGGAATTAAGAGTGAATATCCAAAGATAATCCTCCCAGTTGAAGAAGAGAATGATGTAGAGTAAAGATTCATTCCTTTGTACAGTGATTCTTGGAATTTTTGAATTCTTATTCTTTATTATTTGGGAACATCAGAAAGAATCCCCATTCTCGGGATGACAATGTACTTTAGTGTCGGGTAGTGTTGAGAAAATATAATATTGTTCTAAGGAGAAGATACACAAATAATATGCACACGGGAACAAGGCACATTTGACGGCGTGGAATAATAGGAAAGGAAACATGAGCCAAAATAGTTTGGTTTGGACTTAGCCATTTTTATGGATACATACTATTTTTTGAGATAACATGTGGAACAAACATCGATATGGATACTTACACGACATGAAAATGGTATTTTGGGAATGAGCAGCTGGTAAATGCCATGCATGGTTGTAGTTAATAAAAGGATTACTTATTCCAGCTTAACTATAGGACATCTATTATTAGCGCACTTGCATGTGTGCATGTTATTGTAAAGTCACATGGATATTATCAACTGTAACCTATTTTGAGAAGTGCGTAAATAGTGAAGGGAAAGTCCCCACCTCTATAAATATGTATTGAACTATGTATTTGAAGAGATTCAAAGTGAGAGACTAGAGACTGAGTTATTGTAGAGTTATATTATTGGATCCGATGCGCCCATGACTTATGGATATACATTATAATGTAATAAGCTTCTATGTTTTACAGTGTTTAATGCAATGGATAATATTGGTTGGATAATGGTGTTAGACATAACTGAAACTAGTTCATGTATGGTTAATCTTATTACAATTATTGTTTAATTCATGATTTTATAAGATCCAGATCTTGATTATGCACTGTGGAATGTTTATGTTTATTTATGGATCTTAATATGTCTTATCTTCATCACACTAACATCCTACACAATAAAATCTAAAGAGGGGTATGGTACCTTTGCATGCTTTATGTGAGCGCTCGGCTCAGTTGGGTTATGTGTCAATGTGCCTAGGTTATTCACAATAGATTCTAGGCTGCATCACGGAAGGAGGAATATGTTCGATGGAGCCGAAAGAGAGAGTGTGATTGGCTTCTAGCTATCCTTGATTAGTTGACTCAGGCTGAGACAAACTTGTTGCATGGAGATGGGATATGGAGGATCATACGGGTGCCACAAATTGCACCTGCTAGCCATATATTATGTGTCCTCTTTTCTTATTGGGATGCAGACCAAATTTTTTTCACCTTCTAGGGATTAGAGGAGAGTGGACCATCACTCTCGAGGACATGTACAAGATTTTTGGAGTTCTTATACTTTACAAATATTTGAATCTTGAGACCGTAGGGTCTACTACAAGAGCTAGGCATTGGAACACTTATATGGGGATAATGGGGTGTGGTAGGCACCAAGTAGGGTATGTGGCTCCATTCTATAGCCTCCACCACTATCCCTACTCTCTGCAAGGCCATCATGGGTATTTTGGCTTCACGATTGATAAGAGATAAGGGTAGGGATAAGTTATTTTATTGTTGCACTCCAATTGTTATGTAGATTGAGGAGTATGGGTAGAATTATTCTGGGGATTAGATATTTTGGGGGCTACATATGAAAACTTGTACCGGTTGTGAGGTTACAGGGATATTCATTGAGTCATCCCACATTAGTGATGATTTGGGTGTATGATAGGATCATCCCCTATCAGAGGGGAGTCGGGATACATGACCTAGGGGCTGTCAGGGCCATGAGATGGACTGACATATCACTTCTTAGAGGACCACATCAGCCAGTGGCCACCTTGACTATAGTTTATTTCATTGTTACACCCTACTAGGATATGTCCGGAGTAATAGGCCAAGATGGGACTACTTTGATTGTTTGTGCTACTACTGAATAGTTAGTGGAAAAATTAGAGAGGGTGGAGATTCACCCATTTTATAGGGTACCCCAACAATTTAGGTTACCCTATATTGATGTTCTTCCTCACATGGAAGTTATATATATGAACATTAGGTAGTCTTGAGGGGGTCGTAAGGGTGACCATGGTTGGAATGTTGTGACTCCAGGGGTCCCTATCATAGTGAGATGGGTTGTTTGTGCTCGAGAGAGCACCTTCACTCACTTCCCCCTTGATTTAGGCCTCACCCACCGACATTGGGGAGGAGGAGCAAGAGATACCAATTGATGTGGATACTGAGTTCAAGGGAGAGATGGGGAGGAGACTCGGGAGGAAACATGTGAGGACACTCATAAAGAGGAGGAGAGTGACCCGAGTCTAAGGTTACTCATGAGATCTTCATGGTGGAGAGATAGGAGATGAAGGCATAGAAGGTGACTCTAGTTTCGAGGATCCCCTTTTCTCAAGATAGACGGGGACGAGGAGTCAACCATGGGGTAACACATTGCTTCAGGACTCGGGAGGCACAATAGGTGCCTGCAAAGAGCAACACTACCACCAGTTGCACCATCCAACCCAACATGAATGCCTAGAGATATGAGTATGTGGAAACTCTTTTCTTGACCTCATTAGCTAGATATGTTAATAACTACACATAGTGTTGTTTTTTTATTTTTATGGTTTTCTAACTTGACATTGTTTTCTTTGTTTTACAACCATTGTTGACGATTAGAGATATCTTATTTATAGGATTTGCATTTATACTTTGCTCATCCCTATAGAGAAGACTCAAGAGGAGCTCTTAACAGATGTGGGGCATCCATTACAGATCGGTCTTCACACTAAAATTTTGGTGCCTCTTTGGAAGGAGACAAAGATATTGTCTTTTAAGAAGACACAAATTGTCACCTATGAGATGGCAAAGAGGTTAGGGATGTGGAACCATTTCCATAGTGAGGCCATGACTAGATGTTGTTCTCGTGGTCACTCTCACCACTCGTTGCATTCACGACGCGTCGGAGCTGCAACATGAGGCTTGGTCACGGTTGTGCACCATCTCAAGGATCCGATAGAGATTGATAAGCCATTGATCCTTTATTGCTTCGTTTCCATTTTTTTGAGGCATATATATAATTGTTTTTGTATTTTCATGCTCATTGCTTTTGAACACACCTAATGCAAAGTATGACATTGTACAAAAACTTGACTTATTATGATGATATATATACGAGATGTATCTTTTGGTTCAACAATCCTTTGCATTAGAGTTGACTTCAAATATAGTTTTCTTCGCATGCGTACTCTAGATGTTTATAATTTTTAATTTTATATGATTTTCAAAATGCATGAAGTGGATAATGATGTACTAAAAAAATGATTTTTTTTTTTGTTTTTTCTTTTATATTATGTTGAAGCAAAAACAATGTAATATTGAAACTTTGGTTTTTCAAGCAATATTTTAATACTTCTTTTTTTCTTGGTAAAATGTGATGAATGACTTGATAATAAAATCAATTCACTCCACTTATAACTCCACATAACTAGTAAGATGCGAGGGCTCATCATAGAGAGTTAGGAGGGACGTGAGTTGTATGATTTTGATAAATGAAAATGGTCGAGAAAGACAAGATTTGGATAGAAATCCAATTAGAAACCCATAACATAATTCTACACACGTTTACTACATAGTCTAGAGTGTGATTTTCTTGCAATTTTATCTAGACTTAGATCCGCAGAGGGCCTCTTGATTGTAAGCATCCGGTTTCAATGCTTTAACTCTTTTGAGAACATACACATATAACTTAATTTCATGGGATTTAAGATTTTAAAGAAATTTTTATTGAATGAAGTTACTTTTAACTTAATAATTTATTTGCAGAGACCCCCTACACCTTGCCCCATGATACTGGTAGGAAGAATGGGATCATCACCAAGGACAAGGCATAAATGACTAAGGGAACTTCCCTCCTTTCCCAACCTCACATCATTAGTAAGAGGTGTGGGCTCATCACCAAAGGTTGGTGGGGAAAGGAAGTGTGTAAGAGAAAATTGATTTGGAATTGACATTTATATATATTATATTTTTAAATTTGAGTCATGTTTATGGGAGGGATAGCTTTCCCCTAGCCTCAACCCCACGTAACCAGAGAATATGTGAGGGATCACCACCAAAGGCTGAGATAGGAGAGAAATCTATTTGGGTAAAATGTTTAGAATTTTTTTCTACCAAATAGATTCCCGGGAAAGATGTGACATCAAGAATCTTCTATAACAGATTTGTGAGTTAAAACACCTATCTTTGGTAAAAAAATATGAGTAGAACCAAGTATGTAGGCCTTGGTAGGATTAGTGTCAAAACTTTGTCTTATCTTGTTGAATTGATGAAATGATCATAAATTTTGATGATAATATTTACGAATACTTGAAGAAATGTGATTGGATGTTTTTCCAATGTTTTCAGAGGTTTTTGAAATTTTCTTGAAAGATAAGTTTCTCAATTAAATTTTTACAAATGATCGAGAAGATGAAATGCAACGTGGATATAATAGTGTACATGTAGAGATGTAGATGAACTATGCATAATAGTGTTTTAGGTGAAGAAAATTGATGGATTCACCAAATTCCTCACCTTCTAGAGTACACAGTGATATGCCCCATTTTAGTAGTCCTTTATGACTCGATATGGGCCTAATCACTTGGACTTGAACTTCCTTCGTTTTCCAGCTTTTATTTTCTATATGGCTGTCAAGTCTTAATACAAAATCTCCCGCACATATTTCACATTTGTAGAATTTTTATTATACTTCCGGCACATGCAAAGTGAGTGTAAGCTCTATGTTGTTTCTCATCACTAAGTCAAGCTTCATGAGGATTTCCAAGTTAGATAGTCATGCCTCACGATAACCTTCTTATCTTAAAATTACTTTTAGTGTGTTGGTCAGTTAAAATGTGTCACTTAGTGAAAAAAATACATAAGGTTTGTGTGGAAGAGAAGAGCACATTCAAAAGTGTAGGTGGATTGGGAAGGAATCATGTGTTGAGGAAAGAGATAGATTCGATAAATAGCCATTTTCACAATGATGAGCCATTTTTGGAGATAGCATGTCGAACAATAAAACTAGTTATAGACTTGCACGACATGCATTGGCTAATTTTAGAGGATCGGCTATGGAGCAATTTGCATGGATACGGGTTGAGAATAGATTTACTACTTATGATTAACTAAGAGAAGTATTTTGTTAGCACACATGGTGTATGGCTAAAATTAGCATGCGACCTATTTTGGGATTAGATAAGCGGTGAAGGGAAAGTCCCCACCCTTATAAATATGTAATGAAATGCGTAGCATGGAGGTAGTATGTAAGAACCGAGTTATTATGAGGATAAGCTACCAAATCGATGCACGAATAAACTATGGTATTATCTATTGTAGTAAGATTCTGTGTATTACTATTGTAATAAGCTATTTTTCCAAAGAGAATTGTATGAGTGGCTGGTTTCTTATGCATATAAACAGAATTGGAGGTATCAAAAACTTGTCGGATGCAAGAAGAATTTGGACTCGTATGATGTTGATCGATTTGGACTCGTGATGTGGATACGTGGTTCTATGGTGTTCTAAATAGTTATATCTTGGAGTACTAAATTTCCACTTATTCATTCCTAGAGGTAGTTGAATTCTAGTTTTTATGATATCCCAGAGGAACTTACCTATAAGGCATTCGACTGGCGATCAAAATTTTGATGGTAACCCTGAATTTGGAGAGTAAACCAATGGATAACTAATCCCCACCATGTTTAGGGGAAATATAAGACTTGGTGAAAGATGGTAGACCTAGCGACAAAGAGGTAGAGAGAGGAAAGGTGACTTAAGTATAATGAGGTGTGCGAGAGGGAGGTAGAGAAGCAGCAGGAGGTTCGAGATAGAATAGCATTGTGGAGAAAGATAATTTGGGAAGGAGTTTAAGTTCATACGTAAGACGTGGAACCCAAGCATCGGGAAATCCCCCATTTGCGAAAGCATGAAAGGGAACCCTCCTCGGCCTCGGGTGGAATTGCGCCAAGAGAAACGACCTAGGCCATGGGTGCACATCCGAATCCACACGGCAATTTTTTCCTTGCGCTTATTCTTACAAAGATCTAGTATAAACAAATCAACAAGCTAATTCAAGCGGTGGGAGAGGAGTGAGTCATATAATTAGGACAATGATGGCAGCACAAATGGCTTCATTGTTATATGGGAGTAACTTTTGGGTGTATCATCCTCATAGAATTTAGGCACGCAGATTTTTGGACTTTCTTCTTGGAGTAGTAATACTTCATAGACTATCGAGGTATAGTTCAATACTACTATTGGGACATAGGGAAGTACATCATCGTGTCCAACCCCAACTATAGGTTCAAGATTAGGAGTTATAGGGGGCTCTAGCTCCAAAGTGGATCAGGTGGTTCTAGAGGCAGAGGAAATATAGGAGGTTCTTGATCAGGTGGGAAAGGTTTGCACCAACCCCATAATATTTACATGGAGATGTCTCTTCATCTCTCAGAGTATAGGAGCATAGAAAATGCTGCTGAACACATACACATGTGTGAAATACTGTGGCGTGTAATTCCTTCCGAGCACGGGGTAATTAAATTTACTACTATGTTACAAGGGCATGCACACAGTTGGTACAAAAAGTTTGACCCTAATCAGACTTGTGTAGACTATACAACTTTAAAATATGCTTTCCTCAAAGAGTTTCACATCCCTAAGTTCGAGCAGAAGAGTATAAGTGTGCTCAAGGATATTAAGAAAGGCACTACTGAGAGTGTCAGAGAGTATGATTCCCATTTCAAAATGTTGTTATCTAAGTTGTCTTATGATATTAATGCAAGACAACATGCAAAATGGTTTGGTAGAGGTTTGATTAGTCCTTTAGGAGGGCACTATCACATAAAACATACAATGATCCATGTGAAGAACTTGATGAATCCTTACGCGATGAGAAAGTTGGAATTATAGACACTAGGGTAGCCCATTTTTAGAAGCATAGATCACAACTATGGTAAAGCAGTTGGAGAAGCTATTGGCAAATTCAACACACGAGACATGCATGAGGATTTGGTGCATAGATTGTGAAGTAGAAGGTCACACAAAGGATAGTTATCCCCAAAGATTAGTACACTCATTTCTGTTGGATTGTGAGATATATCATTTAAATCATGATGCTAGCCGCTGCCCATTACTATAACGCGTGACAAGGAAGAATGTCTCTTTCTACTGTAAAATTTATAGGTCCATGACTCATGACACAGAAGACTGCCAGTTGATTGATCAGATCCTAGGATGCTATAGATATTAGTGTACAATAGATAGGATTCTGAGATAACTCTAAAGGAAATAATGAGCATCGGGATCGGGAATACAATCAGCGGGCTATGATTAGAATGAAGGGCATTTTGAAGGCAATCGTGGCATAGGTTGAGGATATTGGGGTGGATTTGGAGGACGAGGGTTGGGTGGTGGAAGAAGCAAGTTCCCTTATGGAACATGTTATACATGTATATCTCCTGACCACTACAGACGTGAATGTCCTCAGAATATTACATGTTCTTTATATGGAAATAATCATAGTTATGAGGAATTCTCGAGACTTGTATGAGCATCTTAAAGAAGCAACATAAATAGGAAAACAAAGGCACAGAGATGGTTAGGATATAATTCACTATGGAAAATCAATGGATGCCTAAGTTGGAAGAAGAATCTAAGGTATTGTAAGTAAGGATCACTACCCGCACCAAGCGGTGTGCTCTAAAGACGCATTATAGAAGAAACCTACCATCACTAAGGAGGAGTTTTTACATGAACGGTACCTAGATCTTTCCCATCGAAGGAGGTTTACATGGAAACCATGGAGGTACTTGTTATCCAAATGTGCCCTCTGCTCATTTTGTGGCTAACTCCCTTTCATTCTTTCCTTCTATTGTGCCTCAGTCATAAATTTTTACTTTTTAGGCACTCAAAACCTTCTGGAAATGACACCATTGGATAGAGCTCTTTCTCAGCTTTCTAGAAAGGTAAAGATTTCCTCCTAACTCCATGTATTTTTCAAGTTATGGATCGACGGAGTTTTGTGGGAAATTTTCCCTTGCAAGGTCCATAGCCAATCAGAACTCGCCACGTGTCTAGGTCAAAAATATCAAAGCGATCCGATTTTGGCCTATTTTTTCCCTAAAACTTCAAATCGCCATAACTTTCGATCCAAAGCTCGGATTTTTGCGTTCTTTATATCAATGGAAAGCTGGTGAAATGATCTACAAGATTCCATGGTCAATTTTGAATTTTGGTTCAGTTTGGAGGGAGAAAATCAAAAAATTCTTCTGGTACGCACCCATGGATAGAACTGACGTTTCAACAACCAATTTTAATGCAAAATGGGTCGCATTCTTCTCCAACATGGTCAAAAATGTCAGGGCATGGGTTTGTAAGGACCTCCATGCTATTTTTAATGCATTTTGGTCAATGGGGAATGGCTCCCATGTTTTTTCACATTTTCTCTCTCCTGGGCTCGACCCATGCACTGTAAAAGCCAGATTTGGCTCATTTTTAAAAGGGGGAACACTTTTTTTACACAAAGAAGCTTCTGTTTTCACTTTCAACAAGTGATTTTGGCAAGTATCAGACCTTCCAGGATTGTAACAGGTTTTTCTACCTCTTTGGTGTTGGAATACAAGGATTTTGATGTTGAAAATCACAATGCAGGCTCTGTGAATGCTTTCAGTCCTTTGTATGTGTTGTTTGCTTCATTTCAAACCCTTGTTTACAACTTATCAACCTGTGCATGATGTTTTATGTTGCAATTTCTGATTTGTGTCAATTTGCATGAGCAAGAAGTGCTCACCACTCCTTTGGTGTATCACCCTTATCAGTTTAGTTTTAATTTTTGCATTTCTTATCCCTGTCTCCTTGCAAATTAAGATAAAATTAGGATTTAAACCTCTGCAATTGTGCAAATAATAGATCTGATCAGAGGAGTTTGAGGAACTAGCCTCTAATTTGGAGATTCCTCTCTCATTTTACAAGTCCCACACTTGGAGAGAGGTTTCAATGTTGTGCAATCACACTGGATGCCTGAAACATCAACTTAGAAACCTGATTTGCATCCAGGGGTGCTGCTGATTTGCAACAACAGTTTTGGCATGCCGGTGGGACCTTAGAGGTCTTCCACTTCATCTTTTACAGGTTGGTGTGTTCCTGTGAAGATTTCAGCCTTTGGAGGCACTTGCAAACACATCTGGTGACTCCATCTGATCAGCAACCCATTTCTGAAGTTGCAGACCTGTTTTTCATCCATTTCCATCCATTATTCTTTCCATCTCTTTCATTCTTTTCCATTCCATGAAGTTGTGCAATCATGACTTCATTTCCATCATGGAACTCACATTTACAACAGCAGCAATGTTTCCCACCTCCAACATGTTTTTTAAATCCTCCAAATCAGCATTTTGAACAAATTCAAAATCAGCATACATACCCATATGAGCAGCAATGCCAAAATCAGTTTGGCTATGGAGCTTTCCAAGAGCAAGGGTGTGCATACAATGAAGACAATCAGATGCAAGATGCTGGTCTATTGGAGAAAATCCAAAAGATGGAGGTAAACATGGTGCAATCTAGGGCTCAAGCACAAATGAAAGCATTTGGAATCGGTTGTGGAGCACCCTGTCCATGGGTGGGACCTTTCCCAAGGCATTACAGACCCTCAAGAGAAGCTTGACTTCATGATTGCAACGCTACCATTGCTTGCAAAGTGGATTGAAGGAATAGAGGTGTATGAGAGGAGTATTCAACAACCTTGTCAATGGGTAAGCACACCATCTCATGCCTTTTCTTTTCCTCTTTCCCAATCTATTTTATCTCAGCAGTGTCAAGTTTTAAACTCTCCATCTGCTGTCCCAAGTGTTGAATCCATTTCTCCACCCCCTAGTCTTCCACCTCATCTCAATTCTTCTGTCCTTTTCCCTTCCAAACAGTCATCCCCTCCACAAGAGCTAAATGAAACACCCTCTCCTCCAAAGAAACAAGAGGTTTTACCTCCTCCACCACCACAAAAAATTGCAAAAATCAGTCATGAAGGACAGCAAAAAGAGAAGCCAAACAAGGATGAAGAAATTCAAATTTTGAAGAGTTGGGCTCTTAAATTTGGGATGAAGAAGATCCCTTTGCTGATGAAACCTTCAGAAGAGGTTGGAGTTACAGAACAAATGGTGTTCAGGACTAATTTTGTTATAGCAGAAGAAGAGCAAAAAGGAGTTGTAGATCAACAATCAATTTGTTCAGAATATAGTGTCCATGTTGGCACCCTATTTTAAGGAAATGCTGATCCAATTCAAATTACAAAAATCAATCATGAGGGACAACAAGATGATGGAGAAGTTTCTCCAAATCCAAAAGAAGAGGATCACATTCCAGCTGTGGGGGAGAAAAGTGCAGATCTAAAGGCTTTGAGCACAAAGCAAGTTATAGAAGAACCTTCAGTTCTTCTCTCTACTTCATCTCTCTCAAGTTCTAGTACTGAAGAAGAGTTTGATCCCTCAAACTCAATGCTAGAGGATGAAAGAAACCATGGTGATCAAGTTGTAGATCAAGAGAATGCCATGGGAGAGGTTGAACATTTGCAGCAGGACAGCAATGAGGCAGTTTACCTGTCTGATTTGGAGGACTGTTTTGATGAAGAAGAACCGGTTGAGTTTCCACCATTCTCTCTTTCATCATCCATCTTCCAAACACAAGAGCCTGCTGTCATGGAGGAGAGTATTCATTTGTAGCAGCCTGCATCTTATAGAAGCTCTTTGGAACCAAGATTGGAAGATTTTAATCTTTCATGTCCTTCATTGGAGGAAGAGAAAGGGCAGAAGGGTTCTACCATTGCTTCCACACCATCCATTCAAGGTCTACAAGAGAACTCCATTCTTGGAGTTGAAAATCAGAATTATGGGCATACTCAACAGATCAGACCTTGCCCAATCAGGTATTTGGCTTCATTGGAGCCAAAGGAGAAGCCACAACTAGTCATGCTTGCTTCTAAGCATGAGGATGAGCTGCAAAGTTCCAAGGATCAGCTGTCATACCTCTCCAATCCAAATGCAGAGCAACTAAAAGAGGTATTGGATTTGTTTTTAGTTGACACCTTGCTAATTTGGGTAGAAGACCAGCTTCTTGTTGATTTTCCACTCATCCAATCAGCCATACTCAGCTCCAAATCATTTGCATGGCTGCCAATTTTGAAGAAAGGAAGCTATTTTGCACAACCATTTGCAGGGTTCATTTAGCTCACCTTTGCTTCCAGTTAGAGTAGAGTAGGTAGGTTTTCTTTCAGTAGAAGAAGTGCTTGTGCACACTCTGCATGTTCCATTTGGAGCATGTATGATTTTCAGTTTGTACATAGTTTTGGTGCTGCTGGTTTCACTCTTGCACAGTTCATTTTGATGGCATTTTGGTGGGAACAACTCCATGTCCAGTGGGATTCAAGCGGTTCAGAGGGAAGTTTTCAAAGTTCAGATCAGTTTTCAGGCTACTACTCATGACTCCATGCCCAATGGATTGCTTCAGGCTACTGATCATTCATCCAGCAGGTAGATGACCCCTCTGAGTCACCAAAATTGTTATCCAAATGTGCCCCCTGCTCATTTTGTGGCTAACTCCCTTTCATTCTTTCCTTCTATTGTGCCTCAGTCATAAATTTTTACTTTTTAGGCACTCAAAACCTTCTGGAAATGACACCATTGGATAGAGCTCTTTCTCAGCTTTCTAGAAAGGTAAAGATTTCCTCCTAACTCCATGTATTTTTCAAGTTATGGCTCGGCAGAGTTTTTGTGGGAAATTTTCCCTTGCAAGGTCCGCAGCCAATCAGAACTCGCCACGTGTCCAAGTCAAAAATATCAAAGTGATCCGATTTTGGCCTATTTTTTCCCTAAAACTTCAAATCGCCATAAATTTTGATCCAGAGCTTGGATTTTTGCGTTCTTTATATCAATGGAAAGCTGGTGAAATGCTCTACAATATTCCATGGTCAATTTTGAATTTTGGTTTAGTTTTGAGGGAGAAAATCAAAAAATTCTTCTGGTACGCGCCCATGGATAGAACTGATGTTTCAACAACCAATTTTAATGCAAAATGGGTCACATTCTTCTCCAACATGGTCAAAAATGTCAGGGCATGGG
This sequence comes from Taxus wallichiana var. yunnanensis, assembly GCA_018340775.1. Classification (NCBI taxonomy): domain Eukaryota; kingdom Viridiplantae; phylum Streptophyta; class Pinopsida; order Cupressales; family Taxaceae; genus Taxus; species Taxus wallichiana. Next base: position 245,063,216 of record CM031243.1, on the reverse strand, counting down.
TTTGTAAGGACCTCCATGCTGTTTTTAATGCATTTTGGTCAATGGGGAATGGCTCCCACATTTTTCACATTTTCTCTCTCTTGGGCTCGACCCATGCACTGTAAAAGCCGGATTTGGCTCATTTTTAAAAGGGGGAACACTTTTTTGCACAACAAGCTTCTGTTTTCACTTTCAACAAGTGATTTTGGCAAGTATCAGACCTTCCAGGGATTGTAACAGGTTTTTTTTCCTCTTTGGTGTTGGAATACAAGGATTTTGATGTTGAAAATCACAATGCAGGCTCTGTGAATGCTTTCAGTCCTTTGTATGTGTTGTTTGCTTCATTTCAAACCCTTGTTTATAGCTTATCAACCTGTGCATGATGTTTTATGTTGCAATTTCTGATTTGTGTCAATTTTCATGAGCAAGAAGTGCTCACCACTCCTTTGGTGTATCACCCTTATCAGTTTAGTTTTAATTTTTGCATTTCTTATCCCTGTCTCCTTGCAAATTAAGATAAAATTAGGATCTGAACCTCTGTAGTTGTGCAAATAATAGATCTGATCAGAGGAGTTTGAGGAACCAACCTCTAATATGGAGATTCCTCTCTCATTTTACAAGTCCCACACTTGGAGAGAGGTTTCAATGTTGTGCAATCACACTGGATGCCTGAAACATCAACTTAGAAACCTGATTTGCATCCGGGGTCGCTGATTTGTAACAAGATTACTCGGGAATCTTCAGTGGTGAAATATAGTATATAAAGGAGCAATCATAGAAGATGGAGCAAAAGAAAGCATCGAGATGGTTTAAACGATATGGATGAGTTGAGATAAGTGTGCAAAATTTTCTCCAAGAGAATATCATTCCAATATTAGGGAATTGGTTAAAGGGAAACACACTACGCGCAAGTACTAATACTAGACGATAGATCTTGCATGCAAATCTTGTCCCTCATATCCTAGATTATGACAAGGAAATCACTTTGAATGTTGTTGTGGATGGGTGGATATTGAGTAATATATTCATGATACAAGTGCGGAAGTCAATGTTCTTACTTTAGATGGATGAGTACAAGTGGGGAGACCCCATTACATCCATTCTCTAATATATTGTTCATGCCTAATCAGACTAAGGCCACTCCCATCGGAGTTTTAAAATATGTATCTATTACCATACAAGGAGCCAAGTTCACTAGCAATTTTGAGGTCTTAGTGCTAGCAGAGGAATATAGCTTCCTAGTTCTACTGCGCGCCCATGGTACTATGTAAATAATGTTGGTCTTTGGTTTAATAAGGGTTATATCAGCTTTGAAAACAAGGAGGAAAGGGTCATTATCCCATTAACAGATGGAAAATTTGTTCCCTATGTTAATCCTTGAGTGAAGAAGACTTGAATCAGATTTATGTATGTGTCGTCGGGATCTAGAGGTGCTTGAGCCATTTAAATAAGGAATCATTTAGTGGGAGATGTATAGTCTATCAAAGATATTACAAGTGTTACTTTTGAAAACTCGGGCTCATAAGCACTTATGAGTTGGTGGGGAACGAAGTAAAGAGTCTATTTTCTAAAGATAGAAAACCATGTTATATAAGGATAATAGGTAAGAACTCGGCACTCAAAGACACTCGGAGAAGGGGACCCTATGGTGTTCCTGCATGCCATGGAAGAACAGTGGATAGACCCACTAAAAAGAAGAAATATGCTAGCATATACACTACATGGGACAATAACGTGTTGGTGGGTGGTCCACAAGGATAATATTGTAGGATGGAATGAAATTAGGATTGCTCTTGCCACTAGGTTTTTTAGGAGCAATGCACCTACTCAAATCTAAAATTATCATGGTAATCAACCTATTCAGCACCATGTTCAGCAGTTTGAGAGACTCTGGATAGAGGGGCAAGAAGCTTTACCATCTTCTCTAGGGGTGCACAAGTTTTATTCCACGCTACAAGGTCAGTGCATGTGTTATTGGTATGTCTATGCACAAATCTATAGAGAGAATGGAAATTGGCAACATTTAATCGCATGAATGAGCCATATGTTTGACTTCTTCTCTACCAAGCCTCCGTGGAAGAAGCATTAAAAGTCATAAAGCACTTAACTATAGGGGATAATGCCAAGGCGAAGGAACTCTTTCAAGATTTCTTTGATGAAGGAGACTCAGAGCACATTTTTTTGAAGAAACAAAGGCCGATGCCACGTTACTTCAATGAACTTTCCTTGAGAAAGAAAAAGGAAAAATGGTCTACTTCGTGGATGACAAAAAAGTAGAAAATTTGGATGTAAACCATTCAATAGGTAGGCATGAGGTGTTGGATAGTGTAGATAAAACCACACATGCCTATCATAAACCTATGAAGAAAAATAAAGTGAATATTGGATCAGATGTTGAGCCTAAGGAGACCATAATTGGAGACTATTGGTCAAACTCTAAAGTGGAAAAAATCATAGAGTTACTACGGGATTATCAGGACTTTTCCCCTCAGGGTACCATGAGCTTAAAGGTGTGCATGAATCATTAGGGGAGACAAGGATAAAGATTAAAGAGGGTGCAAACCAAGTAAGAAAGAGACCTTACAAGATGAACCCCAATGTGTATGAAAAGGTCAAGGAAGAGATTGACAAAATGTTGAAGTCTGGAATCATCAAGACCCTCAACGAGTTAGAATGGGTTAGTCCAATGGTGATCAGTATCAAGAAGGATGGAAGAATTAGGATCTTTGAGGACTAAAGGGAGTTGAATGTTGCATGTGTGATAGATCTCTTTCCTATGCCATTCACTGAGGAAATACTAGAAGGCATTACAGGACGTGAAATTTGTTCATTTACAAATGGGTTCTCTAGGTATCATCAGGTTAGGACTGCCCAAGAGGATCAGGAAAAGACTACTTTTACTACTGAATGGGGTAGCTTTGCCTATACTGTGATGCATTTTGGTATGAAAAACATGCATGTTGTATTTTTGTACATAGTTTTTCGTGCATTTACAGATTTTATTCACAACTTCTTACATGTTTATTTAGATGATTGGATGGTGTATGGATTAGTTTAAGATCATTATGACAATCTACACTTAATGTTTGAAAGATGTAGATATTAGAGTATCTCTTCAAAAATCAAGAACTACATATTTTCTACACCATTTGGAATACTATTGGGACACATAATCGAAAGGAAGGTTTTTGGTTGATCCAACGAAGGTTGCTACCATTATAGACCTAAAAGAGCCTACTAGTCGAGTAAGGTGCGTGGATTCTTGGGTCACACAAGGTATTATATAAAATTCATAAAGGGATATGACAAGGTTTCTACACCTTTGGAGGAGTTCTTTGAAAGGAAATGGTACGTATTTATTGGGGAGAACCATAACGCGCAACGATTGAGACATCAAAGGAGAAACTTACTACCACACCTATTTTGTGATTTCATTCACGGGACAAACCATTTCATGTACATGTGGATGCCTTTAGCATGGCCATTGGTGTAGTGTTGCCTCAACTCGGAGAAGGTATTATAGATCATCCTATCTGTTTTTGCTAGGTAGAAAGTTGACTCTACGTAACAAAATTATACAACTATAGAGCACGAAGCTTTGTCAATAATCTATGTGCTACATAAATTCAGATAGTACTGCTAGCTACACCATTTTTCTTTTATACACTTCACATGGTATTTAAGTATTTGTAAACAAGCCCATTTTATAGGGGCACATATGTAGATGGGTACTCTTATTTCAAGAATTTGATTTCATAGTTGTGGTAAAACTAGGAAAAGTAATTTTGGACCAGACCATTTATCCAAAATACAATCGAAGAAGCAACACATGCCATTGAAGATATCATTCCCGCTTCATATTTATATAGGTTACAACAAGCACCATTAGAATTAGAGGACATTGTTGTCTTTCTACAAACATGTATGACACCAGAAGGAATGAAATCCTTGGAGAAGAAACAACTTGCTATATGTGTGGCACCCTATATGTTGATTAGCGATGACCTATACAAATTAGGTTGGGATGAGTTATTATGTCATTATGTACTAGAACATGATCACATAGATATAATGGAGGAAGCCCATGGTGGTATTGTAGGTGGACACTATGCGGGTGAAGTAAATGCTCACAAGATTCTACTCGTTGGATTATGGTGGGAGACACTTTGTATAAAAGTTATAAAGATTATTAGAAGGCTTGTGATCACTGTCAACATCTTGGGAAACCAGGTCAATGAGATGAAATGCCTTTAAGACCTATTACTAGTGCTGAACCATTTGAGAAATGGGCTATCAATATTGTGGGTCCTATTTCACTAGTTGTGCATAGAATTAGATCACGCTATATCATCACTTACATATACTATCTAAAACAGTGGAAAGAAGCATCCCTTATAAAGGATTGTACTACAACAACTAGGTTTATATGGGAAAATATTATTACAAGGTATGGATGTTTGTTGAGTTTTACCAAAGTGATAGGGCACACATTTTCGTAATGAGACAATTAGAATTTTATTAGATGAGTTCATTATTGCACACCATAAGACTACACCCTATCATCCTCAAAGCTAACGGAATTACCGAGGCATTCAAAAAAAATATGAGCTAGACATTGAAAAAAATATGTGATGTTAGAAGAAAGGATTGGGAGGATAAAGTACCTACGGTTCTTTGGGCATATCAAAAACATATAAAAGGTTGAACAAAGCCACACCATTTCGAGTTAGTGTTTTGCGCAAAAGCAGCTTCTTCCTCTAGAGTTCATGTTACCATCTTTGTGTATTGCATGCGTTGGAGGTCTAGTTGATGATCAAGCATTAGAAGAATGGATTGAAAAGTTAATTAAGCTAGATGAGTAATGAGTTAAAGCACATTGGATTCAAAAACAAGAAAAGGCAAGGCAAAAATCATAGCATTTATGGGCACATCAAGGATAAAAAGTTTGAGATTGGACAGATGGTGCTCCTTTATGATTCTAAATTTTTGTGCCATCCAGGAAAACTCAAGGTACATTGGTTGGGGCCATATGTTGTCACTCACATACTTGAAACAAAGTGCTTGTCAATTAGAGGTGCTTGATGGAATACAGATTACCCAGATACTTCAACGGGAGTAGGTTGAAGCCCTACTATAAATAAGTCTTCTTAGTGTTTGTAATAAGGCAATGTTGCCATTTAGATTAGGTTTTCAATTCCCGCATTTTGTAATTTTTTTCCTTCTTTTCACTATGCTTTGTCTATTTACTTGGTGTGTTTGTGTAATAAAGTGTGTTTACACGCCATAAGATAATTACTATTTGAAGAATTTCTATATGCACAGGAATGCACATACCCTTATTATGGGGTGGTTATTGATATCTAGGTACAAGACTAATGAAAATAAGTACACATGAAAGGAACAAATTTCTACGAGTGTTATTCAAGTTAGAGAATTGAAAAAGAGATTACTTCTGGAAATAAGGACCATAGGTGGAGATGAATGAAGAAACAAGTATAATGTGAGGTAAGAAGGGGCCATGGGAACTACCAAGGGAAGGCACAGTGGCAAGGTACTTGGGTGCATGGAGGCGCACTGAAGAGAATTCCATGGCTAAAAGGTAGGAAGGCATGTTATAAGGTTATAGCTTGGGCACGAAGATGTACCGCTCAAAAAGAAAGAAAATGTTCAATTAATGAGAGGATTGTTGGTAGGTGGAGAAGTAATAAATGCACTAAATTTTTGAAAATCTATAAAAGGAAGGGATGTGAGTTCATATTTACCATTGAAATTGAGATAATTTGAAAAGAGCTAAGTGAAAATGAGCCAAAAATCGTGTTGAAGTGTGAAGAGTGTGAAACCGGACATGGAGAGATGATTTGTGTGTAGGAGAAGCTTGTGTTCCCATAGGTGAAGGGTTTGAGCAAAGTAGATATGTTACAAAAGAGCTAGGGCATGCAATTTCCACTAGGGCATGGAGATTTGAACTAGGGTTTCAACTTACTCAATTACAGAGGGAAGAAAAGAGATATTTTTCAAATGGCACTGAAGAAAGCACCCGTAGCAAGAGTAAAAGGAAAGAAGAAGGTCAAAGTGGAAGAAGAAATTGCTCCTAAGATTAATTTCTCATAAATGCAAAGTATTCAAAGGGCATGATTGTGGGACAAGAATGGAATTCCCACATCTAAAAATGTAAAATCAATGATTACAACCATCGTACATCAGCCAATAAGAAGAAGCTAGATGCCTTGTTCAAAGACAAAAATGAACAAGCACATAATAGAATCATGCAAGTGTATGATGATGCTTTGGTGAGAATTTATTAAAATAGATTGGATTCTACCAGTTGTAAGATCTGCCATACTTTGGAAACTATGAACCATTGTATCAATGGTTGATGAGAAGAGTCCATGAGGACTTCTTCTACTTTGCTAGACAAAGGGTTAAAATCATAACTGCCTTGATTTCAACAATGATGGGACTAAGGGCCTCAGTAGCAGATCTGGAAGGTGACTTAACAGATAAAGAAGTGATCCTGGAGACAAGGAAGGATTTGGGGTATACCAAGGGTCTATGTAGTATGGACATTGACAAATTGAATAAGTACCCAATAGTGCAAGTAGCTGCACATCTTGTAACAAAGTTGAATGACCAAGAAAGGTGGTCGTAGGTGAATACAATGTGGCTGCATGTTGCAAGAAAGATGTCTCAAGGAGTGATCTATAATATCATGGATCACATAGCAAATACAATCATTGAAGAAGCACGTACATGTGACAAAATTAGTTTTGGCACTATTTTATTGTCTTTGGTGTTTATGGAGATTGGAGTGCCTAATGGGCCAAAGGAGAAGATTTGGGAGTACCCCACGAGAACAAAAATATTTGGCAGAAAGATTTAATAAATAATTATGTGAAGGGACCATGGGTGGGCCATTTAAATAGAGGGTGGAGATGTGGTATGATAGGCTTCGCGTGGTGTTTGAAGAGGAGTGGTGCATACCCAAGGAGTTTCCTTATGTGGTGGGTAAAGCAAAGACAATTTGTAGTCTACACACATTTTTGCATCAGGTGATTTGCGATGAAGGACAGAGCTTCGAGAACTTGGTGAAAAATGCCATATACCTTCATAGCTCGATATTTCTAGGCATTAGTTCACTGTTTTTTAGATGCGTGCTGCCTAACCTTCAATGCAAATAAGGTATATTGTGACTACCATACACTAAGAAAGACATATGTATATCCAGGATGGACTGCCTAAATTGAGAGGCTCATCTCAGATGTATTAAACATGAATCCTCTAAGTTTGGAAGTTGGAGACACCAGAGTAAAACTTATGTACCTTCAACTCAAGCCCAAGCTGGAGAACAATAAGTATGTGGAGAATGAGTTCACGCTCTGGGCCACCAAAAGGTAAGCGTATAATGGAGAATTTTCCAGCACCTAAGCCCACATAGACAATAGAAGTGTAGTGCCCACTTCCCTTTGATACGATATTGATATCGTTGATCATATTATGGACACTACTATGTTTTGTTTTAGTATGATGGTTAGATGTTAGATCATGGATTATTATTGATCCGGATTCATTATTATGATTGATGGTTACTAGAGACATTTTAATATGTGGATGATGATATACTTGTTTGACATGGAATATTATAGATGTTGATTTGGACATGTGAAATCGGATATGTTGAGTAGACCTAGTATGGTAGATTATTGATGATGATATAGTTTATTAATTAATTGAAAATGATAGTGTTGATTTCTTGATGTTGTTGTGATTCACATGTTTAAATGATCTTGAAATGTTGTTTATATCATTTTGGATGTATTGATATGGCCACAAGGCCGAAGGAGGTATTTACATTTTGCAGTTAAAATATCACAAGAATGTCGGGGACTAGAGACTAACCATATTGAAATTTTTGGTGAATTTAACAAGGTCACCATGACAACTATGTTTTGTGTGTGTGTGTGTGTGTGTGTGTGTGTGTGTGTGTGTGTGTGTGTGTGTGTGTGTGTGTTTGTGTGTGTGTGTGTGTGTGTGTGTGTGTGTGTGTGTGTGTTGTGTTTGGTTAGGGATTTCCATTTATATGTGACCATGGGTTTGTGTAATTTATTAATGTGGTTTATTTTTAATGTTTCATGTGTTTATTTTTGTGATGTGTTACATTTTTCTTTAATATTTTATGTTGTGTTAATGTTGTAAATAATCATGTGTTAAAATAAATAAATCAATATGTCATAAGAATGTAATTAATGAAGTTGTTGATCTTAAATGTAATGTTGTAAGAGTGTGTAAGAAATGTTGTAAGAAATGTGTAAGAAGGTGTAAGAGATATGTAAGAGAATGTAAGATAGATTTTGGAGTGAAAGACACTTCATCCTCTTAGGAATTCGAATTTTTCCTTAGAGGCTATATTTGGAGGCTTGTGGGACAAGTTAAACTTGTCCCACACCTCTTAAAATTATTCACCAACCATACCTATGGTTTGGAGGTAAAATTTAGGCCCTTTTAATGCATTTTGAAATGGCTAATTGTAAGTTTTAATTGCATTTATCTTAAATGTTTTTAATTCAGTCCTTTTGGGGTATGGGTTATTTTGGAGTGTGTAAGTTAATTTGTCATTTTTATTTATTATGTTTAGGTGCATGATGTTGAATTTCCTCTTGGGGTTGAAGAAGAATGATGTGGCATCCCACATGGATCCACATCATCCTCTTCTCTTCCCTCTCCTTTAAATTCAAAACTCCTTGCTTGGTTGTGGTTGTTGAAACATTGTTTATTCCTCTTGGGGGTGCATTTTTGCTTGTTGTTTTTGGATATTGTTGTGGAAGGAGTTGGATTCTTTTTGCATACTTGGACATTGCTGATTTTGGACTGTATTTGGCTTTTGGGAAGCTTGTGATCTTGGAACAAACTCCAATATGGAGTGGTAAGAACTTGAGAATTTTTAGAATGTTTCCTTTCTATTGCATGCATGTATGAAATGATAAATGTGTTATGTGTTCTTGGCTGGTTGGGTAGATTGCTTAGGACATGGTGTAGGAGAAGGCTATGGGTATTTCAAATGGGGGCATAAGGGAATGCCAAGGGCATCAATTTTATTGTGGAGGGAGTTTGGATTGGGATCCACCTTGGAATAGAAATAGCTTACATTTATTACTATTTAGGGGGCATAAGGGAGAAACTTTGGGGGCATAAGGAGGGGTTGGGAGACATAAGGTTTATGGGATTTGATATGTTATATTGGCGGTATGATTTTAGGTGGATGCCTAATTCTAAATAGGGAGGCATAAGTAGTTTCCCCATAGTTCCTTTCTCTTTTTGGCTTGCTTGATCAAGCCTAAGTTTTGTGTGAATGTTATCAAATGCAGTTGTGAAATTATGTTTTTTCTTGAACTGTGTTTCTTATTGAATTATGCATGTGAAAGAATGTTGTTTGTTTACTATGGAAGCCATTGTTGCCATGTGTTGATTCTCATCTCTTATTTCAATATGGTTGGGGCTTGGGGGCCAATGAGGAAGGATGACTTCACCCTTATCATTGGATGTCTTGGTTGGGTGGAGAGCGTAGAATTTCCCCCTTCTTTGTTGTGATCAAATGAAAAGATGAAGAAACTAGCATGTTGCTATTTTGGAGCAAGAAGAATGTACTGTTTGACAGTCCCATCCTTTGAGCAATTTTATTATCATCCTTCCCCACCTTGAAGTGGATTAGTTGTATAATATTTGTAATGTGAAGATATGTGTATTGAGAATGGAAGATTGAAATTGGAATGTGAAATGTAGAGGAGATTTATTTTACTCTCTGTTTTGGTAAAGAAATGTAAAAGATGTTACCCGTATCTGCATTGTACTTGGCATGTTAGAAAACCAATGGATTTTTTTTTTGTAAAGTTATATTGGAATATGAATAAAGGATTGCATTAGTTTTCAAAATTGTATTGTGTATTGGATTTGAATTGTTGTCAAAGAATGAGATTTTGTTTGTAAAGGAAGAATGCGTGTGAAGAAAAGACAATGTTGTATTCCTTTTAAAATGTATATTAGAATTGAAATCAGAACTGCACCTTAACTTAGAATTGAATGGTTGATTTAACAAGAAAATTTATTGGACTAATTTAGAAGCTATACACACATTTAAATGACAAAATTGATATACAAATTTAAAAGAAATAGTTCACTGTTATAAACTTCATTCTGGCAATTCCTTTCTTTGATAAAAATGAGCAGTTCAAACTTACACCAAACAATAAGATATGAAACATTGAAATTTAGACTTAGTAAGTCCCAAAGAACTCAAATTGACCCTAACATTTAAGAATGAACCTTCAAAACTTTATAGAATCCAACTTGAAACTTGCACAGTCATTTTTTCTGTCTATTGTCGGAGAAATAAAATTTGAAATCAATTGGATAAATCAACTCTCCAAAAACACTCTAAACCCTCCCTAGACCAATCCTCCATGTTTTTTTGACATGTTGAGTGAAGGAGGAGATCTAATTTAACCAAGTTGAGAAGTTGAAAATTGCCAGTGCACTAATTCAAAATCCTGTAGATTGTTTTCATTAAATTGACCACTTCATCAAATTTAAAAATTGATGACTCCTATGTAAAGAGGGCATCGAGAGATTTCTAAAAAGTCCTCATTTGCCCAAAAATAATCTTTCTAGCTCAAGTTATGGCCATTTGAAGTTTTACTTCAATTTGGCATTCAAAAAGTAATAAAATTTAATCTAATTGTTAAAAATTTAAATTTTAAACTTTGGAAAAATTTCCCTAAAAAGTCCATGGCCCCCACCATCCCATAACCAATCGGGATCTTCCACATGGCACCTTAGAGGGGCGGATTGAATTTAAACTTATCCATTTTAAAAAAAATTCCTTGGGAAAAATTTTCATTTTTCCTCCGCCAGCCCATAGCCAATCAGAGGGTGCCATGTGTCCTCTAGGGGCTGAGGCGGAGGCATGGTTTGTTTTAACTCTTAACCCTTTTGAAAATTTTTGGAAAATTTTCATTTTGGCCCCGCTAGACCGCAGCCAATGAGAAGGTGCCACGTGGCACCTTGGGGGTGGCAAGCGGGGAGGGCGGACCCCTTTTTCCTTTTGTTGTTTTGGCCTTTGGGAAAATTTCCCCTTTTGTCTCCACGGCCCCGCAATCCCCGCCTCACTTGGAAAACTTCTTTTCATGGGCGTGCAGACCGGCGTGAGATTTTGGGCCTTTGAAACCCTCCTTTGGCTTATTACCTTAAGATCTCCCACCACCCCTTTCTCCCCTTGCTCAACTAGTGTGTGACACATGGCAACCTCATGGTGATGGCAGAGGTGTGGACCAATTCGGTCCCTTGTGAATTTTGGCGAAAGAGACTTAAAGCCTCAACCCACTCCGCCAGCCTGTCGTTTCTCCCAACCAACCGGGTAGTGACACGTGTACTCCAGGGACCCATGGAGGCACGAAAGAATGGTTGTCTTTGTGCCCATGCATTGGGAAAATTTCCTAAGCCACCCCACGACCCGCCAACCCGTTCAAGGCACTTTCTCCTCCTCTTGACACGTGTCCCACCTAGGGAAAAATTGCCCTAGGAACTCTACCCGCTTATATCTTGAGTTCTATAAGGAGTTAGGAGGACTTCCTTATATCACTGGAAAGGTGAGAAAATTTCCTATCCATTGGAAATGGTTTAGGGAAATTTTAGAAGTGTTAAGAAGGAGAAAAATCTATTTAAAACTCTGAGCCTGTTAGAGAGCATGCATTAGGGTGAATTACTCCCTGAGCCTAACTAAAACATATAACCCTAAAATTTGAACCTTGTGAACTTGAAATTGTTAATGAAGGAAAACATATGTTATAGTACTTTGGCCTTGTTCGTAACCTCGCTATTGAAAACGATGTCTTGTAACCTAGTTATAGACTTTTCTAAAGAAAAAAACAATATCCCATAATTTTCTAGCTAACCCTAGGTTGTTTCTTAGGTCTCAAGTGGTTTATTTAAATGGGCATCATAGTTTGGTATCAGAGTAGTGGTTCAAAGGCTTGGACCATTGGGCACACTAGAAAACTTGAGACATGAAAACTTAAACCTAGTACACTTGTAAATCTAGAAAATAACTTAGCTAGAATTTGTATATTTTAGTAAACATGGAAGTTGTGTAAAACTTAGCAAAATGAACTAACTCTCACTTTGGTCTGTGCAGGAGGCTCAGACGGAGTGAGAGGAACTTTCACAGGGACTCAGACTCACCACCACCACCGGATCAAGGTGTAGTAGCCATTCTACCTTAGATTCTATAGACCCTTTAGGATGTTAATGCCGCTCTACACAGAGGATTAGGTGGAGGACATGCAGCTAGTCATGACAGAGCTCCTTCTATCGAGGGTTAGGTATCTCCTTGACTCAGCGAGGAGCATAGAGGAGAGAACTCCCATGTAGAGTCAGTTAGAGCAGAGTCACCACCTAAGAGACAGGGTGACAGAGTTCTAGAGTGTAGAGAGAGGTATCAGAGCCCTAGGCTTAGGGATGAGCATGCAGAGAGACCTAGAGGCCAACAGACCATAGTAGTGGATCACATCAAGGAGATCCTGAAGCTTTAACCCTCACATTACTCAGGTGATACAGGTGGATTTCAGGAAGAGGCTTGGCTAGTGAGCTTGAGCAGTTGCTTTAAGCTTTGTCCTTGTTCTAGCAACATGAAAGCTCATGTTGCGATCCATCTACTGAGGGATGGAGCAGGAGTATGGTGGAGGACAGAGGAGCAAAAGATCCATGTAGATTCAGAGATAGTGACCTAGGAGCTATTTGAGGAGAGATTTAGGAGTAGGTATTTATCATGGAGGTTCATACAATAGAGGATCGACAAGTTCCATGACCTCCGACAGGCTTCTCTTTCTGTAGCAGAGTATGAAAGTAGGTTTTGGATCTACTCTAGTATGTAGAGTATATGCAGGATGAGTAGGTGTGGACTCACAGGTTCATATGGGGCCTAAATTTGGATATTAGAGGTGCAGTGTAGATTCACTGCCCACAGACATTAGCAGAGGCCATTGAGAAGGCCTATATTACAGAGGAGACTTAGGGTAAGACCCAGCAGGCTAGAGATTGAGTCAAGAGCTACATTCAGCAGATGTAAGACGGTAGATCGAGAATTTCAATACCTCCTCCTCGTGGTGGTCAGCATTCCTCATAGTCATCCTTTAGACCCTAGCATTAGTAGTATTAGTCCCACCCACCTTATAGACCTCCACAGAGAGCTGATACACAGAGAGGTCGGAGCATGGGGCCTCCTCCTAGGGGTCCCATCAAGACACAGGGTGGACCTAGAGCTTAGTTATTAGGATATTTCCAAAGTAGAGGCCACAACAGACCATAGTTGGATCATCAAGATCCATGCCATAGACTTTCAGGGCACCTACTAGAGGTGCTACTCCTTGGAGAGGATCAGGTGGTTACTTTGGATGTGGAGTTGCTAGACATTTTTGGAGAGATTTCCCTCATAACCCTAACAAGGGTAAGGCATAGGTTTCAGAGTCAACAGTTGGTGACATGGGACATAGCCACATGATTTATGTAGTGGTTGAGAACCGCTAGGTAGAGCACCAGAGCACAATCATTGAGACCATAGGTAGCATTGGTGGTATTCCTACCTCTGTATTGTTTGATTTTGGTTCTTCTGATTCTTTCATTACACCATCTTTAGTAGAGCGATGTAGGTTGGTGGTAGTTAGGTAGGGTCTTAGTTGGGATGTTGAGATGGCTTCTAGAGCCAAGATCTTTATGGACTCCTTAGTTAAGGAGTGTGTAGTGGATTTGGGACCTTTCAACACCACCTAAGATCTTTGTATCCTTCCTTTGGCTCGTATGGAGTCATCTTAGGTATGGATTGGTTGTCTGCACACTGGGCCAAGATGGATTGTACCACAAGACTATGCTTGGGCAGATGATTTAGGAGTTAAGTCGGTGATCTTGGGGGTCAGGAGACCCGTTTCTATTCACACCATTTCTACTATGTAGCTTAAACGGTGTGTGCGACATGGTTATCAGATGTACACTCTTATAGTCATTGACAGATCAGAGGATGGGTCTAGTGGACCATTGCTAGATGATCATCCCATTTTGAGAGAGTATTTTGATGTATTTCTAGGGGATCTATCGGGGTTACCACCCTTATATGAGATTGATTTTCATATAGATTTAGTTCTTGGAGAAGAGCCTATCTCACAGACACCTTATCGGATGACCACCCCAGAGCACTGTGAGCTTAAGTTGTAGCTTGAGGGCCTTTTGGAGAAGGGCCTTATCCATCCTAGTGTATCCCCTTGGGGTGGATTGGTGATCTTTGTGAAGAAGAAAGATGGATCCTTACGGTTGTGTACCGATTACCACCATTTAAAAAAGGTAACGATCAAGAATCGTTATCCTATTCCTCGTATAAATGACTTGTTTGATCAGATGAAGGGAGCCACGATGTTCTCTAAGATTGATCTCAAGTCAGGCTACCATCAATTGAGGATTTCAGAGGTGAACATTCATAAGACCACCTTCCACACGAGATATGGGCACTATGAGTTCACAGTGGTGCCTTTTGGTTTGACAAATGCCCCTGCAGTGTTTCTAAGTTTGATGAATGGGGTATTTAGGAAATTTTTAGATCATTTCGTACTCATCTTCCTTGATGAAATTTTGATATACTCACATACACATGAGGAGCACAAGGGGCACCTTCATCAGGTTCTTTAGTGTCTTCGTGAGCGAAACTTTACGGGAACTTGGAGAAGTGTGCTTTCTTTTAGACAGAGGTGTAGTATTTGGGCCATATCATTTCTGAGGAAGGTATCACAGTCAATCCTTCCAAGATTAGAGCCATTATGGATTGGACAAAGCACCCACTACATTGACCGAGGTGCACATCTTCATGAGATTAGTAAGTTACTACAAGATATTTGTTCATGACTTCTCTCGGATTACGCACCCCATCACTTCCCTTAAGAGAAAAGGGAAGAAGTTTTTTTGGTTAGACAAATGTGAGTAGGCCTTCAAGAAACTGAAGGAGTGCCTCACTACAACAACCATTCTTGCAGTCTTTGGATCCACAGGGTGAATTCTTTTTTTGTCATGAGATGCTTTGTTAGTAGGGCTTGGAGGTGTATTGATGTAGGATGGTAGAGTAGTAGCTTTTGAGTCTCACAAACTTAAAGATCACGAGCTTAATTATCCGACCCATGATCTTGAGCTTGTGGAAGTTGTGCATGCCTTGGTTAGATGGAGACATTTCCTTCTTGGATGGAGATTCACACTTAGGAAAGATCATTTGAGTCTTCTCCACCTCTTCACATAGCCCAATCTAAATTCTTGTCAGCGGCGTTGGATGGAGTTGTTTTGTGAGTATGACATGGAGATCAAGCATGTGAAGGGGAAGGAGAATGTGGTAGTAGATGCTCTCAAAAATAGAGGCATGTGGCTATGGCCACTACAGTGAGCACAAATTTGTAGAGCAGGATTCTTCAGTAGCTTCCTCTTGACAGCTTCTACATTGCGGCTCAAGTAGAGATAGAGTCACAGAGACCCCTTGAGGGGAAGTTTGATGGTTTCACCTTAGAGGTAGATGGTCTTCTCGAGATAAAGAGGCTGGATATATGTTCCCGAAATGGAGACTTGAGGTAGGACATCTTGGTAGAGGCTCATCATGCACCTTATTCAGCCCATCCTGAGGTGAAGAATATGCATGCCACCTTGCGACAGTTGTACCATTAGAGAGGACTTCATTGAGACATGGCTTAGTTTATGTCATGGTGTTTGGAGTGTCAGAGGGGTAAGACCAAGCATCAATATCCAGTAGGCCTTATTTATCCTCATGCCATACCAGAATGGAAGTGGGACACCATTTCCATGGATTTCATTATTGGGATACCTATGTTGAGATATCACCATGACGTCATTATGGTCACAATTGATAAATTAACAAAAGTGGCTCACTTTTCTCTGGTAAATACCACTTATATAGCTAGATCAAAGTGGCACGAGTATATTTGGATGAGATCTTGGGTTGCATGGGATTCCATGAAAGATCATTTGTGACCATGATCCGTTATAGAATTCACACTTTTGGACTACCATGTAGTATGTTCTCGAGAGGAGGATCAACTTCAGCACAACATATCACCCTGAGATAGATGGATAGACCAAGCGAGTAAATCAGATTTTGGAGGATATCCTCAAGATGTATGTGATGGATCAACAGCCTAAGTGGGAGGATTACCTGTACTTAGTAGAGTTTACCTACAATAATAGTTTTTAGAGTTCTATAGGCATGGCTCCTTTTTAGGCCTTGTATGGTAGAGAGTGTAAGACACCTCTTAGTGGGGACAAGTTAGAGGATAGAGTATCTCTTGGACCATATCTTTTGCAGGACATGGAACAGAAGGTAGTATTGATCGGGGAAAAGATTGTAGGAGGCTCGGGACAGCGAGAAGAAGTATGCAGATTAGCATAGGATTAATCATAGTTTTGATGTGGTCATGAAGGCGTTCCTTTGTTTCAGTGCCACATGAAAGCCCTATCCATTATGGAAAAGGTTCTAAGTTATCTCCTAGATTTGTTGGTCCTTTTGAGATCTTGGAGTGTATCGGCCCTTTGGCCTATTGTCTAGCATTGCCACCCAGCTTGTCTCACAGACATGATGTGCTTCATGTTTCTGTCCTTAGGAGATACATTGCATATCCTTCTCATGTGTTAGACTGGACATCATTACAGGTGCAAGATCAGGGGCAAGTGACGGTGGAGCCCATCCGTATCATAGATCGTAGGACCCTGGGCCTTCGAGGAAGAGAGATTGATCAAGTACGGGTACAGTGGGATAGATACGATGAGATTGCAGCCACTTGGGAGGATTCCATAGTATTACAAGTGTAGTTTCCACATTTGTTCTAGTGACTTCAGGAGGAAGTTGAGTCTAAGGGGAGGGGGATGTAGTGCCCACTTCCCTTTGACACTTTTATATATTGATCTTGATACTGTTGATCATATTATGGACACTACTATGTTTTGTTTTAGTATGATGGTTAGATGTTATATCATGGATTATTATTGATCTGGATTCAGTTATTATGCATGATGGTTACTTGACACATTTTAATATGTGGATGATGATATACTATTTGACATGGACATAGTATAGATGTTGATTTGGACATGTGAAATTGGATATGTTGAGTAGACCTAGTATGGTAGATTATTGATGATAATATAGTTGATTAATTAATTGAAAATGATAGTGTTGATTTATTGATGTTGTTGTGATTCACATGTTTAGATGATCTTGAAATATTTTTATATCATTTTGGATGTTCGATATGGCCACGAGGCCAAAGGATTTATTTACATTTTTAAAGGTTAAAATATCACAACAACGTCGGGGGATGGAGACTAACCATATTGAAATTCTTAGTGAATTCAACAAGGTCACCATGGAAACTATGTCGTGTGTGTGTGTTTTGTGTGTGTGTGTGTGTGTGTGTGCGCGTGTGTGTGTGTGTGTGTGTGTGTGTGTGTGTTGTGTTGGGTTAGGGATGTCCATTTATATGTGACCATGGGTTTGTGTAATTTATTAATGTGGTTTATTTTTTAATGTTGCATGTGTTTATTTTGTGAGGTGTTACCTTTTTCTTTAACATTATATGTTGTGTTAATGTTGTGAATAATCATGTGTTAAAATAAATAAATTAATATGTCATAATAAGGTAATTAATGAAGTTGTTGATCTTAAATGTAATGTTGTAAAAGTGTATAAGAAATGTTGTAAGAAATGTGTAAGAAGGTTTAACAGATATGTAAGAGAATGTAAGATAGATTTTGGAGTGAAAGACACTTCATCCTCTTAGGAATTCGAATTTTTCCTTAGAGGCTATATTTGGAGGCTTGTGGGACAAGTTAAACTTGTCCCACACCTCTTAAAATTATTCACCAACCATACCTATGGTTTGGAGGTTAAATTTAGGCCTTTTTAATGCATTTTGAAATGACTAATTGTAAGTTTTAATTACACTTCTCTTACATGTTTTTAATTCAGTCCTTTTGGGGTATGGGTTATTTTGGAGTGTGTAAGTTAATTTGTCATTTTTATTTATTATGTTTAGGTGCATGATGTTGAATTTCCTCTTGGGGTTGAGGAAGAATGATGTGGCATCCCACATGGATCCACATCATCCTCTTCTCTTTCCTCTCCTTTAAATTCAAAACTCCTTTCTTGGTTTTGGTTGTTGAAACTTTGTTTATTCCTCTTGGGGGCACATTTTTTCTTATTATTTTTTGGATCTTGTTGAGGAAAGAGTTGGAGTCTTTTTCATGCTTGAAAATTGCTGATTTTTACCGTATTTGGCTTTTGAGAAGCGTACGAGTTTGGAACAAACTCCAGTATGGAGAGGTAGGAACTTGAGCCTTTTTAGAATGTTTTCTTTCTCTTGCATGCATGTATGAAATGGTGAATGTGTTATGTGTTCTTGGCTGGTTGGGTAGACTGCTTAGGACATGGTGTAGGAGAAGGCTATGGGGATTTCAAATGGGGGCATAAGGGAATGCCAAGGGCATCAGTTTTATTGTGGAGGGAGTTTGGATTGGGATCCACCTTGGAAAAGAAATAGCTTGCATTTCTTACTCTTGGGGGGCATAAGGGAGAAACTTTGGGGGCATAAGGAGGGGTTGGGAGACATAAGGTTTATGGGATTTGATATGTTATATTGGTGGTATGATTTTAGGTGGATGCCCAATTCCAAATAGGGAGGCATAAGTAGTTTCCCCATAGTTCCTTGCTCTTGTTGGCTTGCTTGATCAAGCCTAAGTTTTGTGTGAATGTTATCAAATGTAGTTGTGAACTATTGTTTTTTCTTGAACTATGTTTCTTATTGAATTATGCATGTGAAATAATGTTGCTTGTTTGTTGTGGAAGCCATTATTGCCATGTGTTGATTCTCATCTCTTATTTCAATATGGTTGGGGCTCGGGGCCAATGAGGAAGGATGGCTTCACCCTTCTCATTGGATGTCTTGGTTGGGTGGAGAGTGTTGCCTTTCCCCCTTCCTTGTTGTGATCAAATGAAAAGATGAAGAAACTAGCATGCTGCTATTTTGGAGCAAGAAGAATGTACAGTCTGACAGTCCCATCCTTTGAGCAAGTTTATTGTAATCCTTCCCCACCTTGAAGTGGATGAGTTGTATAATATTTGTAATGTGAAGATATGTGTATTGAGAATGGAAGATTGAAATTGGAATGTGAAATGTAGAGGAGATTTATTTTACTCTCTGTTTTGGTAAAGAAATGTAAAATATGTTACATGCATTGTATTTGGCATGTTAGAAAACCAATGGAAAAAGAAAATTGTAAAGTTGTATTGGAATATGAATAAAGGATTGCATTAGTTTTCAAAATTGTATTGTGTGTTGGATTTGAATTGCTGTCAAAGAATGAGATTTCTGTTTGTAAAGGAAGAATGCATGTGAAGAAAAGATAATGTTGTATTTGTTAGTGTGAGTTATCCTATATGTCCTCGTCTCATATTAGAGGGTCATCTCACATGGGTTAGGTTTAGGGTTTCATGTGTGTCATGCACTAGGGTTACTCAAAGCACCCTATATGTACCCCTATACTATTCATTTATGAGCATGCCAAAACACTCCTTTGTCTTTCCTCTATATACAAGTTTTGAATCTATTGAGCAAGTTCTTCCATTATTAGTCATTTTTTTCTTATAATCACTAGAGCTATCACAATTACATTGGAGTGTAACTACTTCATGGTGCCTCGTTTCTGATTCAATTCTCGTAAAATATTTTCATGGTATAAGAGCCACTTGTATGATTCACTCAAAGTCTCTTCCTCTCGCAAAGATATTAAGAAAAGTGAATTGTGCACATTACATTCGAACCGTGTTCCACACAAGGAAGTAAGAGGGATGACACCCTTTAAAGCCTGGTTTGGATGCAAGCCTGATGTTGAGCACTTTCGAGTCTTCGGATCCAAGGCTATGGCTCAGATTCCCAAGAAGAAACACAAGGATTTGTAACCATAATCCAAACCTTGTATCTTTGTAGGGTATCCTGATGGCGTGAAGGGATATCGATTGATGAATCCTACTTCTCATGAGTTGTATATTAAGAGAAGTGTTAAGTTTGATGAGTCTACTTTGAATTCTACTTCTCCACCTATTGAGGTTCTTCAGCTCGCTGATTCAGATTTTGACTCATCAGATGATGTTGTTGAGGGTGCTCTTCTTCCTGATCCTCCTAACCATCAGACATTTGAGTCTTCTGATTCTGATAGTAGTGATGATGAGGACTATGTCCCTTCTCACTCAAGTGAAGAATCTTTCGACTCTAAGCCTGATCCTCCTAGTCCCCTTTAGGCTAGGAAAACTTTGTAAAGTGTTGGAGATTTAGTTAGAGATACTTCAAATATGAGATGTAATCACTCAAATTTCATTGGACCCCACTCTTTCTTCACCTCTGCTTCTAATCCACAGTCTTTCTGGGAGGCTTCTGGTATTCTTGAGTGGGATTCTACCATGGATGAGGAGTATTCCTCTCTCATGAAGAATGATACTTGGGATCTCACCACTCTTCCGAAAGGAAGAAAAATCATTCGGTGTAAGTGGGTGTTCCAAACAAAGTATGGAGTAGATGGAGACATCGAAAAGTTTAAAGCGTGATTAGTAGCAAAGGGTTTCTCCTAGATAGCTGGGGTTGATTATACTGAAACATTTTCTCCGGTTGTGAAGATGACTTCTATTTGAATGACCCTAGCCATTTCCGTAGCTATGCAGATGGAAGGTCCATCAAATGGACGTTAAGAGTGCCTTCCTTCTCAGTGACCTAGAGGAAGAGATCTATATGGAGCGACCTCCGGGTTATGTCCAAGATCCCTCCCTCATTTATAAGTTAAAGAATTCTCTTTATGGCCTTAAACAAGCCCCTCGGGCTTGGTATGCGAAGATGGACTCCTTACTTACATCAAGGTTTACTAGGTGTCACTCTAATCCAAATGTTTATATTCTATGGAAAGATGACTCCATACTCATTCTTATTCTCTATGTTGATGACTTGTTGATCACAGGTAGCTCTTCCTCTATTATTGATTCTGTGAAGATCGCCTTGGCCAATAAATTTTCCATGACTAACTTAGGACTACTTCATTATTTCCTTGGGATCCAAATTTCAAAATCTGACTCAGGAATCTTGATTTCACAACCTAAGTATGCTCTTGATTTAATAGCTTGTTTTCGATGTCGATTGCAAGTATTCTCCTACTCCTTTTCTTCCTGGCATTAATTTGGTTTTAGATTTCTCTACTCCCTTGGTTGATGGTACTCTTTATCGATAGTTGGTGGGGAGCTTGATTTACTTGACTCACACTCGACCGAATTTATCATATGCTATTAGGATCATGTTCAGATTCATGCAGGAGCCACATGAGCTGCATTGGAAAGTAGCTAAATGGATCCTTCATTATGTTCATGGCACTTATGTTGATGGCATTCACTATCATGGAGAGGTAGATATTGACTTGATTGGGTTCATAGATTCGATTGGGCCTATGACTTGGATCACCTAGGAAATCTACTACGGCTACATTTTCTCTCTTGGTTCGGGTCCTATTAGTTGGTATAGCAAGAAGCATAATGCAATTGTGATATCATCTACAGAGGCAGAATACAAAGGAGCAGTTAACGCTGCCACAGAAGCTATTTCACTATAAAGTATTACAGCGAGTTTGGCATCCACTTTTGGTGGCCTACCATTATCTACTATGATAACACAACCACAATATCTATTTTTATAAATCTAGTTTAGCATCAGTGAATGAAGCACATTGAGATCCATATGCACTTCATATGGGAGCTTATTCATGATGGTATCATCGACATTTAGTACATTCAGACAACAGTTGATCAGATTGCAGATTTATTCATCAAGCCCTTCACTGAGATGAATTTTCTTCACTTACGGTCTCTTCTTAGGGTGAGGTCTTGTGCATCTAATCATCTCCTTTGGGCTACGTAGTCCTTCTTTTCTTCTTCTTCTAGGAATATTGTGTTTGTATATGGGCACCTTAAAGGCCTTTAGTTGTCGAGCCCCATTGACACATCTTTCTTAGTTGTTTAGGAGTGTCTTCCATTTCCATCTTACTCATATAGCCACTACCCCAACTTTAATGAAGGGGGGGTGTTAGTGTGAGTTATCCTATGTGTCCTCCTCTCATATTGGAGGGTCATCTCACATGGGTTAGGTTTAGGGTTAGGTTTAGGGTTTCATGTGTGTTATGCACTAGGGTTACTCAAAGACCCTATTTGTACCCCTTTAATATTCATTTATGAGTATGCCAAGACACTTCGTTGTCTTTCCTCTATATGCAAGTTTTGTTTTTGTTGAGCAAGTTCTTCCATTACTGGTCAATTCTTTCTTGCAATCGCTGGAGCTATCACGATTCCGTTGGAGTGCAACTACTTCATGGTGCCTTGTTTCCGATTCGATTCTCGCAAAAATTTTTAGTATTCTTTTTAAAATGTATATTAGAATTGAAATTTGAATTTCCCCTTAACTTAGAATTGAATGGTTGATTTAACAAGCAAATTTATTGGACTAATTTAAAAGCTATACACATTTAAATGACAAAAGCGATATAGGAATTTCAAAGAAATAGTTCTTTGTTATAAAATTCATTCTCGCAATTCTTTTCTTTAATAAAAATGAGAAGTTCAAACTTACACCAAACAATAAGATATGAAACATTGAAATTTAGACTTAGTAAGTCCCAAAGAACTCAAATTGACCCTAACATTTAAGAATGAACCTTCAAAACTTTATAGAATCCAACTTGAAACTTACACAGTTGTTTTTCTGTCTATTGTCAAAGAAATAAAATTTGAAATCAATTGGATAAATCAAATCTCTAAAAACACTCTAAACCCTCCCTAGACCAATCCTCCATGTCTGTTTGACATGTTGAGTGAAGGAGGAGATCTAATTTAACCAAGTTGAGAAGTTGAAAATTGCCAGTGCACTAATTCAAAATCCCTGCAGATTGTTTTTGTTAAATTTACCACTTAAACTTCATCAAATTTCAAAATTTATGACTTTTGTGTAAAGAGGGCATCGAGATATTTCCAAAAGTCCTCATTTTCCCAAAACTGAGATTTCTAGCTCAAGTTATGGCCATTTGAAGTTTTACTTCAATTTGGCATTCAAAAAGTAATAAAATTTAATCTAACTGTTAAAAATTTAAATTTTAAACTTTGGAAAAATTTCCCTAAAAAGTCCATGGCCCCCGCCATCCTGCAACCAATCAAGATCTACCATGTGGCACCTCGGAGGGGTGGACCAAATTTAAACTTATCCATTTTAAAAATTTTACCTTGGGAAAAAATTTCCTTTTTCCTCTGCTAGCCCGTAGCCAATCAGAGGGCGCCACATTTCCTCTAGGGGCTGAGGGAGGCACAATTTGTTTTAACTCTTAACCCTTTTGAAAAATTTTGGAAATTTTTTGTTTTGCCCATGAGACCACATCCAATGAGAAGGTTCCATGTGGCACTTTGGGGGTGGTAGCAGGGAGGGCGGACCCATTTTTCCTTTTGTTATTTTGGCCTTTGGGAAAATTTCCCCTTTTGTCCCCGCGGCCCCACAATCCCCGCCTCGCTTGGAAAACTTCTTTTTGTGGGCGTACGGACCAACGTGAGCTTTTGGGCCTTTAAAACCCTCCTTCGGCTTATTTCCTTAAGATCTCCCACCACCCCTTTCTCCCCTTACTCAACCAATGGCACATGACACGTGGCAACCTCATGGCGATGGTAGGGGCATGGACCAATTCGGTCCCTTGTGAATTTTGGCGAAAGAGACTTAAAGCCTCAACCCGCTCTGTCGGCCCATCGTTTCTCCCAACCAACCGGTAGTGACACGTGTACTCCAGGAACCTACGGAGGTGTAGAAGAATGGTTGTCTTTGTGCCCCAACATTGAGAAAATTTCCCTAAGCTGCTCCATGACCCACCAACCCATTCAAGGTGCTTTCTCCTCCTCTTGACACGTGTCCCACCTAGGGAAAATTTTCCCTAGGAACTCTACCCACTTATATCTTGAGTTCTACAAGGAGTTAGGAGGACTTCCTTATATCACGAAAGGTGAAAAAATTTCATATCCATTGGATATGGTTTAGGGAAATTTTGGAAGTGTTAATTAGGAGAAAAATATAGTTAAAATTTTGAGCCTATTAGAGACTAGACATGGGGGTAAATTACTCCCTGAACCTAACTAAAACATATAACCCTAAAATTTGAACCTTGTGAACTTGAAATTTTTAATGAAGGAAAACATATGTTTTAGTACTTTGGCCTTGTTCGAGAACTTGCTAGTGAAAATCGATGTCTTGTAACTTTGGTTGTAGACTTTTCAAAACAAAAAAAAATTATCCCATAATTTTCTAGCTAACCCTAAGTTGTTTCTTAGGTCTCAAGTGGTTTTTTCAAATGGGTATCACAAGAAGTAGATGATGAAAAAGAGGAGCATGAATATTGTGGTTGTTTGGAGCACAAAGGCAGGAGGTAGCCTACAAATAGGGAAGAAGCTAAGCATGTAACTACTCCACCCCGACCACAAGAAGGAGATGATGACCTGGATGCAAGTACAAGGAGAGCGCCACTTCAAAAGGGTATTTAGGAGAACAAGAACCCTAGGTGATACTCCAAAATTAGTGTGTAGATCACCTTGACTCTCTCTAGAGAAGGAGATAAATGAGAAGAGAATAAGGAAGTTGAATCGAACAAGGAGGCAAAAGAGTCGAGGAGAGTGTTCTGAATCTCCTACACCTCCGAGAGAATGTGGAAAAGCCAAAGGTCAAAAAATGAAGGATGTGGAAGAAGAAGAAAATGAGGCAGATGAGATAGTGCAAGAGACTTCTCGGGGTACATCATAACAAGCTCTGAATATTGATGCTCAAGTTCCTAAGGGGCCAAGATCGAAAAGAACAAGTGGAGATTATGTTGCACCGATCATTGGCTATGCTAAAGACACAGGTAAAATTGTTTGTGCCCATTTTCAAAGCACAGTGACACCAAAGGAGTTGTATGGGTGGGAGATGATGGATGAAGATATGGCAACCATGTGCACAAGGAAGTTGTCATGGTCGATGCACACGCACATGGACGAACCAGAATTTAATGTATGTGAGGAGTCATGTGTATCAAGGAAGTTGAAGAAGACACCTCAAGATAGACACATAATGGTAAAGCCTACTATTATGTCAGATGAACAAGTGAGTAATTCTTTAGTACAAGTCTCAATAGAGGTGTCATGATGAAATGTGGATAAAGATGTAACAATTAGGTTGCTAAGAGAAGAACTCAAAACTAAGGATGTAGAAATAGTGTGCCTAAAGTAAGAAAAAAACTTGACACAGAAGAAGAACACTATTTTCATCAACATGGCAGAGGAAATTGGAGACAATATCATGAAAGCAAAGCCACACTTAGAGCCTAATGTACCTAAAATGTTTCCTTCAGCAATGCATTATGTACAAACCTTGGTGGACTTGGTGCTTGAAGATGGACCTCTGCGCATGCCAGCACCAAAGAATCCTGAGCAGGAAGCAAAGAGGGAAAAGGCTTTGGTGATGAGGAAGATTGCATCATATGAGGCATTACTCTAGAGCTTGTAAGAGGAATTGAAGAAAGAAGATCAAGCGTTGAATATTTATACAACCCCAGAAAAGCTGTTATAAGAACCAGGACCATTTTAGAAGACAATGAAGTCCTGAAATCCATGAAGGATGAGACCTTGGGACACACATAATGATTAGCACTTGTCAAATAGAAGTGTGAGGCCCTTACAAAAACATAAGAACCACACAAGGAAAGGCTAGATGAGCTTGGAAAACTCAGCACAAAATATGGACTTATTAGAAGGAAGAATGACTGTAATGTCCAACATTGTTTTGGTCTTGCAGAATGAGAAAGGAGAGATTGTAAAATATGAGCTAGAGTCAATTATAGTAGATATCCTAGAAAAGGAAGAGGCCACACTCAATGATTGGTAGAATTTAGAGGTGGAAATAAAAGAAGAATATCCATAATTGATTCTTCAGGTTGAAGTAGAAGATCTTTGCTACAGGGTAAAGTCATTCTTTTATTCATAATTTTTTTCTATTCTTTTATTCATATTATTTGATTCATTTTGGAGTAGCCATTTCCTATGTGGAAATGCGGTCGGTGTGGGGTAATGTTGGTCAGTCAAAATGTGCCACTTAGTGAAAAACATATAGAAGGTTCACACGGAAGTGAAGAGCACATTAAAAAGTGTGGGAGGATCGGGAAGGAATCATGCACTGAGGATAGAGACAAATTTAGGACTTAGCCGTTTTCACGATGATGAGCTATTTTTGAGATAGCATGCCAAACACAAAAACTAGTTAAAGAATTGTGCACATGCATTGGCTAATTTCGGAGGATTGGCTATGAAGTGCTTTGCATGGATACAGGATGAGAATAGATTTACTACTGACTAGTTAACTAGGAGAAGTCTATTGTTAGCACACTTACATGTGTGGCTATTATTGTAACAACATGTGGCTAATAATAGCATGTGACCTATTGTGGGATTAGATAAGTGGTGAAGGGAAAGTCCCCACCCTTATAAATATGTAATGAAGCTGCGTAGCATGGAGGTAGTATGTAAGGCGAGTTATTGTGAGGATATCTTTGCCAAATCGATGCACATATAAACTATGGTATTATCTATTGTAATAAGCTTTTGTGTATTACTGCATTTAATATAATGGGGGTTCTTATCGAATCAAGGTGTTAATCATGGTTATAGTTTATTACTTTTGCATGGATGTTTTCAATATGATTATTATTTGATTCATGATACTTTAAGATCTAGATCTAAATATGCTCGTAGAATGTTAGATTAATTATGCATCTAAATGCAAAAATTCTTCATCATGCTAACATCCTACAACAACAACCCTAAAAAGGGGCACAGTACCTTTGCGTTCTTTGGGTGAGTGCTTAGTCTAAATTTGAGTGATGTGTCGATGCATGCGGGATTTTACTAGTAAATTCTAGGCTGCATCATAGTGAAATCTAGAGAATGGGTATTTCAACTTCAAGTGGTAGAACCACTTCCAAAACGAATACCAAGGAATAGGGGTTTCCCGTCGGTGTTCTTATCAATGTTATATAGGCCCACAAGGCCAGAAATAACTTTAGATGTCAATCGTGCTTGTTCTCCTTAACATTTTTTTAGGAGGATGGCATTTAGTGTCTTGTTAGTTGCCTAAGCCTGTCCATTGGCCTGAGGGTAGTACAGAGATTCTATGTAATGATTTATTTTGAATTTTTCACATAATTCTTATACCTCTTCATTTTTGAATGACATGTCATTATCGGAGATAATGACTTGTGGGACCCCGTACCTACATATTATTTGGTTCATGATGAACTTCACAATTATAGATCTCGGAATGGTGGTAAGAGGCATGGCCTTAACCCATTTTGTGAAATACTTTGTGGCCATAATTATAAATTTTTTTTGTTAGTAGATGAGGGAGAGAATTTCCCTATCAAATATAATCCCTACATGGAAAAAGTCCAAGGTTTTGTGATCAGTTTTAGATATTGGGAAGGAATGTGGATCTCGTGAGAGAATTCTTGGCACTTATGGAACTTGCACACATACTCTATTGTGTCAATATCTAATGTAGGCTATAAATTTCCCATTCTATGTATCTTTGGTGGTGGCATGACCTTTGAAGTGAACCCCTAAGACCCCACTTGTGGGATCGTCAAGGATATTTTTATATTCTTCCTCATCGGTACATCTTAGGAACATTTGGTCGAAGACCCTATGATAGAGAACTTTTTCTATTTTTACGTATTTGGCAGCTATGATGTGTAGTCATCTTATTTGTTATGAAGTTTCCTTTTAAGGGTATGCATGGTCCATAAAAAAGTTAATAATATTAGTATACCATGGGCACACAGAAATGAGAGGCTTGTTTTTGACATAATATATGCATTCATCGGGGAAAGCCAAGTTAACTAGATCCCCTCCATATAATGGGTTTTCAGCTAACCACTCTGCAATGATTCATCATTTTATGGAATTTTGGTTAACTAACAATAATTTGATGTCACCCATTAGAGTCATGAAATGTCCATCTTTCTTAAATAAAGAACCCCGTGTTATAAATTTCCATAAGTGATCTCTCTTGACAACGACCCTCTTTTATTGGTTAAGCATCTAATGCCTTAATCACTTTGTTGTGAATACTATAGCGATAAATTATTTCTCTTCCTACCTATAACATGTCTCATAGTTGAGAAACATATGACTAATGAAGTAAACTAAACGCTCACGTTTTTTATCATCTTCTTGTGCTAGCATGTAGGATAATGAAACACATCTATCTCGTGAATATAAAATGAGATGGAGATTTAATTTGGGAGGCATGAGTGTGGGAGGTGACAAAAGGAATCGTTTTACCAATTCAAATGCTTCATGACACTCATCTATCTAAATGTTGTAGTAATCCTTCTTTAATAAATTATTTATCAGATGTATAACGAATGTCGAATAAGGAATGAACCTTCGGATTGCACCGAGATTTCTTAGAAAGCACCTAATGCTCGAATCATATGATGGTTGGATCATTTATAGAACCACTTGGATTTTTACTAGATCTACATCAATCCCTTATGAAGAGATGATGTATCCAAGTAACTTCCTCCAGGAACACCGAATACATATTTTTTTCGATTCAAAGTAATGTCATATCCAATGAGACAAGAGAGTATGATGTGAAGCACCTCAGGGTGATTGCAATGATTTCTATCCTTAGCCATAAGGTCATTAACATAGGATTCCACAATCTGAATAAGATCATGGAATATGTAAGTCATTTCCTTTTAGTAAGTGGCACGAGAATTTTGTAGACCAAATAGCATGAATACGTAACAATAATTTCCACAATGAGTTATAAAGGTTGTTTTTGTTTGATCTTCCTCAAATATCCTAATTTTATTGTACCCAGAAAATCCATCCATAAGGGACAAAAAATCATAACCAATTGTTGCATCAATGATAATATCAATGGATGGTAGTGGGAAATCATCCTTAGGACATGCTTTGTTTATGTCATAGAATTCAATACAAATTCAAATCTTTCCATTCTTTTTAAGAATAAGGATGATGTTAGACACCCACATTGAGTAATCAACAAGTTTTATAAACCCCACCTATAGGAGTTTTATAACTTCCTTTTTGACCATTAGCACCAACTTTGGTTTCATAGGTTTGGATTTTTTCTTGATGGGCTTAGAGTTAGAATTGATCACTAGGTTGTGGAATGCCACTTGGTGAGTGATCTCTGTCATTTATTTGTAATTAAATGTGAAGGCTTTCGAATATTCTTTAACAATTTTTGTGTGTATCTCTACTTCCTCAGGAGTAAGTGAAGAACCTAACTTTAAAATGTTTAGGTCCTCCTCCGTCCCAATATTGATATTGATCGTCCCTTTGATTAAAGAGGCATTACCCTCTTCAAATTTAGGTGGGGTTGGAGGTAGTTCTAACTCCCCTTCCTCTTCTACCTCATAAATCTCAAGACTTTTTTAGGAGTATGCATCCATTGTGTGGTCTCCAAAATAGGAGGAAGAGTGAGGAATGAGAGAAAATCCCCTCTTATGATGTTGGGGATGTAAATCCATATAAGTGTTAAGGTACCCTAAGATAACATCATCATTTTCTGCATAGTCTAGGATAGTATGCTCGCTCTCGGTCACAACATATGATAAGATTGGATTTTGGGAATTTTGTGAACTAAAGGTTTAACACGAATTAAAGCGTGAAGTTGGTATCATCAAATTATTTTCCCGGATAAAAGTATGAAGCGAAGTGTCCCATGGAATCAGCAAGGAAGTTTTGTTCATGTGGGATGGGTTTAATTGAAATGAATTAAAAACCTTTTCTTAAGTGAGAAAAACATTTTTATAGAGATATAATTGTTCCACCCTAGTTTAATATACCTATGAAACTTGGTTAGTGATTAGTTACAAATCACCCATCACTCTAATGTTACAAGTACCCATCCATTTTGCTACTATGAGGCCAAGTAGGAGAGCCTTGTATTTTGCAACATTGTTTGTACATTAAGAATATATTTTGAAGGGAAAAGGAATGATTTTTGCCTTAGGAGAACTGAGAATCACACCTTCCCCAGTGCTAAATGGCATTTTTCTTCATCAAAATTAAGAGTCCAATAGTTTATTGGTAAGATTGATGTTGGATTGTTCTTTATATCTTCTTCCTTTTCTTCGAGACTTCAACCATGAAAGCTCCATCATTCGGAAGAGATCCAAGTCCTAGAGCATGTCCCATGCCCATGGAATTAAATGGAAGGAGAATGGATAAATCATTCTCCAACAGCTCGACAATATTTGTCGTGGTTCCTATTGATACCATCTCTACTATAGAAATTTTATCCTTGACCGCAAGAATCCCTTTGATCAATCCAGTAGCTTTTAATTCTATTATGGGAATTAGTTTTGTCTCTGTTGTTAAACTCTTTGGATTATTCAATTGGTTTGTGGGTATCTCAAACTCAAAATGTACGCCAGGATTCTTCTTTAGGTTAGATAGGTGAATGTCAAAAGGGTTTGGGTCACCCTGTGCAATATTTTTACAATCTATGTTTCCTTAAGGCTATCATACCCTCTCAACATGTTTCTTGTTGAAGAGAAATTGGTTTCTCCATAACCTAACTTCTAGAGAAAAGAAAAGGGGACAATGTTGATTATTTCCCCATCATCAATCATTGCATGCTTTACGTAGTTGTTATAAATCCAAACCTATAGATATAAATCCGGATCACCTCTATGTGCTAACTTAGCATATGTGGGAATCTTACTGATGTCGAGTACAAATCCAACATCTCTTTCTAGTTCCTTAGGAGGATAGACATTAAATTCTATGTGATTTATTTGTGCCTCCATAGAAGGAGTGACATTGATCAAATTTCCAAGACCCAATACTTCTAATAAATAAGCTCTATGAGTAGGGGAGTTCTTTAACAAATCTAAGAAGGAGATGTGAGAAAAGGTCTTTGTTAAATCATTGATCAAGTCATAAGCCCCCACCAGCTTCAAAAGTGTTTCACGAACATCATCGATATAGATGGGTAAATAGGAATGGGCTGCGAAGAGTAGTCTTGAGTTCTAGTAGAGTTTTTTTGGGGTTTAGTTTCTAGCTCCACTAAACACACAATCTTTGGTTGTTGGCTACCATCTAATGGAGGTGTCACCGATGGGTTTGAAGAATTCAAAGCTTCATGATCATTGTTTCCTACCGGGATACCCTTGTTTGAGTCATTGGGGTCCAACTTACCATTGTTAGGATGTGTTGGAAGGGGATCGTTAAAGATCCTGAGTGGTGTATTTTGAGGGAAATAGGCCCCATGCAAGTATTATGAGTTGGTGTTATAGGATTCACCAAATTTTTTTGATAAAGAGCTATGTTTGGTCCTTTGGAAAGTGTTGTAGGAACTTGTTACAGTCTCAAAATTCTAGCATCATGTCCTCGAACCCTATGGAAACCATAATACATGTCAGGATCATAATCCCAAGGTCTTTGGTTTGTGTTTT
This sequence comes from Taxus wallichiana var. yunnanensis, assembly GCA_018340775.1. NCBI lineage: Eukaryota > Viridiplantae > Streptophyta > Pinopsida > Cupressales > Taxaceae > Taxus > Taxus wallichiana. The sequence continues at coordinate 245,031,575 of CM031243.1, read as the reverse complement.
TAGCAGTCCAAAGTTCTTATTGGTATTCAATTGCTCGTTATTTTAATTGAAGTTCGGAGGCCATTTCCTTAATTTTGATATTTCTTTTGAGTACGCATTTGGGTACTAGTTAGGGCCTTGAGCCTTAATGTTTTGTTGTTTTTGTTGGGGTGGAGGAAGATTGAAGTCCACCACATTTATAGTAGGATCAAAGTTGTTTCTCTTTTGATTGTTAGCTTTTATGTTGTTGTTAGCGTTATTTGTACGAGGTGTTAACAACATTTGGTTTCTTTTCTTGGCATGTAAAACCGTCGGTTGCAACACCACGTTTTTCTTTGAGGACCTTATGTCCTTGGTTATTATTTGCATTGTTGGGGTAAATTGAATTACCCTAATCGGAAGTGATCAATCTCCCATTTGAACCATAGGTATTTCATCCACTATCTATTATTTCGATCTATATGGAGATCACCCTCCAACACCTATTCATATATCTTAAGTGGGAACTTTTGGACTTCACCCTTCATATCCTGGTTAAGAGAGTGAAGGAATAGATCACATATCTCCCTCTAATCCATGTTAGGAGCACTTGTAGAAGAGTAGAGGACTTGCCACCATATCTAGATGAAATGTACAATAGACTCCTTGTGATCTTGTTTTATATGCATGAACTCATTGATTTATGTATTTAGAAACTTGTTCATGTTGAAATATTTGATGAATTCAGACACAAGTTATTTAAAGGAATGTCTTTGAAGCCTCGGGTATCGTATAATACCAGTTAAGATTAATACCTTCTAAATTCTTAGCCAATATCTTTGCTTTATAAATGCATTCAATGGGAGAAAATCTTAAATGGAGGTTTAATACGCTTTGATGTGCACATTTAGATTTCTTTCCCCTTTAAATTTAGGAAGGTCTCAGTAGAGTTCTTGTGAGAATAATGATCCGTATGGTGAAGTCGAGTGGATCTTTAAGATATTTAGATTAGGTCCCTACCTGCATAAGATTCGACCATTGATAATAATTTTGGGGAGGTGGATGTGGAATTGGTTGTTAGATGGTGTAGCATAAATGCTTGTGGAGGTATATGGTACAACCTTTGGTGACTATATGGACCAGAAATGAGTACATGTCTCCTTGTGGTGACTTATAATACTTTTGTATGTGTGGGGAACATTACTCACGGTATGGAGTTGGGTCCACAAAGTTAGGGAACGTTGCATTTCTAGTTTGGATGGTGTTTGAGAACACATTTCTGATTGGTTCCTATTGACAGTATATGTATAGCATGAGGGGGCGTGCCCAAGGTTCCTGAATAATTGAGAAGATCCCTGGGGCTAGGAACTCTCATGTAAACCATAGGATTTGGCACAGTGGGCACTTGGCCATAGTTCTATGGATGATAGATAATCCTTCCTTTCCTAGTAGAATATGAAGCATGAGTATCTTAGGTAAGCTCCAATTCTCTAAATGTTTCCACCAATATCAAGATGACCTCACTTGATGTTGGCATGGTGTTATTTTTTAATGCACATTGTTGAACTTTATTAGGTTGTAAAGGAGTGTGATATCCTGCTATAATTTGTTCATTTTTTTCCACCCCTCATTAGGAATGTTTTCTGCTATGAGAGGGGTAGAAGTATTATTCTGAAGTAAGACATCAACATTTCCTTGAACCATATCTAGAGGTTGTCTCATTTTTGGAAGCATTTCTCACTTTGGGCATAGCACGCTAAGTACTCCTCATCTAATAGTGGGAGTTGATTAGACTGCATACTAATTTGCGGTCTGAAAAAAACTCGAGGAGATGAGCCTGAATCTCCAATGAATGTCATATTGTTAAAACTTGAAAGTTTAGGTTGTTGTGTTTGTGTAAGTTGATCAATATCCTTAATCCTAACCAAGGATCCATTGTTGTTCCCTTGAGGAGGAGGATTTTGAGACGCATGAAGATTGGTTGAGTAGTTGTCTGCCCACGCAAATAGTGAGGGTGATTGTTGTTGCCTACCCATTTGATAGTAATATGCTTCGAGACCCAAAATGGGTCGGCCGTATCCATCTTATCTTGACATATTTGGGGTATATATGAATACCCATAGAATAATGGGAGACGGATAATATGGATGAAATTAATGGAAACGAAAATATATTATCTCCTCATGTTGGGTTCACCAATTTGTATGGATGAAAATCAACACGTGATCTTCAACCACACTCACCTCCCCGAGGTCATGTCAAGGCAGCCAATGTGGAAATGTGGATGTCTATGGATATCAAAACGTGGTATGTGGAAAAAACTTGAAGATAAATGAGATGGGGAAGTTATCAAGGCAACACAATGTCCTCAAATTGCGCAATAACAAGATCTTCTCATCAAGGGAAAGGAAGGTCTCTCTAGCACAATCTAGTCGATAAATGGATCGAAATAATAGCTACATAGAGAATTGCAGTCAATATCAAGCTCTGTGGAGATCCTTTCTAGTGGTTTTAGTATGCGTGTAAAGCCAACGGGTGCATCGTAATGATTTTAGAATAATTTCATGGAATATGCGAGGAGGCATAAATCTTGATATCTATATGGTCAATTCATTGGAGTGGTCCAAAATATGAGGACTAGGTGATCTTCCTCATATAGAATGCTTAGTTTTCAAATGATGTTTGGTGGAAGTGGTGATGACCTAAAAACTAATGATCGTAGTCCGTGTCAAGGTCTAATTGGTCTTTGGGTCCTTGTGGTTGGGAAACTCGCGGATCAAAACCATAAACTCTTAGTGGTTGTGGTCCTTACATGTTCATGTAAATTTGAACTCTTTTGCTAGGGGTAGTCTAGTATTCATATTCTTTTCAGATCACGATATTTAGAATGTTTAATTGTTCAATCTTCTCAATGTATTGTGTTGGTGTTCGAGGATAAGAAGATGGAGTATCGTATCTATGTCCATAATTAATTTAGGTTTGTTTAGTTGTGGGACCAATGGATCACTGGCATATGTTAGTTCTTGTCGTGTTTTGTTTATGGTCATGGATTGTAAAGATTTAATTTAATCAACCAACTAACAACTAATTAAGCGTATTAAAGTTATTCTATGTTTTTGGCATTTTCAAGATATAAATGAAATAAAACAAATACTAAACAACTATTCTAATAAATTAAATTTTTTGTGCTTTTTTGGAAGTTAGAAGAAACAAAATAAATGAAAATCTTCTAACCTAGTAAATAAATACTATATAGATAAATAGCCGGATGTAGTGATTTACATGTGCAATGGTGTAACTAAATCTATACTAATTAACTTAAAGCTTCTCTAAATTACTCTAATGAAATGAAATATTTTCCAATAATTAATTATGGATTTGTTAAAGCCTCTCCTATCTCAGATACATGGGAATATTGAAAGATTAAGAAGCTTTTCTTCCAATGTAACCTCCCGGGTAGGATTTGTGAGAATCTAAGGGAAATCACAATATATGAAAAATATATTATCTATATCTTTGAAAAGAAAGATTCCTCCGAGATATACTTCCTCCAAACCCACATGGATAGGGAAGGAAGAATATATCATGCAGAAACTCCTATGGAATATTTAAAGGTTCTTTGAAATTGACCTAGCTATTTGTAATGAAGAAACTAAATTTTCCTACTCTATTTGATATATGTATGCATATGATTCAGAAACAATAATATGAAGAAATGAAGAAAAATAACATCAACCCCAACATAAAAATATAGAGAAATGGAAAATCCAATTGTGTTGTGCTTGGTCCCCTCATTTTTTCTTTTCAATATCCTATGTTCACGTTAGTCAAAGGATTGGGAATGTAGTAGAAACAATAGTGAGAAGACATTGGAGAAATGGCAGCTTGATAGCAGTATGGTAGTAATGCAAGTGGAAGAGAGATAACACAAGTGAATAGAGCTTGGCTATGAAATTTATAGCAATAATGTCACATCTCAACAATACGAGAATACATAAAATGATCTTTGACCATTTACTTAAGAACAAGCGATGCATTTATAGAAGGTTGTCTAGATTGTGCATTATCACACTTGGTAGCCATGGGGTTCCACATAAACAATGAAGGGAAATTTGAAGCAGATTAATTACATATTACAATTGAAAGAGGAGAATGCCACAAGCAAATCAAGCTTGAAATCAACTAAAACGGTTCACAAACGTGCACTAAAAGTGAACTTGAGTGGAGAAACATGCGTCTTCATTCATGTTCGAATATTCTAGAAATTTTGCATAGGACCACCGCCTGCGTAGGGTAGCGGTTACAGGACCACCACCCTATGTAGGGTGGCAGTTACAAAACTATCGCCCTATCTAGGCGGCGATTAAGAACGCAGCCCATGCGGGGAAGAGGTTTTGTAACTAAAGGCCAAAACTAAGGTGAAACATAGCGGGAAGCTACAGAAAAGAAAGAAATGGCTAAGTAAGGAAAACTAGGCTTCAAATACAAGTTAAAAAGAGTTTTAGGAGTTTGAACACCTTTGTAAAATACATGATTCATCATTGAGGACCTTTTATACCATTTTCTCACAATGTAGCATGTGTAATTTTGGGTTTGTACAGTTCTCGATTGTGTTGTCAAATATAGTGATCCAATCTTAGACTAGGCACATCGTGAAGATACAAAGTTGCTTATGGAGTACTAAATTCGTAAATCTAGAGGATAGTGTCCCAAGCCTTAGGATAGTTATAGGTTTCAAGGCCTAAAACTAAGATAAACATAGGTATCCCACTTGGATTTTAAAATAGAGAGGGAATTAACAAAGGGATGGAGATAGGTAAGGGGTGTAGTAATAATAAGACAATGTAATAAAGAAATGAAAACATAAATCTACTATATTCTATAGAAATGAATGACCAACATTAACAAACACATAAAAGATAAGAGTCTAAAGAAGGTAAGAAATACTTATCTATAACATGTGTGTGACTGCATGGGTAGAGAAGGAGAAATCTCAACAAGAATATCTCAAGTCCTAACTCACCTTGGTAACCAAAATGCAAGCAAAGCAAGTTACAAGACTCCAAAGTTAGTTAAAAAGTGAAAAATAGTGTGAGTAAGAGAAGATTATGTGTAAATTGTATGTAAACAAGTAGTTGTGAAATGGTGGTACTAATTGGAGAAAGGAAAAGCATATATACCTAATGCCATCAACCATGGTTGATGGCATTGGCTAAGGAAAATCCAAATCAAGTGTTGATTCCCATGGGAAGTGGTGTTGGCATTGGGGGAAGCCCTAAGGTCAAAGGTTAAAAAGTGTGGGGAATGAAGGCTAGAAGACAAATGATGATGAATGATGAAGGTCTATAGAGACCAAAAATAAGGGTAATGATGAAAAATAGGAAGAAGTAGGTAGATATAGTGGGACACGTGGAAATAATGAGTGTAATGTGTAAAAAGGGGAGAAATGGGGAAATTATAGGGTGTCCGAGGATTATATCAACATATTTCAAATGTTTTGTGTAGTGACATGACCAAGTCTCGATCATACCCCAATCCCAATAAGCACCTTAAGGAACCCGCTCGAAGGAGAATGCATGAGCATCCCTACACATGAGAAATTGTTAGTTTCAAAAATATGGTGTATACATATGCACTAAAAAATATCATCATGTGTCATAATAGTGAAACATGAGATGGTCTTCGGGAAAAGGTCTATGCAACACAAAATCAAAAAGAAATGCGGAAAGTAAATCTGAATGGAAGTACTATGAGAAATGATAAATGAAACATACCTACCTCAAACTTACCCTTCGGTCTCACTTGGCTTGCCCGTGGCGGGTGCAATAGTTGCTTAGAACCCTAGTTAATAAAGATTAAATAAGAAATACTAGAATATAATCAGTAAAATAAGACATAAGTCATATAGCTATAAGGTCATAGGAGGGAGGGCATTCGAGTGTCAAAGATGATAGGAAAATGGGGGTTTTTGGAAAAAGGGTGGTAGAAATAAGTTTAGTATGTTGACATGAGCATTTTTCCATTGTGAACGTGGAACTATTTATAATTTTTAAGGGTTTGTAATGTGAAAGATATAAAGGTTTGAATATTGGAGGAAATCAATTCAAAAACTAATTAAAAGAATTATTATAAATAGTAAAGAGAGGAATTAATTTGTCACTTTTCTACTTTGAGATTTTTTATTAGCTAATTTTGACTTCACAACATTATAACGTGAATTTCATTTTTAAAATCAGAAGTGTCCTTTCTCATGATTTATCACCTTCATCATGATCATTTTATTCTCTTGATCGTTTTGGCCTTATTTTAATCCATTTCGGATAATTAATTCACCGCTATGTTCATAATTGTGTTTTAACTAATTAATTAATATTTTACCTTTTTATATAATAAAATTAATTTTATTAAATTTTAGGGTGTTTAATTAATTAATATTAATTTGATCCTCATAAAAGTTGATCAAAAAATTTGAAATAACTTTTCTCATTTTCCCCACTACCGTAAGGCAATTATAATTTTGCTTCCAATTGTCGTGAATGTCAAATTGGCTCTTCGCTTCCATTTTCCCTTTCCTGGAAAATTTTTCATTTTCCCCCGCTTGTGGAAAATTCTGTTGTTATTTTCAACCTAACCTGATGTCAAACAGAAAAATATTTCCCATTCCCATGTGGAGAAATGGAGGGGAATTACTAGCCCACTTTGCCATTTTCATGGGAAAATGGTTAAATTCTCCATCTATTCTCCTGGCAATTAATGCCCTATACTAGGAGAAATTGGGAATTGGTTATTCAATGGGAAGAAAGAAGAAGTGGTTAAAAATTCAAGAAAGCTTCTTGGATACTCATAACTTTCCTCTGAGAACTCTATGGAAAAACCATGCGAGTGTAATATTAATCGAAGAATATTTATCCACGCATTGCCTAGCCAGGACATAACACTTGTTAAAATTGTTTTCTTTTTAGCAAGCCAACATAGATAAAGGTAATAGAAGGCTACACATTTGAAAGAGAAAACCCTTCACGTAGGGGAGAAGGTAAAGGATCTACCAAGCAGGTAAAAGGAGAATAGGCTCACACTGTCCAAGAACCAAACAAATCCAAATGTAGTAGTTTTCAAGGCAGAAAAAGACAAATAAGAGGACATTCGAGATAGTCCTCCACGCAATCCAAGACTATATGCACCGGTCATAGTTTTACACATGTTTTTAAAGGAAAGGCCATATGCATTCACAAACAGCCAAAGGTGAACTCAACGCTAGAAAAAGGGAAGAAGAAATGCATTTGCATCATAGGCCCATGTAAAAAAATAAAATCATTCCCACACCAAGAAAAATAAAAAGATCTCCATGCATAATACCAAAATACGAAGCTATGCATTCACAAAGCTTAAAATAAGATCCTCCACATGTTGGGAAACATAGCTCCATCACACATAGCCAAAGATAATTATTTCTACGCATTCACCAACTGTTTACACATTCACATGCACTTATTCACACATGTTTTAAAAATATAAGGTAGATCATTAGAAAATCTCACAGTGTCGGGAAGTAAGGATAACACATGCATGCCTAGAGAAGAAAGATAATAAACCACACATTCATAGGGAGGAGACACAAACACACCACACATTTGCAATAAAAGGAGGTTAAATGGTTATTCCAATGCTAGTACGAGATTATTTTCCACATATCAATCCAAAATACACAACTGAGGAGAATTAAAAAAAGGGTGGTCAATAATAGCTTACTCCGAGCCTTCACCAACAAGCTTGAATTTTTCGGCTTGCAAATTAATCTCGACCCAATTAATAGTATTTTGGCATGATTCATAATTTGAGGCCAAGCTCGGTTTTCATTCTATACCATTTTAAAAAAAAATTGTAACCTAGAATCACTCATTTTTATTTAAAAATAATAATAAATAAAGAGTTGTATTTTTCCTTATGCTCAAGTTGATTAGGAGACTAATACCCAACACCATTTCACGTGCTTGATTTGTTTTTTCTTTTAAAATTCATAATGGCCAAAACACCTAACAAATCTATGGGTAGGTCAAATAAACCAGTAGAATGATCAAACAAGTCCATGCTCAAATATAAGTTCCATAGCATCATTCCTCCTACTTACATCAAATTTGTGTATGACAATATCACCGACATTGATCTCGACCACATCAACATAACACAATTTTGTGATCGGGTGAAAGTCGAGGGGAAAACCATCTTCTCAGATAGACTCTATCATAGTGGTCTACCTCAATTAACAACTTTACATGTTTTTGTGCAATTCTCTCGAGCTAGTCATTTCTTGCATGGAACATTATGATCCCAAAAATGAGGAATCTTAAATGATAATCCTGAGCCTTTCCTTTTGATCACACTAGAGCACTTGAAGAATTTCTCAACAGACCTGATTTCTCTGAGAATGTTGACATCACTCAAAAGTCAACACAAGAGTTTTGGAATGAATAACCCCTCAGGTTGACCAAGATGGTAATAAAAAATTGGCTAGTGACCAAGAGGAATCGTGTTGACTTGTTTCCTAAGGAATTATACCACATTGAATTTGTGGAGGAAACCGTTGATATGATCACTCTTCTGAGCTGAGTCTTCAGTCTCCCCTCTACCAGGATTTTTCACCCATGGATGTATCAGTTCATCTATTATCATCCTTGCCAAGAGTTAATTTGTAGATTTGGCCACCATCATCAGTGACACTCTCCACAAGAATTTTACTGAGGTAAATATGACTGGGTATTTCTACGTGACATCATACCTAACCTATCACGGTAGCAAAAGAAAGTTGTTTTCAAGGTTAGAGAAAGATCTCAAGAAATCTACTTTTGTCACTTCACATCATTTACCATAATGAACAAATAGTTGGGAAATATTTAAAAATGATCTTCTTATCTTCTTCCCATCATATATATTGTAAAGGAAAGGTTTAAAAAAAGAAATCGGGAGTTAGCGATTCTTTTAGTCTCGGTTCCTCTTTTGTGAAAGGAAGGTGGTGGAGCTCTGGCCTTCTTTCTGACTCTTGTAATAGCACTTTGCCTCTTATCTATTATAATATTCTGAGCATGTTTGGATTAATATAATATTCCATGTGATGTAATTCATCCACCCTTTGTGTAATATGTATTTTCTCTGATATCCTTTATTTTAACGTGGATAATTGTGCATGTTTTTATGTTATTAATATCAACAAAAGTTTTTCTTAAGTAGGTCGGAGTACTGATTTGTGTGAATTTTCTTTGGTGCGTGGTGTATCTTTTCCACCCTTTTCATTTCTCACCTTTTCTCTATTTCCGGAAGTTACACTACGAGTTAACTCCTTCACTTCACGCGTATCACTCCTATTAAGTTTTACGTTTTATTTCATTTCTCTAACCCTCATCTTGCATTACTGAGAAAAGATCCAACTTCTTTAAAATTTGGAGGTCACCTTAGGGTGCATGTCCCACTAACCTAAGGTTTCTATGACTCTGATGATTCATCCACAAGGATTATCATCAACAGTTTTCGTGGCATGCTCGGTCGGACTTGAAGGATATTTCTATTTCATTTCATCTATTTAGTGTGTTCTTGGTGAAATTAATCCTTTGGAGGCATGTATAAGCACATTTGGTGACTCCATTTACCCCAAACGACCCCTTACCTAAAACTGCATACCCTTTTTTTATCCACCTCCATTTATCTTTCTTTCCACGTCCCTCAGTTTCCTCCATTCTAGGAATTTATGTAGTCATGACTTCATTCCCAAAATGGAATTCACATTTTCAGTAGTTTCATCAGTATCTAATGAGCTCCACACCTTCTCTAAACCAGTAGCATAACTAGTTTCAAAGTCACTATGGCGACCTAGATGAGCAAAGTCAAGAACAATTTGGATTTGAGAGCAATCAAAGACACAAGCACGCATTTGATGACTACGATCAATTAAAAGATGATGGTCTTCTTGAGAAGATAGGATAAATAGAGGTAGGCATGGTTCAATCTTTGGCTATAACACAAATAGAGGCATTTAGAATAGGATGCAGGGAACCTTGTCCATGGGTTGATCATGTCCCAAGAAACTATAGCTTGTAGGAGAAACTTAGTTTTTAGAAGAAACACTACCTCCACTCTTGCAGTGGATCGAGGGTATTGAAATATATGGGTGAAGCATGAGACAACCTTATCAATGGGAGAGTAAATCACCAAAATCTTTATTCATCTCCCATCCCACCTCAAGTTTCACCATATCATACCACTCCAAATGCTGAGTTCCCTTCTCCATCTCCAAGTAATCCATTTTCCCTCCCCCTCCTTTTGGACAGCTATGCCCCATATGAACAAGTAATGCAGATCCAAATCCAAAAGAATAGGATCATATGGTGAGAAGTGATACAAACTCAAGGGGTTCGTATCACAAGATGAGCATCCAAAGAGAAGCAGGCATTTTATTTGTTTGCCCTCCCCACAAAAGTAGAGGCCCTGGAAGAGTTTGGGCCAACGAGCTTCATATTGCAAGATGAAGCTACACATGATGGAAAATTTACAGACTCAAAAACCATCATACAAGAGGGGGACTTTAATATAGGAGGAAGAAGATAATCTGGATTTCTTATTGGATTTGAGGGAATGCCTTGATGAAGAAGAGCCCATGGAAATCACAACCTTTGCTACTTCATCAACCCCACAACAAGAATAGCCTGTTGCTCACGACAATTCCTCTAGATCAAATCCAAGGGCTCTAGAAAGAAGTATCATTGAAATCTTTTTATTTCAATCGAAGAGCCTGGATTTTCTAGAAAACCTACTAAAAAGGAGGAGGAATAAGATAAGGATGGCACCATTCAGGGAGATCTACAAAAAAGCCTCATCCCAAAAGATGAAATTTAGAGTGACGGGAAAATACAGAAGGTCAAAACTTGCCCCACCAAGATTTTGGCCACACCAAAGCCAACAGAAAAGCCAACACTAGTCATGCTCATTTCAAAGTATGAGGATGATCTTCAAAGCCCCATGGGTCAGTTATGATGCTTCCAACCAAAATATGAACATCTTGAGGAGGTATTCTTTTTTTTTGTTGATACCGCAGGTGGAAGGGTGAAAGGTAAATTTTCACTCTTATTACAGATCATATCTATTGCTAAATTAATTGTATGGATGCACTTTATAAGGAAGGGAATTTATTTCTCCCTAATTGTTTCAGGCTTTGTTTGTATTTTACCAAGTCAGTTAGCGTAGGAGTAGGATTAGATTTCTTTTTACATAATAAATGTTTGTGCTTGCTCTGTATGACTCAATTGAGGCATGTATAATTTGTCTCTTTTATATATAGCTTGTTTCCATGTTACTCCATAAAATGCACCAAACTCTCCAATGTCCACGGTAGGGGAATTTTTAGTTTTCTCGTAATGGTTGTAAACTTCACTTCAAGAAAATAAAGAGAAAATAAAATCATTCAAGGAGTTATCTTGTAAATTATTCAATTTTATACTCTCACAAAACAAGTTGCAGAGTTTTCTTTATGAGAGTAGGAAGGCCCAAGAATCAACTAGTGGCTACATAGACTTGACAACCCTTCAGATACTATGGACCAGGTTCAAATTAGCTCATAACATAGTCTTGGACCCAATGGATAGTGGGAGATTATGGGTTCTTTCCATTTAGTAGGCTAATGGTCCCCTTGAGTCGCCAAACTATTATCTAAATTCTATTTCCTACTAAGATTAGATAATATGCAGATTCCTAGTAAATTGACCAACTAAGCTTTAAGGTTCTTGCAGATTTGAATTCTACCAGGGTCAAGATTTCGACAACATAGAAGGAATACTTAGCGAATCAATGATTAAAACTAAGTTGGGACAATCTAACTCAAAGGGAAGTAACAATCTCACAGATAGTGCCAAGTGTCAACCCGACATAAGTTCTTGAAAGTAAAAGGAGCATGGACCTCAAATACCTATGGGACTTACATGTGGATTCCACTATAATTAACTCATCCAAGGAAAAATTATTTGTAGTAATTTGTGGCAGGATCATTACTTACTTAAATGAAAGTGGCCCGATTGCAAACGATGCCAGGTGTTAACCCTGCGCGCTTCCAAAAGCTACAACGGTAACAAAGACCCTAGAGAAGCACTTGGCCTCCACATGGATCTCACAATAAATCGGATCTGAATTAGAAGCGAGGTTGCTTTAAAGATTGGTGATATGCTAAATACCATGTAGGATCAATTAAGAGGCCCATCTAAAATTCTTAAATGCTCGAGATATTTTAAAATATCAAAGACAAAGAGTCATTCGGATGGTCTTTTTAGTGATGAAATCAATGCATAGTTCCGTGTGAAGATTGCAAACTTGTGAATACTTAATTTTTTTCACCTGCATTTAAAAGGTCACTTTAATAGAATGATAAAAATAGCGCTGCTTGAATCATGAGCCCAAAACCCAATGCATAAGTAATTAAAATATCCAAATGTGTAATAAATATTTGATAGGATAAGTCCACTCCAAGGGAGTTGGTTGAAAGATATTTTAGAGATGTATTAAATGAGTATGGATCTCACCTCTTAAAAAAATCATGGGGAAGTATGAGACAGATCTCAAGCAATCTACTTCTGTCACTTCACACCATTTACCATAATGAACAAGCAATTGGGGAATAGTTAAAAATGATCTTCTTATTTTCTTCCCATCATATATATTGTAAAGGAAAGGTTTCAAAAATAAATTGGGAGTTAGTGATTCTTTTAGTCTCAGTTCCTCTTCTTTGAAAGGAAGAGGGCTAGAGCTCGGCCTTCTTTTCGAGTCTTGTAATAGCACTTTGCCTCTTATCTATTGTACTACTATGCACATGTTTGGAGTAATATAGTATGCTCTGTTGTGTAATATAGTATGTTTAGAGGGTATTGATGATATTAGTTCCCAAAGATAGGTGGGAAGAGTTGGTAGAGGTATATCACCTAATATATGAGGAGGTGGGGGTAGTTTTGGGAGAAATTTGAGTAGATGTAGATGTCATGGTGGAGAAACCTAGTGAGCGAGGTGAGACTTAGAGCTAATGTTTGATAACATATATTTATGATTTATCTAGATGTTGGATAAATATCTAATACGATACGTGGTGTGTATTTTTTTATTGTATACCACAAATGAGTGGTACTCAATGATTAAGGGATCATGCTACAATATTTTGGACACTATTTTAGACCTCGAAAGATATAATTGTGATGGTAGATCCAATGTTATCGATAGAAAGAGACTTAGTGGGTGTATTAAGTATTTTATATGAGAGGAAGCTCATGAGATTCAAAGTTATAGAGATTATTTAGTTATGGTGAGGGAAGGAGATATGAAATCCTTGGAGTCGGGCCTTTTGTAAGTAAAAATAACACTAGTGCAAAAGAAGGAAATGATACTTTTTTCATGCATAGGGACGATAGTGTTCTAGGAGGAAAATGTGTCTCACATTGCAGTATTAAAGGTTCATGTTGCTAGAGCAGAGGGAGAGGATTTAGGGGCTCGAGTCTAGAGCCACATATTTGGCACGATCTCTACATGTGACTAGTAAGGAACCATCAGGTCAAAGTATTAGCTAACCTCCATATGAGAAAGATGATGCTTGAGGATGATTGATTGTATGTTTTTGTGAGATATATGATGATGTATAAAATTATATACACATAAATGAGATACCATTGTTTTTTCAATATGTTGTGGATTGATAATTGATGAAAGTTTATTGTTGTGATTCCATTTCCTTATGTATGAAAAAATGTATGGACAATTAATAAAAATTAAATGATAAAAGGGTTTTAGGATTAAGAAAGTAGGATTTTGGATAATATAGATTGTGATAAGGGCCTATGATAGGAAGGAAAAAAATTTAGTGGTGAATATCTGTTAATTCACAAATATTTGGATTTTGAAATTTGGATTTGGTGAATTTTGAGGATTCAACCCGCTTTTATTTCACCTAAATTTTATTAGTACAAGTTACTTTTTGGGTTGGTTTTCCTAGTATTTACACTAATAGCTGAATTTTTATATTCAAATCACCTTTATTGTAAAATTGAAAATTTCCACATTTTCCTTCATACAACATGCTACCAACCAGCACTATGTGATGTCAATCGGTATCATATATGCATTGTTGATTAGTAGCATACAACAAGTTATCAACTAAAAACATTTCCAAATTATTTTCTAGATGTGAAAAACCCATTTCCTTTCTATTTGTCATGATTTCAAAAGTCATTTTCAGAAATTCACCATATAATATCTAAGAAATTTGTTTAGTGAGGGTCTTAAAATTTTCCCTGATGAGAGTGCCATCCAAATCAATGAGAGATAAAACTGAGTAGGAGATGAGAGGAATGTGGTGACCATAATTTTGAAAATGGGAAGCCATGGCCATATAAACCCAAATGGGATGGATAAACCAAAGTGTGAGATAAATAGGATTTACAAGAGTATCGAAGATATGAATAAATGACTTATAAACCCATATGGGATGGATAAAACCATGTGGGAGAGAGATAATAATTACCAAAGTATCCAAGATAGGAAGAAATGGTCATATGAAATCAAGTAGGATGGATAAACTCAAGTGGGAGATAAATAGGAATAAATCAAATAAGATAAATATTCTCAATTATGATGTGTGAATAATTAGCATACATCATTGATAATTCCATCTACATCATGAAGAATTTCTTGGTGAGGATGAATCAAGAGATTCTCAAGGTTATCTTTCTTGGTGTTGGTACCTCGATGTACTTTTGATCATGTGGAAAAGACATAATTGTCGATCTTGTCGAGAGATCCATGTGAGAATATCACAATTGATATCATTGAGGGAGGGATAAGGGAGAGAATGATGGGAAATAAAAGATTTAATAGATTCATGTGAAGGATGAGATTAGGCTTAATGCTTAGGAGTAGGAGGATAAGGTTCTTGGGCTCTGTGTTTGTGGAAGAGAACCTGAAAAGTTTTGTCTATATGTGTGAAAAAACCATGATGAGAATAGAATAAAGTTATAATAAAATAGGTGTTGAGGCCATGTTTCATTGGTATCACTTGAATTATACCTTGAGTTTCTTCGTATATGTTTTATAGGCTCTACAATCAGAAATATCATGTTGAAGAGCCTCATCATATATATAATATGATGAACTATGGGTGGCTAGGAGCCATAATGGAAATATGAATTGGTGGTGATGTCATAGAAGATATCATGTGGTATGTGGAGAAACAAGAGGGTAATGATAATTATATGTCATAAAAGGTGTTGTAGAAGGGATAACCAAATGATAAGACCGTAACCTAGACATCAAATTGCTAATGAGGGTAGTGTAGTTCATAAGATCATCCTTAGATTAAAAGACAGAATAGAAATTCATTGTCCATAAGATCATCTTCCTCTAGATCAAATGTAGGATGTGCATATTGTGTAGAGATGGTGATATTATTAATGATATGAATAAAGGTAGAGCATAGAACATCATGATAATGAAGGATTTTGTATTCTTATCTCGGGTGTAGCTTGTTAAGAAGTTGTTATCAAGAGAATATCCATCATCATAGTTATGTGTAGTAACATCAATAGCACATGAGTTGATTACGAGTATCAAGCTAGATGAGATGTTCTATAGGAGGATACTAAGTACATTGTATTGGTAGGGATGCAATCAAAATCATTCTTATGCAATCATGGTCATAAGGCGGGAGGTAATTTGGAAAAAATGGCATTAGGGAGGTTAGAGGTGTGAATTCGTAGGTTAATTTCATCGGGCTCATCACCATTGGGATTGATAAGGTTGGGTAGAGTATGGTCCACAAACTCGGGATGACCACCATAGCCATAAAGAGAATCTATCGAGATAGTTGAAGCATTGATATTCCAAAAAATGGGATGGTAGGAAGTTATTCAAGGGTAGGAATTTTGAATGTACCACATTGTTGAAATAGGTCAAATTTTCAAGGGTTTATGCTGCATTATACTATAAAGTTATCTCATAGGTGTTCAAACTTAAGACATTGGTAGGTGGATGATGTGATTGCATGTACGCAATGATTCCATGCCCATCTTAAGTGGATATTATAAGACATAGGAAGCTTAAGACCATTAATTTGATGTGAATGGTATGATGAGACATAGTAATAGGGGTATAATTGTAACCCATGAGTGGCATCATTATACAATCATATCCCTAACATATGCTCTAAGTTTATTTTATATTATCTATAAAGTAATCTAATTATTGATTAAGTCAAGAGAAGCAACACGAGTGAGAACCTTTGTATATGGGATATCTCTTAACCATAGTGTGACCAATCTAAATTGAGATAAAGAGGGGTGGATCATGAACACGATATAGAATCTTATGAGTGATAATTGAATCAATATGAAAACAAATACATGAAGAAAGATCAATGGAAATCTCATTGGAAATGGATAAATCTTTACATTGTTGAATGATTATCTCTTCCAAATTAGATAGGGAAATTTATTGCCCTAAAGTGGGTGGAAATAGAATATTCATAGAGAAGAGTATAGACATAATATGCTCATGATTCTAGGGTGAGATATAAAGGAGATTTAAAAATGAGATTTGGCTAGGGAGGCAAGAAATTTAAGCAAGGGGATCCCAGTATCTAATGATGAGTTATGTATTGGTCTACACCTGAGAAGGATAAGGCTAAATAGGTTCTGAAGAAGAGAGACTAACATAAATTTCAGGAAGTGTACTTTTAAATGTAATTTCTATGGGATCGGTCATGGTATAATTTTTACCACATGTGGAAAATGGTGTAGGGATAGGAATAAGCTAGGATAGATAGGATTTTCCTTGAAGGGATGTCTACTGAGAGAGGAAAATCATGTTAACCTAGACCGAGGATTTTTTCATGAGGTGTTTGTCATGAGGAATATGGATAAATGGTCCTACAATATCTAACCTATGTTGAAAGAGGATAAGGTGGTTTAATATAATTGATATGTGTTTATAACTATCCATATGAATTGCATTGTCGATAGATGTACTAGTAGAGGGATATGAGGTATTGACAACATTGGTAACTACCTTACCAACATGATCAATTTTGAATTTTTCAGATTTAGAATGATCAAGAAGGGGTTCATTGTAGATTTTGAGATGCTCATCATCTTGATGAACCACTTCATGATGATCATGTTATTGAGATTTATCGCGTGTCGTAATTGCTTCATTTAAACTTTCCCAGGTGATAACCTCATGATAAAATTTGTTACCAAGGAGGATAATATAGGAAAATCATCAAAGTAAATGATAATTGTCATATGAATGGACCCAACTAGTGTTCCACCAAAAACTATACTCTAATTATGCCATTGATGGAGAGGGAGAGATGGGTCAAATGCTACATTATATGGGTGAGTTAGACATCATCATAAATTTTCTTTAGATAGAGGTTAGTGGAATTTAGTGTGGGAGGAGGTAGAATATGATTGGGAAGAAGATCAATCAATGTTATAGACATTATTATTAGAGGAAGAGTATATGTGACTTTGTCATCAATGACATTCTTATTTTTAGGATGCATGAGGATTTAGAAAATCTTAGGGGATTTTTGATTTGGAGAAGGATTTTGAAAAATTTTCATGAGATAATCTTGGTGTTTTCCTATTCAAATGCTTCTTCCAAAGAGGTAGGGGAAAATTCTCAAACCTTGTATCAAAGGAAAGTCTCAAGTGCTCTAAGTAATAAGTAGAATAAATTCCCATCAACCATATTATGTTCAGCATGAATGGACAAGGTTTTCTAATGTTTGATAAAGGATTGAGTAGATAAATTGTCCATATGATTGCAACTGATGAAGGCATTAATATAGTTTTAAGGAAGATCATGAAAATGAAATTTGTTAACTAAGGTACTTACCAAAATTTCTAGCTCAACAAAAGATTTTGTTGGGAGAGTGTGATACCAAACTAAGGAATATACTATGAGAGTATTATCTAGGATCTTGTTGGTAACATGGGAATTATTCTTGATCCAATACTTAAAGAGATTTCCAAAATCATTGATATGGACCATCATAAATGATGGAAGGGGAAACACCTCCAATGTCCTTAGTAGTGATATCGAGAGCTAATGGTTTTCGTTGAATAAATTAAAGGGTGTTGATATGAATGGGATGTTGTGCTATGGGAAGTCCATTAGGCCCAACCAAAAGTGAAGGGGGATAACATTTATTTTCATGCCTCAAGATACCATTTGAGGTTGATTAACAAGATGAGTTAGGTTAGTTTGAAATTTTAGAAACTGACTAGTAACCATGGTTTGTTGTTGACTTAGACATTAAATGAGAGGCATGATGAGTTGGGTAAAATATTTATTAGGAATTTTGGTATTTTTAGGTGAATTAAGATTTGCTTCATCTGAGGGAGGCTAAGGATGATTAATATTGACATCCAATTTCTAAGATAGATAGTCCTCAAGATGCTTGTATATAATTTGAGGAGACTCTCATATATACTTAGGAAATTGTTGTCAAAAATTTACATAGTAGGGGTATAATCATATTCAAGGACATCTTCATATTCTCTCTTCTTTAGGATATAAGATAGGGTTTAAAATATTGGCTCTATTTTTTATGTTTCAAGGTGGGGATATAGATTCCTAGCATTGGATCCTATGGAAAAACAAAAAAAATAATGCAAAACTAGCTTAGGAAGGCCATGATTTTGAAATTTGTTATGATGAGACAAACAATTCAACTAAAAATGTAAGAGAATCACAAAGTATTAAATGGAGAAGTGAAAATGGTAAGAGGAATCTTATGGGTTATGAGTTTTAGAAAGGATCACTTGTGCGGTAAGCTTGTATAAGGGTTGATGGAATTTGGAAGGAAAAATGTGATAAATGAAAATTTATAAATGGGTTTTACCTTATAGGAAATTTACATAGGGTCAAATGGTGTCTAGAAAGGAAGCTTTATGTTCAGATTGGATCAACTATTTGTAAGGGTTATGTATAAGGGCCAAATGCGGTTATAGGAGGAAAAATAAAAAATAGTGAATTATACCTAGTTAGATGCAAAGTAAGATTCATATTAGGTTCACTAGGGTGTATGATGGTCAAAAGAGAGGCTCCTAGTTAGTTTCTCAAATATAGAGATCCAATATAAGGTTGGTCACATTGGGTAGATACAAAGGTTATTAGGGAGTTTTAATGTCATAAATATAGAGGATAGTATCCCTAGCCCTAGGATAGATATAGGTTTCCAAGGCCTACAACTAAGATAAAGATATGTTTCTTACTAGGATTTTGAAATAAAGAGGGAATGAACCAAGGTGCGGATATAACCAAGGGGTGTAGCAATAATAATACAAGACAATAAACCAAATAATACTTATATCTACTCTAGTCTATAACAATTAATTACTAACAAAAAAATAACAAAATAATATACTAAAGAGGGTAAAAATACTTACATGTAGCATGTGTATGACTATAGATTTGTAATCCTCCCCGAGATTAAAAAAATTGAGAGAGAATATCTATGGGTGGAGAAGGGGAAATCTCAACAAGAATATTTCTATTCCTAACTCATTACAAAGTGACTGAATTCAAAAGAGGAAGGCTCCAATTATCCAAGGTAAGCTAATAATATTGAAATAGTGTGAGTAAGAGTATATTATTCCCAAATTTTATGTAAGAAAATTAGTCTTGAAGTTATGGTACTAATTAGAGAAATGAAATAGATATATACTTGATGCCATCGCCCGTGAGTGATGATGTTGGCCTTGGGGAATCCCTAAGGTAAAATTTTATAAAAATACTTGGAACAGATGCCGGTAGACAAATAGGGATGAATGATGAAGGTTAATGATGGATATTAAGAAGTAGGAGGATATAGTGGGATGATTGGGCATAGTAGTACAATGTGTGAACAAAGGGGAGAAATGAGGCAAGAATAAGTCAAAGGCTAATAGTGATATATCTCAAATTTTGTGGTCTAGTTCGCATTTTTATAAATACAAATTTTATGTCCATTTAATCATCACATGACAATTCATCAATAAATTTAACTTTCATTGAATCGACATTTATATGTTTTTTTCGTTTTCTTAGAGAAGTCAATAAAAATAGTCATATCTAGCATATTTGGATAGGTTCCTCAAGATTGATATATCACCACATATTTTAAATAGATGTATTTCAATAATGACACCCAGGGATGTAATGTAGTGAGTTTCTCACTTTTATCCTCAACATTAAATTTGACGTCCATTTAAACATCATGTGATAGCTCATCCTTAAATTTGACATCCATTCAAGAATGACACATAAATGTTTTCTCTTTCATCTTAGAGAATTCAATCAATAAATAATAAGATCTTGGTGATTAGGTAATTTTTAGGCCCAAGTTTTCTTCCTCAAGTTTGATATCTTTCATCATAAATATTTCAAGAGACATTCCTAAAATTAAAGTCAGGGTACAATGCCATGATTTGTTCAATTTTATTCTCAACATAAAATTTGATTTCCATTTAACCATCACATGAAAATTCATCCTTAAATTTGATGTCCATTTTCCTATCACTTAAATTTTTTTCTTATCTTAGATAAGACAATAAAAGTATGAGATCTTGGTGATTGGACAATGTTTAGGCCCCTTTTTCCTCCTCTAGATTGATATCTCTCAGCGTACTTTACATAGATGTATTTAAGATATCTATACTAGTTGAATGTATATGAGAAATGAGTAATGTCCCTAAAGAATTCTCAAAATTCTCTAATACATAGAGGTGTAAACTATGGACAATACTACCTAAAGCAATCATAATATCTTTTTCTACATATCATAGATAAAAACATTATAAAGAGAGAATTCTATTGTCTTCCCATATCTATAATGATGAATGAAAAGAATATTTTTGGATATATTAGGAATTAAGAGACCATATTTAATGCAATCATCCTACATCGAGAATAGTTCTTAAACATGAAATAGGTATCTTTATGTAATATCTAACTATTATATGGGAAGTATTGTTAGTTTTTGTTAAGTGAGATGCTTATGTGTATTTGTCATGTGAAGAAAATCACCTGAACCTAAATTACAACTATCTTTAGATGCAATTAATACATGAGATGAAAGTTGTCATCCATTGTCCTTTGAAGAAGAAGACATAGGAACCAAAATGTTGTTATGAACTTGTTTATGTTTAATTTTTGCATATGAAATCAAAATCCATGGCCTTATGAAATGAACTTTGTGTTACCTTTTAGAGGACCATGGATTTTTCTTTCAAGGAATTCATAAACAAGTTCATTTTGATTTACTTGGATGATATCCGATTTTTCTTGAAGGGAGATAAAGATCACATTAAGCATGTTGAGAATGTGTTTGAAAGGTTTTGAGATTTTGGGTGTCAAATAATCCAAAGAAATGCATATTTTTCATCCCACAAGGAAAACAATTGGGTCACATGGTTTGAAAACAAGGTATATGTTTTTTTGGATTAGGGTAAACTTTGAGGGTGTTGAAAGGACCCACATCCTTGTACAATTGAGGATTTTTTGAGAGGAAACACAACCTTGATTAAAATTAAGGGGACCACCATTAGGAACCTAAGTGAGGAAACCATGAAACTATAATGAAGATGCAATGACCAACGACAGTAATGGAAATGAGTGGAGTAGAAACCAATGACAACAGCAAGTTAATAAGAAACCGGTGGCAGTGACGAGAGAAGTAACAACTAACAAGTGAAAGCAACAAAGTGGACAACAGCAACAACCAATGACAACACAGTGATAGGAGATGTTGCATCAAGTGGCGAAACCACCTCCAAGGAGGATTGTGCCTCGAGGAGGTTTGAACATGGGTGGGAAAGCACACAACCTTGTGACTTGACTGCACCACTCCAACCCCATAGAAACAAGGTATATGTTAGAACATAATATTAAGTGTTGTTATAAACCTTAGTTTATAATTAAATAATTTTGAATATTTATACTTTGAATTATTTAATATAAACTATGACTTTTGGTTAATTGATTTTTAATTAACTTGATTTCTTTTAAACATGGGTGGTATACCTGTCACTTATATTTTCATAACCCTGGGTTATATAAATATGGCCATGGGCCATAATCAGTGAATTGAATTCACACTAAGTTAAAAACATGGAGCAGCGGAGTGAGGAAAGGATTTACTAGATCTGGTTAAAAGTTTCTCTTAATGGAAAATTCTTTATCCGTGGTTTTTACCCCATTGGGGTTTTCCACGTTAATTTTTTTGTCATTGTGTTATTTCATTTAATTTATTTTTTAAATGTTTGGTTAATAATGTTTGATTTAATAAATATTTTATATATTTATTTATTATCTCATCCTAATATGGTACCAAAGTGGTTTGGTAATGTTTATTAAATTAATTAACCAATAGGCATGAAGGTTGGGTGGTTGGTTAGTTATTAATATTTATTTAAACCCCCTTCCTATAGGAATTTTTTTATATTGTTGTGTGCACATGTGAAAGTGACTCGGATTCTTATCGACACGTGAAAATCATTTACAAGATTAGGTAAGGATCAACTATATTTGAAATATTTCCAATTTTTATATAGTTTCACATGTGCAGGATAAAATCCATTCAAGGTTAAATTCAAAGTAAATGAATAAGTGAGGAGACAAGCTCCATCAAAATAGGGTTTCAATTTTTCTCATTGGAAGCGTGAAAAATGTTGTCCCCTCTGTAAATCCCGAGGTTAATTTTTCATGTGGATTTGAATTCTCTATAACTCCTGGTAAAATTATTTTAATTCTTTTATCCTTTGCATGTCATTTGGGCCCCCTTTAATTAGGGTTTGCTTCATTTCTTTATAAACCATATATATATATATATATATATATATATATATATATATATATATAGATGTAGTTTAAAACTATAATCAAATTTTTATATATGTTATGGTTCATAAAATAATAATAATAAAATCTATATTATGGTTTATATAAAACTATACACTATTTTTTTATATTATAAAAGAGCCTATATTCTATATAGTATAACCTATATACTTAGGGAAAATTTAAGACCCCCAAAACAATTCATAGAAATTCATTGGAAAATATGGGAAAATTGACTTTCGCGTTAATATGTTGCTTAGGACGGTAGAATTTTTATGCTACCAGTCGATAAAATATATTATGTTGTTAGCTTGATAGTATATGATGTCGGAAAAAATATATGTAATTTTTTTAAAATTCATTTTTGACAATATCAGTTAAAATGACCGGCTCGACAAGAAATTTTTCCTCCCAAAATATGACACAAACAAAATAAGTAATTTTTTGTCAAAAAAATACAAATTTCGCTAATTTTGTATGGGATTTTTTTGAATTTTTTTGATGTTAGTAGTTAAAATGATTGTATCAATGATAAATTTGTCCTCCCAAAATATGGCGCAAGAAAAAACAAATCCCATACTCTTGTTTTGTCTATCTGCTACTAGACGATAGCTTTTGTATATGTTATCGATCGCCAAGTAGCATAAAATATGCTACTAACGATAACATAATATATGTTTTTAGTTAGTAGCATATTTTTATACTACTAATGACAACCTAAATATATGATGTCACTCATTAGGATAAAATATTGTAGTCATTTTTATACCCACAAAAGAGCAAGGAATCCCATGCGTCTTAGCCTATCACCCGGCCGGGCGCCGGGTGCTCACCCAAGGCACGCGTGAATGCCGAGTCTCTCCTTTATGTGATTTTAGTGGGAAACATCATCTATGATGGGAAAGTAAGGATAGTGAGTGGAAATGAGACATACAAACATCATAGAGCTCAGAATGGCTTCTAGACTAGTGCAGTCATTCCAAACAGAAAGATACTTTAACTGAATATAAGACTGAACCAAAACAAAAGGGAAATGCACAAGGATTCATACTTATTTCATAGACATACATGAAACAGAACTATGAAGATATGAGGATGGACTAGAATCATTAATGATCATATTCAAATAAGTTGGTAACCTCATTACATTCATTAGATCCATTACAAAACATCACAAAGATGGCAAATCAAGTCATACAAACATAACCAAATCTACATTCATTAGCTCTTCAAAAATAAAATTTATAATCCAAATCCCCTTGATGTATTCTTCTCTTATATTTTACCTACCCAGCCCAATATAATTCCTCGTAGTGTTTCTACAAAGCTCCATTCTCTATTCATTTCCCTTTTTTTCTTCTGCAGTACTTGTATTTATAGGCCCCTCAGCGCCAACTCACCTTTGTGAGGCTTCAGATCCACTACCAAGTGTCCAGATGTGGTCCTCCATGGGAGCATGCTCCTCCAAGCCTAAGATATCCACTCCTTGCCATGATGGTCTTCTAAAATCTTCCATCATAGGGCATATTCCTTCCTAGGCCAACCTGTGGCGGTGGCACCTTATCCATCCATCATGCATAAAAGGCTTACGTTTTTCTCGTGTCCCGACCGATATGCCGAGATACGGCTAAGTCCCAAGACCTTGTTCTACCGGTGCGTAACATGGTCCTTCTAAAACCATCTTAGAACCATGCCTTGTGCACCTTCTTCTTGCATGCCCATCCTTCAACCTAGGCCTTGCGTGCCCATGCACCTTTTTATACTTAGTCAATATTTCAGGGGCCCAACATCACCCCACACTTTACCTGTTCTCCACCCATGGGAAAACTTCTTCAAAGAAAGAATTACAATAGGCTTAACATCTTGGAAAAATAATAAGGGAATGAAGAATTGGGAAAAAAAAATGAAAGAATGGGGAAGTGTTGTCATTATTGTAACAAGATAGGAAAATCTCTTTGTAAGTCACCTCTAACTTGTTCCAGGCATCAACTTCATTTTACGCTCTCTGGAAGAGGTCACTGAATAGGGAACTTATCTCCTCAAAACCCAGTCCATTTCCTCGAGTGTTCAATGTTTCAACCATTCCTTCCAATTCCTTGCCCACATCCTCAAGTGCATCCATCCTTCTTGTAATTTAGGGTACAAATCCTTAGCTGGTTTTTAATTGAACCTCGTAAGGTTTCAATAGCTTCTGAATTCTTCTCGACCTTGACCAGGATCCTCTCCCGCTCTACTCTATTTCCTTTTTTCTTCTCTTGGAATTCCTTGAGCTCTACCTCATGAGTGGTGACCAAAATACTCACCAATTTATCTCTGTCTATGCAATTGTCATACGTGGCCTCAGAGTATGGGTAGCAATTTTCACATCAGCAAGTACCTTGTTGTACTCGAAAATGATTGTTACAAATTTTAATTTGTCCTCCTTCTCTAGGCACATTGTTACTTCTTCTGTGGATTCTAAAGCTAGAGGTTGCCTTTCCATGGTGAGGATGTGTGTTAAGTCTTCAAGGCACTCAAGGGAATATCCATACATTTACGTGGGCAGTGCAGTCCAGATGCTTTAAAATAATGGCGTATGTGATGGATTATAATTTATTGTAAACCTTGTGCACCCTTTCCTTTTCTTCCCTTAGTTCACGCTTTAATTGAGTGTTGATTACTTTGAAAATCTATATAAGGATGTGATGCGGGTTCATTTTTAACTATGTGATCACAAGTATTTGAGTGAGTTGAGTACAACCAAGCAAAGAGAAACATTTTGAGTTGCAGCAAAAGAGCTACGAAGCAAACATGGAGAGAAGAATTTTTGTGTGGTAGTGGCTTGCATCCCCATTGGTGAATTGAGTGCATTAGAAGCATTAATAAGGAGCTAGGGCATGCAGTTTCAAGCTAGGGCACATAGTTTTGAGATAGGGTTTGAGCTTACTCAACATAGAAGAAAAAAGGTGGGATTTTTATAATGGCACTGAAGAAAGCACTTGCGGTAGGTACGAAGGGGAAGAAAAAGGTGAAATTTGAGGTCGAAATTGCTCCCGAGAGTAATTTTTTAGAGATGTAGTATCAGAAGGAGTGATAGTCGGACGAGATTGGGATTCCCACATTCACAGATGCAAAGTAAGTGATTACATCCATTGCACCACTAACAACAGGGGATAATTGGATGCGTTGTTGAACAAGAAGACCAATAAGCACACGTGGATGATATGCCAGTATATGATGATGTTGGGGAGAAGTTTCTTAAGAAGGTAGGGGTTTATCAGTTATATGAACTCCCATATTTTGGAAAACTAGAAGCTTTATAACAATGGATTATGAGAATATTCCATGAGGACTTTTTCTATTTCATCTGGATGGAGGATAAGGATCACAACAGCCCTTATTGATACATTGATGAGACCGAAGGGCACAGGGGATATATATTATGAGTGATTTGATTGATAAGGAAGTTGTTATAGCCATGAGAAAGGAGTTAGGATACTCCAAGGGTCCACATGGAATGGACATAGAAAAATTAAATAAGTATCCTATAGTGTAGGCAACTATGCATCTACTCACTAAGTTAAAGGATCAAGAGAGATTGGTCACAGGTAAATACCATTTGGTTACACATTGTGAAGAAAATTTTAAAGGGAGAAATATACAACTTGGCTAGCTACATTGTAGAAAATATTATTGAAGAAGCATCCACATGTGAGAAGATAATTTTTTTCATTATTCTATTATCTCTTGTCTTTGTATAAATTGGAGTCCCTGATGGGCTAAAGAACAAAATTTGGGATTACCGCACAGAGAAAAAGTCCCTCATGGAGAGGTTTGAGAAATAATTTTGTGAAGGAACAATGAGTGGCCCATTGAAGTAAAGGGTAGAACTATGGTATGATCGACTGCACATGGCATTTTAGGAGGAATGGTGCATTCCAAAGGATTTAACATCAGTAGTGGGTAAGGCAATATAGTTCGCAGTGTATCAACATTCCTGCATCGCGTGGTTTGTAATGAAGGATGGGACATGGAGTCCATGGTGCAAACTAACATATAACTTCATAACATGCTACTTCTTGGCCTTAGTTCACGGGTTTATCGATGTGCGTCAGCTTAAATTAAACACAAACAAGGTAGATTGTGACTACCATACTCTTAGAAAAACATATGTTTATCCAGTTTGGTCTACCCACATTGAGAGGCTCATTTTAGATGTTATAAATATAAAGCCATTAATTTTGGCTATTGGGGATAGTGGATCCACGCTCATTTATCTTAGATGTTATAAAGAAAGTAGGCCAAGCTCTAAACTTGTGTGCAGCACTAGAGGAAGTGATACGGACCAAAAATTTGGTTGAGATAATGAAGTTGGTAGTAATGAAAGATGAGACATTAGATCGCATACGCATGCATTAGCACTAGTGAAACAAAATCATGAAGCCCTTACAATAGCTCAAGATCCACATAAGGAGAGGATAGATGAGCATGGGAAGCTCATAACATAGAATATGGATCTCATGGAAGGAATGATGTCAGGTATTTCCAATGTTTTCCGGTACTACAAAATGAGAAAGAAAAGATCACTTAGGATGAACTAGATGCCATAGCCATAGACATTCCAGAAAAGACAAGGACAATGCTAGATGAATGGAAGACATTGGAGGCTGAAATTAAGAGTGAATATCCAAAGCTAATCCTCCCAGTTGAAGAAGAGGATGCTGCAGAGTAAAGATTCATTCTTTTGTACAGTGATTCTTTGAATTCTTATTCTTTATTATTTGGGAACATAAAAAAGAATCCCCATTTTTGGGATGGAAATGTACTTTAGTGTGGGGTAATGTTGAGAAAATATAATATTGTTCTAAGGAGAAGACACACAAATAATATGTACACGGGAAGAAGGCACATTGGATGGCGTGGAATGATAAGAAAGGAAACACGAGCCAAAAGTGTTTGGTTCGGACTTAGCCATTTTTATGGATACATACTATTTTTGGAGATAACATGTGGAACACACATCGATATGGATACTTACATGACATGAAAATGGTATTTTGGGAATGAGCAACTGGTAAACGCCATGGATGGTTGTAGTTAATAATAGGATTACTTATTCCAGTTAACTATAGGACATCTATTATTAGCGCACTTGCATGTGTGCATGTTATTGTAAAGGCGCATGGCTATTATCAACATGTAACCTATTTTGAGAAGTGTGTAAGTGGTGAAGGGAAATTCCCCACCTCTATAAATATGTATTGAACTATGTAGTTGAAGAGATTCAAAGTGAGAGACTAGAGACTGAGTTATTGTAGAGTTATCTGTTGGATCTGAAGCGCCCATGACTTATGGATATACATTATAATGTAATAAGATTATGTGTTTTACAAAGTGTTTAATGTAATGAATAATATTGGTTGGATAATGGTGTTAGACTTAACCAAAACTTGTTCATGTATAGTTAGTCTTATTACAATTATTGTTTAATTAATGATTCTTAATATGCACTTTGTGGAATGTTTATGTTTATTTATGGATCTGAACATGTCTTATCTTCATCACACTAACATCCTACACAAGCAACTCTAAAGAGGGGTCTGGTACCTTTGCATGCTTTGGGTGAGCACTCATCTCAAGCTAGGTTATGTGTCAGTGCACCTAGGTTATTCACAGTAGATTCTAGGCTACATCACGAAGGAGGAATAAGTTCGGTGGAGCCAAAAGAGAGAGTGTGACTAGCTTCCAGCTATCCTTGATCATTTGACTCAAGATGAGAAAAAAATGTTTCACGAGAGATGGGATATGGAGGATCGTACGGGTTCCACAAATTGCACCTTCTAACCATATATTATGTAACCTCTTTTCTTATTGGGATATGGACCAGAAAATTTTTCACCTTATAGGTATTAGAGGAGAGTGCACCATCACTCTCGAGGACATGTACAAGATACTTGGAGTTCTTATACTTTGCAAACATTTGAATCTTGAGATGGTAGGGTCTACAACAAGATCTAGGCATTGGACCACTTATATGGGGATAATGGGGTGTCAATAGGAACCAAGTGGGTATGCAGCTCCATTCTATTTCCTCCACCACTATCCCTACTCTCTGCAAGGCCATCATGGGTATTTTAGCTTCACGGTTGATAAGAGATAAGGGCGGGGATAAGTTATTTTATTGTTGCACTCCAATTATTATGCAAATTGAGTACTATGTGTGGACTTACACTTGGGGATCAGATATTTTAGGGGCTATATATGACAACTTGTACCAGGTGGTGAGGTTACTGGGATATTCATTGAGTCATCCCACATTAGTGATGAGTCGGATATATGACAAGATAATCCCCTATCGAGGGGAGTCGGGATACAGACCTAGGAGCCGACAGGGCCATGAGATGGACTAACATGTCACTTCTTAGAGGACCACATCAGCCAGTGGCCACCTTGACTATAGTTGATTTTATTGTTACACCCCCTCCAGGATATGGCTAGAGTATGGGGCCAAGATGGGACTAATGTGATCGCTTGTGCTACTACTGGATAGTTAGTGGACAAATCAGGGAGGGTAGAGATTCACCCATTTGATAGAGTACCCCAGTAGTTCAAGTTACCCTATATTGATGTTCTTCCTCCCATGGAAGTTATATACATGAGCATTAGGGAGTCTTGAGGTGGCCGTAGGGGTGACCATGGTTGGAATGTTGTGACTCTAGGGTCCATATCATAATGAGATGGGTTGTTTGTTCTCGGAGAGCACCTTCACTCGCACCCCCTTGATTCATGCCTCACCCACTCACATTGGGGAGGAGGAACAAGAGATACCAATTTATGTGGATAATGAGTTCAAGGGAGAGATGGGGGAGGAGACTTCGAGGAGATTAGGGAGGAAACAGGTGAGGACACTCACGAAGAGGAGGAGAGTGACCCGAGTCAAAGGTTACTCATGTGATCTTCATGGTGGAGAGATAGGAGATGAAGGAAGAGAAGGTGACTCTAGTTTATGAGGATCCCATTTCTCTCAAGATAGGTGGGGATGAGGAGTCAACCATAGGGTAACATGTTGCTTTAGGACTATGGGAGGCACAACAGTGCCTGCCACAGTGAGCAACACCACCACTAGCTACACCATCGACCCAACATGGATGCCCGAAGATCCGAGTATGTGGAAACTCTTTTCTTGAACTCATTAGCTAGAAATTTTAATAACTACACATAGTGTTATTTTTTTATTTTTATGGTTTTTTAACTTGACATTGGTTTCTTTGTTTTGACCATATCATTGACGGTTGGAGAGATCTTATTTGTAGTATTTGCATTTATACTTTTCTCATCCCTATAGAGAAGATGCAAGAGGAGCTCCTAAAAGATGTGGGGCATCCATTATAGGCTATTTGTCACACTAAAATTTTGTGCCTCTTTGGAAGGAGACAAAGATCTTGTCTTTTAAGAAGACACAAATCACCACGTATGAGATGGCAAAGCCGTTGGCAAGGTGGAACCATTGCTGTAGTGAGGCCATGACTAGATTTTGTTCTCATGGTCACTCTCACCACTCATTGCATTCACAACGCCGAGCTGTAACACAAGTCTTGGTCATAGCTGTGCACCATCTCAGGGATCCCATAGAGATTGATAAGCCATTGAGCCTTTATTGCTTCATTTCCATTTTTTGAGGAATATATATAATTTTTTTTGTATTTTCATGCTCATTGCTTTTGAACAAACTTAATTCAAGTATGACATTGTATAAAAACTTGACTTATTATGATGATATATATACAGATATCTCTTTTTGGTTCAGCTATCCTTTGCATTAGAGTTGACTTCATTTATAGTTTTCTTCTCATGTGTACTTTAGATGTTTAGAATTTATGATTTTATATGCTTTTCAAAATGCATGCAGTGGATAATGATGTGCTAAACAAAATTATTTTTTTGGTTGTTTTTTCTTTTATATGATGCTAAAGAAAAAAACAATGTAATATTGAAACTTTGGTTTTTCAAGCAATATTTAATACTTCTTGTTTTCTTGGTAAAATGTGATGAATGACTTGATAATAAAATTAATTCACTCCACTTATAACTCCACATAACTAGTAAGATGTGAGGGATCATCACAGAGAGTCAGGAGGGATGTGATTTGTATGATTTTGATAAATGAAAATGGTCAGAGAAAGACAAGATTTGGATAGAAATCCAATTAGAAACCTATAACTTAATTCTACACACAGTTTACTACATAGTCTAGAGTGTGATTTTCTTGCAATTTTATCTATACTTAGATCTATAGAGGGCCTCTTGATTGTAAACATCTTGTTTCAATGCTTTAACTCTTTTGAGAACATACACATCTAACTTACTTTCATGGGATTTAAGATTTTAAAGAATTTTTATTGAATGAAGTTACTTTTAACTTACTAATTTATTTGAAGAGACCCCTACACCTTCCCAATGATACCACTAGGAAGAATGTGATCAACACTAAGGACAAGGCATAAATGACTAAGGGAACTTCCTCCTTTCCCAACCTCATGTCATTAGTAAGAGGTGTGGGCTCATCATCAAAGCTTGGTGGGGAAAGCAAGTGTGTAAAATAAAATTGATTTGGAATTGACATTTATATATATCATATTTTTAAATTTGAGTCATGTTTATGGGAGGGATAACTTGTCCCTATCCTCAACCCTACGCAACTAGTAATATGTGAGGGATCACCACTAAAGGCTGAGATAGGTGAGAAATCAATTCGGGTAAAATGTTTAGAATGTTTTTTCCTATCAAATAGGTTCTCTAGGAAAGATGTGACATCAAGAAGCTTCTAGAACAAATTGTGGGTTAAAACACCTATGTTGGTAGAAAAATATGAGTAGAACCAAGTATGCAGGCCTTGGTAGGATTATCAAAAAAATTTCTTATCTTGTTGAATTGATGAAATGATCATAAATTTTGGTGATAATATTTACGGATACTTGAAGAAATGTGATTGGAGTTTTTTCCAATGTTTTCAGAAATTTTTGAAAGTTTCTTGAAAGATAAGTTTCTCAATTAATTTTTTTATAAATGATCTAGCAGATGAAATGCAACGTGGATGTAATAGTGTACATGTAGAGATGTAGATGAACTATGCATAATAGTGTTTTAGGTGAAGAAAATTTATGGATTCACCGAATTCCTCACCTTCTAGAGTACACAGTGATATGCCCCATTTTTGTATTCCTCTCATGAC
This sequence comes from Taxus wallichiana var. yunnanensis, assembly GCA_018340775.1. Lineage (NCBI taxonomy): Eukaryota > Viridiplantae > Streptophyta > Pinopsida > Cupressales > Taxaceae > Taxus > Taxus wallichiana. Next base: position 244,999,510 of record CM031243.1, on the reverse strand, counting down.
TCGATATGGGCCTAACCTTTTTTCAGTTATTTTTAGGATGATTCGCAATGAAGACATATTGGTTGAATCTAGCAAGTGTTGAGGAGTGGATACACAACCTAGAAGAAGAATACACATGGAGGTTCAACACCGAATTTGAGTTTGATGCACGCACGTGGGTGGAGTAGAATCTGTATGACTATTTGTATGAAAGCTTCTTCACTATTTTTCCATTATAATTATACGATAAGATGATTTCTTATGCATATAAATGGAATTGAAGGTATCACACACTTGTCTAGACGTAAGAAGAATTTCAGACTCGTATGATATTGATTTTATTTGGATTCGTGTTGTGGATACGTGGTTCTATGGTGTTCAACAGCTTATATCTTGGAGTACTAGATTTCCAATTATTTGTTCCCGAGAGGTAGCTGAATTCTAGTTTTTATGATATCCCAGAGGAACTTACCTGCAAGGCATTTCACTGGCAATCAAAATTTTGATGGTAACCCTGAACTTGGAGAGTAAACCAATGGCTAACTAAACCCCACCACACATAGGGGAAAGAGCATGCTTGGTGAAAGATGGCAGACCTAGTGACAAAAAGGTAGAGAGAGGAAAGGTGACTTAAGTATAATGAGGCATGCAAGAGGGAGGTAGAGAAGCAGCAAGAGGTTGCAGAGTGAATGGCATTATGGAGAAAAATAGTTTGGGAAGGAGTTTAAGTTCATGTAGAAGATGAGGAACCCAAGCATCGTGAACTCCCCATTTGGGAAATCATGAAAGGAAACCCTCCTCAGCCTCATGTGGAAGCACACTATTAGAAATGACCTAGGCCACAAGTGTGGATCGAATCCACCGACAACTTTTCCCTTACGCTTGTTCTTTTAGTATATAGTACAAACAGTCAACAAGCTAATTCAATTAGTGGGAGAGAAGGAATGAGTCATATAATTAGGATAGCAATGGAAGCACAAATGGCTTCATTGTTATATGGAAGTACCTTTTTGGGTGTATCATCCTCATAGAATTTAGGCGCACAAAATTTTGGAATTTCTTCTAGGAGTAGTAACACTTCATAGACTATCGGGGTATAGTTTAGTACTACTATTGGGACATAAGGAAGTACATCTTTAGGTCCAACCCCAGCTACAAGTTCGAGATCGTAGGTATAGGGGGCTTTATCTCCAGTGGATCGGAGGTAGTTTTGGAGGAAGAGGAAACATATGAGGTTCTGGATTAGGTGGGAAAGGTCTCGCACCAACCCTAGAATATTTACATGGAGATGTATCTTCATCTCCCAGAGTATAGGGGCATAGAAGATGTTGTTGAACATGTACACATGTGTGAAATATTGTGGCGTGCAAAAGGAATCATAGATTCGAGCGTAGGGTAATTCAATTTTCTACTATGTTACAAGGGCGCGTACACAACTGGTACAAAATTTTTGACCTTGATCAGACTTGCATAGACTATACATCTTTAAAATATGCTTTCCTCAAAGAGTTTTACATCCCTGAGTTTGAGTAGAAGAGTATAAGTACGCTAAAGGATATTAAGAAAGGCACTACCGAGAGTGTCGAGAGTATGATTCCCATTTCAAAACATTTTTATCTAAGTTTTCTTATGATATTAATGCAAGACAACGTGCACAATGGTTTGTTAGAGGTCTGATTACACCTTTTAGGAGGGCACTATCACATAAAACATACACCGATATGTGTAAAGAACTTGAAGAATACTTACATTACGAGACAGGTTGGAATTATAGACACTGGGGTGAGCCCATTTTTAGAAGCATAGATCACAACTATGGAAAAGTAGTTGGAGAAGCTATCAGAAAATTTAGCACATGAGACGTGCACAGGGATTTGGTGCATAGATTGCAAAGTGGAAGGTTGCACAAAGGATATTTTCCCCCACAAATTACTACACTCATTATTGTTTGACTATGAGATATACCATTTAAATCATGATGCTAGCCACGCCCATTACTACAACACATGATAAGGAAGAATGTCTCTTGCCACTATAAAATCTACAGTCCATGACTAATGACACGGAAGAATCTTGGCTGATTGGTCGATCCAGGATGTTATAGATATTAGTGTACAATAGACAAAAGTCTCGGGTAAATCTAAAGGAAATAACGAGAATCGGGATTAGGAATACAATCAAGCATGCTATGATCGAATGAAGGGCTTTTGGAAGGTAGTCGTGGCATAGGTCAAGGATACCGTGGTGTATTTGGAGGATGAGGCCATGGTGGTGGAAGAAGAAAGTTCCCTCATGGAACATGTTATACATGTATATCTCCTAACCACTACAGGCGTGAATGTCCTTAGAATATTACATGTTCTTTCTATCAAAAGAATCATAGTTATGAGGAATTCTCGGACTTGTGTGAGCATCTTAACAAGCAAAAAGCATAAATAGGAAAACAAAGGAGCATAGATGGTTAGGATACAATGCACTGTGGAAAATCAATAGATTCCTAAGTTGGAAGAAAAATCTGAGGCATTGCAAGTAAGGATCACTACCCGCGCTGAAGTGGCGCACGCCAAATACACATTATAGAAGAATCCTACCATCACTAAGGAGGAGGTTTTACATGCACGCTACCCAGATCCTGCCCATCGAAGGAGGTTTACATGGAGACCATGGAGGTACTCAGGAATCTTCGGGGTGAAAAACAATATTTAAAGGAGCAATCACGAAATATGGAGCAAAAGAAAGCATCGAGATAGTTCAAATTGATATGGATGAGTTGAGATAAGTGTAAAAAAATTTCTCCAAGAGAATATCATTCCACTTTTAGGGAATTGGTTAAAGGAAACACTCTATGCGAAATTACTAAGACCGGACGATAGATCCTACATGCGAATCTCCCCCCTAATAGCCTAGATTATAACAAGGAAATCACTTTGAATGTTGTTGTGGATGGGTGGATATTGAGTAATATATTCATTGATATAGGTGCAGAAGTCAATGTTCTTAAAAGATGCATGAATAAAGTGGGGAGACCCCTATTACTGACCATTCTCTAATATATTGTTCATGGCTAATCGGACTAAGGCCACTCTCATAAAATTTTTAAAATATGCATCTATTACCATACAAGGAACCAAGTTCTTTGGCGATTTTGTGGTCTTAGTGCTAGTAGAGGAATATATCTTCCCGGCTCTACTTGGGGCATCCGTGGTGCTATGCAAATAATGTTGGTCTTCGATTTAATAAGGTTTATATTAGCTTTGAAAATAAGGAGGAAAGGTTCATTATCCTAATAATGATGGAAAATATGTGCCCTATGTTAAGCCCTTGAGTGAAGAAGACTTGAATCAGATTTATGTACGTGTTATCCGGGATCCAGAGGTGCTTGAGCCATCTAAAGAAGGAATCATTAAGTGGGAGGATGCATATTCTATCGAGATATTACAAGTGTTGCTTTAGATAACTAGGCTCATAACACTTATGAGTTGGTGGGGCACAAAGTAAAGAGTCTATTTTCTAAAGATAGAAAACCACGTTATATCAAGATAATAGGTACTAATTCGGTACCTTGGTACACTAGAGAAGGGGACCCTATGGTGTTCCTACACACCATGGAAGAATAGTAGATAGACCCACTAGAAAGAAGAAATATGCTAGTATATACACTACATGGGACAACAACGTGTTGGTGGGTGGTCCACAAGGATAATATTATAGGATGGAATGAAATTAGGATTACTCTTGCCACTATGTTTTTAGGAGTAATGCACCTACTTAAATATGCACTTATCATGGTAATCAACCTATTTAGCACCACATTCGGTAGTTTAAGAGACTCGGGACGAGAGGGGCAGAAGCTTTACCATCTTCTCTATGGGTGCACAAGTTTTATTCCACACTACAAGGTTGCACGCGTTCTTGGTATGTCTATGCAAAACTCCATAGAGAGACTAGAAATCGACAACATTTAATTGTAAGAATGACCCAGATGTTTTAATTCTTCTCTACCAAGCCTCCGGTGGAAGAAGTATTAAAAGTCATAAAGCGCTTAACTATGGGGGATAGTGCCAAGGTGAAGGAACTCATTCAAGATTTCTTTCATGAAGGAGACTCGGGAGTGCATTTTGTTGAAGAAATAGAGGCCAATGCCACACTACTTGATACACTTACCTTGAGAAAGAAAAAGGAAAAATGGTCTTGTAACATCCTCATTTTTATACATTAGAACAAGTAATTTTTTTTTGATAAATGCTTCCTGGTTCTAAATACATAATTTAGAACTCACAAATCAAAACAACCATTCTTATAACAGATAACCATATGCAGCTGTAATGACTCGGAGTACCTCCGATCTATTCATTCCATGACTCGGTAATCTACCGATCTATTCATGAGTATTAAGAGTTGGCATTTTTTTATTTAACACATCACTCTTGCGGTTCTCTTCCCCTGCTCGGGATTGAGAATGCTCTATCAAAAGAACCTATCTCGAATAATTGTTACCATTATTCATCAACATCTCATCCCTTAGACTAGGTGACTTAGGACAACGCAATCAGCAGCTTGCGATACTTTGGCCAAAGATTTGAAACATACTTCTTATGTCTCGTATTCCTTGATGGCATACTCATCAACGGAATACGTCCTTCACCCCATTCCTATGTTATGTAGAATGTCTTATATTGACTTCTGTCAGACTCTTCTACCCCAAGTTATTCACTCAGGAACGGATTAGTAAGATGACAACGTTATAGGGATGCTCCCGAGGACTAGGGATACGCCGACATACCGGGTCAACCCTAGTTAATCCAAAGGTGTCAAGATACCCCAAGTCTTCTAGGGCAGCCTTATAACGTGACCACATTCCTAATCAGTCCCAGAGTAACTTGCTCGAGTTAAAGGTGTAAATATTAATGATCAATGCAAAGGTGTCGTCAAAGGTCACTGCATTGTTGTATCTTCGAGAATATCCTAATATTCTCGAAGGTACAACCCTGCAGTTGACTTGTGCCATCAACCTTTAAATCCACCTCCAAAGGATCTACTTACCGATAAGTGTTACACACGTTGAGTTAAAATTATACTAAAAGACGCTCCCTAAGGTTAGCCTTTCCCAATCCCTGGGTTCCTCACCTTAGAATGACCTTTCTTAATAAAACCCATTACCCAAGAGAAGTTATTAAGACTAGAGGTCCCATCAAGGAGTTCATAGAATATACATAATTCTAAATCAACGAAATTGGACAATAACCCATAATCTTCACATGAGATTGCCAACCAAACCCTTTTTAGGTTTATATCAGTTCTCATAACTGAATTTATATCTTACTTATTAATATCGAGATATAGTGATTAAGAATCCAATTAAACGTTGTCTTGACTTAGATCAAGACTAGGAAGTAATAATTTATTCAGCTTGTTTAGCTTCCTGCTCAGGTTTATTTTAACCCTAGCTTCCAGAAAGACAGTGATCTAAATTCCAATTTAGCTTTAGATAGAACATACTAGAACTACTAAACAATCATAAGTATTCAGTCACATAATCTTGCAAGCTTACTTAGATAATCACAAAAGTCTCCAAATTATACAATAATAATAATGCTCTCAAGATCATTCGAACCAAAGAAGATCAACCCAACAAGATACGAATGCCAACACATAAGTAACAAATACCTCTTTCCATTCCTTTCAGAACTAATCAAATACATTTTATGCATTTAGCATACTTGATACAATACTCAATAGAAAAAGAACATCTTTCTTCAAGTAGTACATTTAGAGAATCAAGTTGTAATTCATCATAAAACCAAATTAAACAATTTGATCATCCTATCAGATTTGCGTGCTTTTACCACTTACGGCAACCATCTTCAAAAATTGTCAACACGGTCGGATTCGATGGAACCGAGCATGATAAGCACTAACTCTTAAAACAATTGCAATCCACCAATTGTTTTCATTAAACAACCTGTTTAAATGAAATCAATTCACCAAACATGTAAACATATTTCAGATTATGCTTTTGTAATACAATAAGACTATACACGCGTAACTCATATTTTAGTTACTAAATAGTCCTGGATAATTTCCAGATATTTCATCATAAACGTTAGTGACCAAGAAGAACAAATGCATCTAAAACAACTATCCATCTGAATCCCAAGGACAGCAAACATCAGACAGACCATTACATTCAACATAATAAAATGAAAATCATAACAATTCATGATTCCATCAGTATGTTAAAACAATTCCAAAAGTTAGATAAAAATATATCAACATATACTTTACAACAGAAGAGAAAGAAAACGAGTCATTCATATTTCCCTTCAAATCAAGCTCATGACTATACCGTCTCCTCAAGAGTAAAGCATTCACCTTATACGCATGCGAATAAGTCAAACGAGACCACAAGAAGAACCACAGTTTTGTTAAAATTTATATATAACAATTTCCTGTAGCTTACTAGCAATACAGTAGCTCTTGCGCCAAGGCAGTGATGAATAATCTATCAAATAGACTCCACATAACCTTCCATACTAATCAACAAATGAGAAAATATCCAATGCCATCGCTTGTCGAGGTACAGTTAACAGCTCTTTAGTTCAGTCAAGCTCACGACTAGATATTCATACTAACAGAAGACGTAATCATGCACAAACACGACAACAATCCCACTCAGCAACATACAGCTCAATCTAGTCCCTACTAAAACACTGCAAGGACTTAGATCCCAAGGCCGAAATCAAAAGAGCAACCTTTTTATCATAGTCAAACAAGAGGCTCATTAACATTAAAACAAATGATGTTTCCTTATGCATATATAGTGACATTCATACTGAATCTAACACAACATGCACAGCCTCATTTAACTGGAACAAATTCTTATGATAATACAGCCATGACTTATATTAGAAGTCGTTTTCCAGAAAATAATCTCAACAAGGTCTTCACAGAAGCCGAATTCCATAGCAGTATTTTCCTCATAGTTCCCTCCTATGCCAAGCTACTACGGATTACAACAAAGTCTCAAACCAAGTAAAGTTTGAAAAGAAAGCTCTTCCTTTACTTTCCACAGAAGCGGACAGAAAGGGACACAAGAATATTAAATAGGAGTCTGAACGTTATGCATGCACAACGAGGGTTTAAATCAAAAATCAAGCCAATTCGCAACATTTCAAAACTCCAACAGTATCCATACCACTAATGCTCAAAACAGGGTTTAGATTGAAGTTGATTTCATGCGACCACAACTCAAGAATCATAACAGTATTCACAACTGAGATTATTCAGAAAGGATAACATAATATACGCCTCAAGGATTAAAAAGGAGTCTTACCATGTGGTATTCTTCAAATAAACTTCTACAGAAGTAGAAGGATACAAGATACATATCAAATTTAAGAATTCTAACCAAAATAATAACATACCGTATTCACATCTGAACTCCTTCAGAGGTAGAAACGTATGGCATTCACGACTCACTTCTACAGAAGCCAAAATACATGATATATATATATATATATATATATATATTAAGGATTCCAACAGAGCCAAGAACAAAAGTATTCACAACCAGGGTTATACTGAAATCCAAAATATACGAAACAATCCAAGGACTCCACAGGGTCATTTCATATGTATATTTATCTTGCAACTTTCAACGAATTAAATCCCATAATTGCAACACAGGGAGGACTTCTACAAGTCACATTCGAATACCATAAACACACCAAGTTATCCGCTCAAAAGTAACTTAAGTATTATAGCGAGACCCTACAAGATTCAGTAACCAAAACTTATATTATCCACGACAAAACTTATAAGAAGTCGAAATATACTGAACATTCAAACAAAAATCCAACAGTATCCTTTTCGACAAGTGTCAATACAGCAAGTATCGACTGTAGTCTGAATCCAACAAGGAAACAATTCATGGACTCCCACAGAGCCGATTTCATATACTTTCTTGCAAGCATTTCTACAAACTTTATCCGAAAAGCAAAACACAGCGAGATAGTACAACCATTCGGAACAAAATGCACACCCATCAAGGGTTCTCTAGACAAAAATCCAGCCAGTAAGAAGATACAGCAACTAATTCATACACAGCTACCATAGAAACCAACAGAACCCAAAAATCATCTGAACAGAGTTGTTCTAATGAAATCATTTGAAAGAAAGAAAGATCTTTAAAAGTTAGGGCCTAACATGCCTGGTAATGCTGCTTAAAAATCCGAAGAAGACCACTAAAAGAGCTCGAGCCTTCTCCTTTTTTTCCACGTTAGATTCAACAACAAAAATTTGTTATTTCCATGACTTATAAACTTTCCTTGCCAGAGAAAAGAGCTAGTTACTCTCATTTTTTCCATGCAACACCAAGTAGACTGGTGCGAAGAACCAGTGATCAAACAGAGAGAAAACCGGAGCGCATGAAAAACCGAACAAACTACCAGTTTTCCATTTTACATGTCTTCCCAAGAAATCCGAGCTCAAGACCGAGTTCATTAATTGTATTAACTCCAAAATTCCCGCTCAATCTCCATTGCCACCGATCGCCATAGTTGGCGATGGAAAAAAACAAATGGAAGACCATTTCTAGCTTTGGTGACTCTGCCACGTCGGCTTTCACTAGCTGTTGAAACCTCCGCTAACTCCTTGTCCTTCATGCTTATCTCCTTTATTTAATGCCATAGAAACTACCGCCCATGGCTCGCACCCCCTCATAGGTCCCCTTTCTTCCTTGTTCATTAGTTAGGTTAGAAGCATAGGTTAGGATTTAAGATGCTACTTAGTCTAACCTCCTTAGTGCTAGGTTACTAACTTAGAACATTTAGCTTATAGCTTAGGCCTAGGTTAGATTAACATTAATCTAACCCATAGGTTATAGTTTAGTTTTAGGTTACTAACCTTGATAAATCCATTTAGGTCTAACATTTAAAATGTTCGTAATAAGAACCTACTGTACATACATTCACGAAAAGGATTCACTCCAAAGATCGCCAATAGGCTAGTTGAATAAATGTATCTCGAATTTATTACCCGCCCATGATCAAGACCTTCCTGATATTACGATATCGGGAACCAATTCATTTAACATGATCATCCTGAGTTAGACTCGGAATAGCTTATTCAACGTATTCAGACCTTGCAACCTACGTAAGGTCTATAATTTTAGTTCATCTCGAATAAACTTAAATCATCACTTGGATCAATTCCACTTGATCCAAGGCTGGGTCTTATAGATGGATAAATCCACAATTCATTCGAGGTCAGATTAAACTCAGGTGCAAAATGAAAGAAATAAAAGAGTCCAATCATATTCCGACTCAGTCAAAGATCTTCAATTACAAAGAAGATACAGTCCATATCAAGCATGACTTCACAATCAAAGGAACACATCCTTTTACAAAAGAAATCACATATCAACACTTGAATGCTCAGGAGGAAGTAACAACAGTTCAGAGTGTTACAGTCTACTTAGTGGATGACAAAAAGTAGAAAATTCGGATGTAAACCATTCAACAGGTAGCCGTGAGGTGTTGGATAGTGCAGATAAGACCACATGTGCCTATCATAAACCTATGAAGACAAATAAAGTGAATATTGGATCAAATGCTAAGCCTAAGGAGGCCATAATTAGAGACTATTGGTTAGACTCTTAAGTGGAAAAAATCATAGAGTTACTACGGGATTATCAGGACTTATTCCCTTGGGGGTACCATGAGCTTAAAGGCATGCATGAATCATTAGGGGAGACAAGGATAAATATTAAAGAGGGTGAAAACCAAGTAAGAAAGAGACCTTATAGGATGAACCCCAACTTGTGCGAAAATCTCAAGGAAGAGATTGAAAAAATGTTGAGGTTTGGAATCATCAAGACCCTTAACGAGTCGAAAGGGTTATTCCAATGGTGATCAGTATCAAGAAGGATGGTTGGATTAGGATCTGTGTGGACTAAAGGGATTTGAATGCTGCATGTGTTATAGATCCCTTTCCTATGCCATTCACCGAGGAAATACAAGAAGGTGTTGCGAGAATGCGAAATCTATTCATTTACGAGATGGGTTCTCTGGGTGTCATCAGTTAGTATTGCTAGGAGGATCAGGAAAATACTAATTTTACTATTTGAATAGGGTAGCTTCACCTATATTGTGATGCATTTTGGTTTGAAAAACATGCCTGCTTTTATTTTTGCATATAGTTGTTCGGGCATTTAAAGATTTTATTCACTTCTTTACAAAGTTTATTTAGATGATTGGATGTTGTATGGATTAGTTAAACATCATTGTGACAATATACACTTAATGTTTAAAATATGTAGAAAGTTGAGTATCTCTTCGAACATCAAGAAGTCATATTTTCTACACCATTTGGAATACTATTGGGACACATAATTTGAAAGGAAGGTTTGTTGGTTGATTCAGCTAAGGTTGTCGTCATTATAGGCCTGAAAGAGCCTATCAGTCAAAGTGAGGTGCATGGATTCTTGGGTCACATGGGGTATTATAGAAAATTCATAAAGGGATATGCCAATATTTTTACACCTTTGGAGGAGTTCTTCAAACGAAATGGTACGTACTCTTTGGGAGAACCACATCGCAGTGTGCATTCGAGACATTAAAGGAGAAACTTACTACCACACCTATTCTGCACTTTCCTTCATGGGACCAACCATTTCATGTACATTTGGATTCCTTTGGCATGGCCATTGGTGTGGTGTTGGCTCATCATAGAGAAGGTATTATATATCATCCTATCTATTTTGATAGTAGAAAGTTGACTCTACTGAGAACAAAATTATACAACTACGGAGCGTGAATATTTGTCAATGATCTATGCGCTACATAAATTTAGGCACTACCTGCTAGCTACACCATTTGTCTTTTATAAACTTCACATGGCATTGAATTATTTGGTAAACAAGCCCATTTTAAAGGTGTGCATATGCAGATGGGTACTCTTTATAGACACTAAAATTAGGTCACACTCCCCTTTGGTCCTTGACAAATAAGCACCCTTCATCACATTCACCTAGCCATGGCCCCCTTCACCCCACTAATATTAATTTAATTAATTAAATTAAATTAATGCATTATCCTCACTATATTTATTATTTAAATATCTTATTTTAAATAATATCCACACATACAGTTCACTTAGACACCTCACCAAGCCAACTCAACCTAAGACCTGTTCTTAGTAAGTTGCCATAACTAACTAAGACTTACCCAAACCCTAAAAATCAATGCCTAAATTCCTTCTAACCACATTCTCACATGCTCACAAGAATCTCTCAGTCTAATCTATGGGTTAACAACACGAGATCCGAGGAAATCAAGAGGATCTCCCTAGTTTAGTAAACCTAGGAAATCTGCCTTGACCGACACCGGTTACCCCTAACCATGCCGCCGTTGGTTAAGCCGGAACTGCCATTGGTTACCCTTTTAACCCCAAAACAACCTTATTCTCAAGGTTAGAAGTTGGAAGAAAGAAGCAGAAGGTTGGTGAGCATTAACACATCTCAAAGAGATAACACATCTTCAAAGAGTGAATTCTAGTGAGAATCCACATGCAAGGAAGGAGATCAAGCATCTTTTCCTACACAACCATCCCAACCATGATCTAATCTAACCAAGCAAAGAGGAATGTACATGCAGTCCATGCAGAAGCTTTCCTTCAGTTGGTGATCACTTGCAACCTTCAAACCTCTCATCAACACCTCCATCCCTCACTCATAGGCATTTAGGACTGGAATCCAAGTAAGTATAACATCATACTTTTTTGGTTTATTTCATTTTATCATCATTTTATCATTTATTGTTTACCTAGCCACCTATTGACCTTCTCCAACATTTCCACCTCCATATACCCATTAAAACCTCACCGAAGCCTACCCCAGTCACCCAATACCTCATCCTAACTAATCAAAGTCCTTTGTACAATCACAAAGGGGACCCAAAGCTTGTTTTGTGGCATTTCTAGATTTCCACAAGAATTGACACCGGTTACACTGATACTCGTCGGTTACCTTTAACCAACATCAATATTTCTATTTGCCCATACAACCTAGAATAGAGACCCACCCACCAAATTTCATCTCACCCTCATCCACTTGTGATTTACCCATGACCTCTATCAAACCCGCAAAACCCGTAACCAATCATTTGACCTTTGGATTCTATTCTAGCTTAGCCTATTAGATTAGATATATTTATTATTGTGTTTTAAGTGAGATACCTAAATCATTTTAAATTACAATAGGATTTACTTTTTTACAAACATTGAATTTTTTAAAACAGTGGACTAATAGCCATCTAGAAAGTATCACACTTCTTGGATCTAGCATACGCTAGGAAGTTCACCGCCCATATTGTTTTAATTCCTTCGGTGGTCTTGCTTTACATTACAGTGTAGTTCCTCCTAGCCAAAAGGAAGTTCTCACAATCAATCAGTGTGGATTCAAAGTCATACACGTGCAACAACCCATCAACCAACATTTGAGTAGGTATTCGGGTCCTACGCCTGTTACCCTATTTATTTCATCAACACTTAAAAGAAGCGATCTAAGAAACATGTGAAACATTTTGGCACACCCGGTGGGACCCATCTGGGGTTTCTTACATTTCATTCATTCCTAGGAAAAATTGTGTGTTTGTTTCCCTTCTAAAAAGCGCACACACTAATTTTCTTCCTTGGTAACCCACCTCTTCTTTCTATTTGCTCTAAAGGAAACTTTTCTTTTGGTGTAATTAAAAAGAACCATTTCTTTGTGTTTTCTACATTGTAGTGAAAGAGCATCCCTCTTCCTCTTTGTCTTATTGTGTCATCCAATTTCACATCTCAATTTGGGCTTAAAAATAAGTGCATTGCATTCTGATTTATCACATTAGGTCACATTAATTGAGGGAAACCTATATGCTAGAAGTCATGCCCAGCTGATGGTTGACAAACAAATCATAGAAAAGCACTTCTTTCCTTTTCTCTTTCTCTGAGTCTTACCAAACCTCACAAAATTTCAAAATACACACATTCTTAAACAACATCTTACCTAGAAGAAGCTGTAGGTGATCACATGATCACAACACAGTGGGCACCCACTCATCGCTCTGTCGAGTCATACTTCAAAGTGAAGCCCGCCCCCACCATAACATACCGAAACCCCACCTTTAGATCTCCTTCTTTGTAGAAATCCATCCTCATCAAAAAAATCTATTTCACAATTCATGTGTCGCCCCTAAATAGCATAATCTAAATAAACATAATAGAAAAAGGCACTCCTAGGATCACATTTTTCTTAGTGTTTTTTGCTTGGCTTGTGTTTTGAGGTGAGAGATCACGTTCTTCACTTTTTGTTCATCCTTGCACACTCCTCATCACAGATGGTGTATTCCACTTCACCTAAGTGTGCTCTGGGCCATATCACCATCATTCTTAGACTTCTGGGTCTGATTCCACACCATATTTTAATTCACAACCACTTTTCTTTCATCACTATTTTAATTTCATAGTAACTGTTGTCGGTTACCTCTGACCGCCATCGGTTATACCCAATTGATATCAGTTCTAGGTCCTTTTGCTAACCTACTCAAAAGGAAATTTTTATTCATTTTCTTCCACTTTTCACAGTCCCTGTCACTACCATCATACCCATTGATGTTGTAAACATCATCAGATTTGGCATACCTATCAGATTTTACCTTCTACTAGGTTTTCACTCACTGTCCATTTTCTACAGTGATCGGCAACGGTTACCCCTGACTGGCATCGTTTGCCATAACCAACATCGGTTAGCTTGTTTCACATTCTAACCACCATTTAGTACCTAATCTACATTTTATCGCTAGATTCACCTATTCTTGCTGTTCTCTATGTTATTTATGAGAAGCATTCTACCCTACGATCAATCAAGACTATTTCACATGGTGTCGACCCAAAGACAAGAAAGCACATTCATATTCATGCTAGTTGTCAACCACTCCCACCTAGTCCTTCACCACCTTATATTTTATCACCAGCCATGGAGCCCATCCACCTATTATTATTGCTACCGGAGATGAGTTCGCATGACTCCTTGACCAAAACCCTGTTGCCTTGCAGTTTTACCTTTCCCACTCGTCCACTCGAGATTCCTCAGGTTAGTTGATATACGTTATGCCCATCCATATCTATCCCCCGACTCTCACTCCCACTCTCGCATTGGCCCCATCCGGCTCCGGCCCTACCCGCATCTACCTTACCCCCAATCATTTTGCAGCTAGGTCCTATACTTGCTATAATTTCCACATTTACTACCTCCGTGGCACCCACTACATCCACCATAATGAGTGAAAAATACCCCAAACACAACCTCATCCACCCCTAATACCTCACACATACCCATAGCTACATTACCACCTCCAGTTGTCGGTGACCCCTACCCCATTTTAGAACGTGGTCCTTTCCATTCCACAATCATTAGCCTCTATTGCCACTAGGGTTACCACAACCCTTCAACCCCCATATACATACTATCAACAACCTCCCATTTCATCCATTATACATTCTAGGTACATACCCCTTATTTCACTACCTTCTTCTCAATCAACCTACATGGAAGCCCCATACACTGGAGTGCCACCCCTGTTATATGCCCAAAACCAACCCTCTCATGCTACAGGAGGCACCCAATCATCGCAACCACCAACGACATAATTAAATTGATGTTGGACAAGAAGCGACATTCGAGGCTTTAATTTCCGACTCCCCGTAACACTCTCACCTATGATGATATTTGCAATGAGCCCATTCACCCATCCATTCCTATCCACTCATACCCCATGCATTGGGAAATGCCTAAATTCAATTGTTTCAATAGCAAAGAAGACCCGTAGCAACATTTGTGGTCGTTCAAACATGGGTGTTATCTGATTGCTCACGATGATGCCTTGCTCTTGAGGACCTTTCCCATGTCCCTCACTGGACTTGCATTAGATTGGTATAGTGGGTTACCAAGACACTCTATATTCTCATTCAATCAGGTACCCCAAGCCATATTGGATCATTTCTCTATCAATATTTTCAAGAAGGTTACCATGACCGATCTATACTCCACATGTTAGTATGAGGATGAATCTATCGTAGATTTTGTCACTCGCTAGCGTAGCCTGATCAAATAACTTACCTTCTAATTGCCACAAACAGAACTCATCGAGCTCTTCACACGGGCTTGTGCTAGGCATATCTCACCAACCTTATAGGTCCAAACCTTCCGAACATTCAACAAAGCATTCACTATGGCACAAAAGTTAGAGATTCGGGCCATAAGAGAAGAAAATCAAATTACACAATAAGAATTTGACATTCAAGTCGAATGATACCTCTTCTTCTTCCAAACCATAGACCAATTATTCAAAAGCTAAGGGCACCACTAACACAACAGTGGTATTCAAGGTTGGCCTAGTACATTTGTCAAATCAAAGCTACCCTTCATCTAATCTCTCACCTGTCCAGACTTTTCAATTCAAATGAGAGCAGTGGAAATATACCCCAATCGAGGAGCCTTACTCTTCTATCTTAGAAAATCTTATCAAATCCAAAGCCATCACTCTTCCACCCATAAAACCACACACTAGTTTTGACCCTACTTGCCCCATGCCCGCATGGTATAAAGAACATGATTTCTGTAATTATCATCGAGTAAAGGGTCATAGTGATGGCAACTACATCACTTTCAAAAATATTGTCCAAGAAATGCTTGAGAAAGGTGAGTTAACCATGGATAATCCTAATGCACCTGCCAACCAAAACCTACACATCTTCAAGAAACCATTTCCTAACCATGCCCCTTTGTCTGATCAAACCGGTGAGACCTCAACTCATGATACCCATACCCGCAAGGTCCATGCTATCTTTAATGACATAAATGTAACCTCCCAATTACCCCATATTCCTTCCATAGAGGAGATTCTAGCCCGAAATCCTCCTTCCACATCAGAACCAACCTCCCTATTCCTTCACCAACAGAGGAACACCTTTCATCTCCTTCATCACCTACGGAGGAATCTTTCGCTAACATTGAGACCATCTCACCCCTAGCTTCACCACTTAGAGAGCCTTTAGCTATAATACCTCCTCCACCCATAGAGGAGCACCCATTACCTCCTCCACCCATAGAGGAGCACCCATCATCTCCACCACCTATCATAGACCCAGTTGAGATACCTTTACCTCTTGGCGAGCATTCTCCATAAGCTACCCAAAATCCTACATATCTACTTTTGGCTCTCTTACCCATGGAAGCTAAAGCTAGCCAATTCCCCATCTCTAAGACACATTTTATGGGAATTACCATTAGGTCCTCACCAAATCCACCTACAGACATTCTTTTCTCACATTTGGTTGATCACTTAGATTATGTGGATAGGTCTCTACTATCGGGGCACCTTTTACTTCCTGTCTCAACACAGATGTAGAGATCCCTTACTGATACCTCCACTATCTACCAAAAATATTTCAACCAATCAAACTAAACCCAACCACCTCTATCACAACTCCTTCCATGACACCTGTTATAGCTCAAACCACACCCTTACCCATAACTCAACCTACATCTAAACCCAAATCCACACATACAACATATTCCTCAACTAAACCTATTACAACTTTAGGGGTCACCCCGACCACCAGCCTTACTCATCCACCTATCAAACTAGATTTAGCTACATCCTCCAAAGACAACACCACACCTACTCTGACACCCAAACAGAAGCACCAAACCCATAGAACTCATACCCGGCTGCGCCAATCACACCTGCACCTATCTTGTTCGATCTTAGGATCTCAACTTCCCCACATGGTCAAGAAACCTCTATCCATCAATAAACCAAAAACACAACAACCCATTCCTTCCTCACAAGCCTCTGACCTACCCAGATGTCCAACCTGACTTACACCGACACCTATAGAATCTTTACCACCCATACCTCCAATACCCTCAGCTATTGCTTCACTACCCACTACACTTCGTCCTTTGTCTTGCACATCTCTAGCGCAAACCCGCGTCATCTACCTTCACAAAGACCGTCATTATCCCCGTGGGTAACTTTCCCTCTTCCTCCATCTATTTTTCCTCTTAGACCTCATACACCCACATCACCTTTACCCAAGAAGGTGCAATCCAAAAAAAAACTCCACTACCCCATAATAAGGTAGTCAACACGACCACACACCCTCCTATGTGTCCATCTACTATACCCATACCTAAAAAAACACGATCAACACCTAAAACCACACAAAGCACCCAAACCCATGGCTTGACCCCCTCCTCTTCTACAAATCATTCCTCAACAATCACCTACACCTACACTCAAACCCACGTTCACTTCCCATTGTTATCCACTAGCAGGTCTTATGCCAAAATTTTAAGCAACCTCCTTGAGACCTTTGTCATCACATTACCGCCACTCGACCTTATGACCCCCTCAAACCTAAGCCAAAAGGGTTTGATGATACTAAAATTTGTGCATACCATCATGTGCCAGGACATGATGTGGAGAACTGTAAGGCCTTGAAAACCGTCCTTATCCAATTGTGTCCACTAGAAACCAACTCTGATGAAGACAACCTTCTCGATGAGGATACTGCCACACCAATACCCATTCCCATAATGCCTAATCAACAACCACAACCTCCACCCTCACAGCTCCTAGAACCACCGCCAAGATTTGAAATTAACATGGTTTGCATTAGAGAACTTACCATGCCACCACCCAAATTTTGTTGCACCCAACTCACCTCACAGGGTTTTTCTCCTCTAGGAGGTTTTTTCCCATCGTTTCGTATACCACTCACCCTACACCTTCTCCATTTACCAAATCCCCTCATATGTACATGATACACGTCATGAAATGTGCGCAAAAGGGTAAAGAAAAGGAAACTGACCCACCAACCGATTCTATACCCAACATACCATCTGTACCCATACCTAAAATCACTATCCATGGTCCCATGTACCCCATTTCTAATGGCGTCACACATCACACCATGCTCAAACAATTACACTAATATCCCCTCAAAATGTCCCTATATGACCTCATTCAAACCTTGGAATCCCATCATCAAGCTCTCATGGAGGTTCTTCAATCTATCAAGGTTTTACCCAATGACCCTACACCCATGGCCTCTATTATCACACCCCATCATGTAGCCTCTCTCACCAAATTACCACCTTCATCTTCACCCTACCCTATTCACCAAGTAGCCTCCCTTAGCTTCTCAGAGGAAGAGATCGTGCCACACTAAAATGAGGACACATCGATGACATATAGATACGTCTTGTGATGATTTATGGGGGCGCTAGCATTAACATCATTTCATCCCATGCATTCGCTCAAATGCGCATACCTAACAATTACATGCATAAACATCTGGTCATGTTGCGTTCATTCAATGATGCTATCACCTCTACACTAGGCACTATCATCCTCCACATTTGTGTGGGTCCCCGCACTATTCCAGAATTGTTTTATGTTTTGGAGGGGGAATTCCAATATAACCTGTTGCTTGGTAAACCTTAGATCGTGTCATGGGTTGCGTTCCTTCCACTTTGCATCGTTGTGTAAAGTTTGAACACGAAGGACACACCTATACCATTCCAGCTAACCCATCACCTTTTAAAACATGCAACATGCTTTATCGACCTAATGATGTGCTCATACCTATCAAGCCATCTACCTCCATGACCACTACCGCTTCACCTACACCTCCACCTACCAGTACAGACACTGCTTCTACCGCACATACCTCCTCCATTCCTACCATTGCCATAACCTCCATGGCTGACCCATCAGCTTCCCAATCTGTTAACTCCACCTTTGCATCAACCTCTGACACATTATCCATACCGGCTACCTACATACCAACCACTGATCCCTTGGAAGGTTTTTTTAATGTCTCACTCTGGGGGAGTACCGCCTATATAGTGTCAACACATTTCTTACTCCACAAGAGTTTGGAATCCTTCACCAACACCCTCACTATGATCACCATATTGGAGAACATCTCCTTTATGGTCCTCCCCACCTTCGTACTAGTCTCACCTATTATTCCATCACAAATCCACCCATTTTCCACCGACTTCCAATCACTTACCAATCGTTGCTTTACCCACACCTTCTGCATCGATGTGCGTGGAAGGGTTTTGGTTTTGGATTTTATGAGCAAGTCCACCATACTGTTATTCCATGTACCACCCGTAAACATAACGACCATAGTGGTATCAACTTTCCCGAACCACCTACCAAATAGGCCCACATTGAACTCATTAAGGACACTACCTCTTCTCCACCTTCTTCACCCACTCCACCTTCATCACCATCCTCACCGACAGAGTCGATGGATCCCGAATCTATCCCTCATTACTTTATTTTTTCATAAACACCATTTTCTTGGGGCCTTTGACTTATCAATGCGAGGGTGAGGACCCTTCCACTCTTCCCTTCCTATATCTTGAAATGATCGATGATGACACACCTACAATTAACGCCATTCAATGTCAGTATGATGAATCCATACTCACCTACCTTGGTGCAGAAGACTCATATAATCATCGGTCATTACCATCTGAGACATAAACCATGTTGAATGAATCGACTATCAAGATCAACATTCATACTCAGGATGACCCGCACATCCTAAAGATCAGAAAATATTTAGATGCTGTTGAACAGGAAGCCACCACTTCTTTTCTCAGAGATCATAACCACACTTTTGCTTGGTCTTACGCAAACATGCCCAGTATTGACCCCACCATAGTGGTCCACAATATCGTAACCATTCCCGATGCCAAACCCATCAAACAAAAGTTGAGGAAAATGCACCCTCACATTGCTCTTCTCGTCAAAGAAGAAATCCAATGCCTTCTTTCAGTTTCCTTCATTTTACCCATTGATTATCCTCGTTGGATTTCTAACATTGTCCCTATCACTAAAGTGATAGGGGGACTCTACATTTACACAGACTTCTATGATCTCAACCCAGCCTGCCCGAAAGACAACTTTCCCTTACCCGATATTGATCAACTGGTTGACCTCACCGCTGGTCACAAGATGCTATCACTCATGGATGGATTCTCGGGTTATAACCAAATTTTTCTTGCCCTAGAAGATCAACACAAAACCTCATTCATCACAACTAGGGGGACCTTATACTCTCGAATCATGCCTTTTGGCCTTTAAAATGCTTTGGTGCCACATATCGGTGGGCTATGACTTACATATTCCATAATATCATACATCGCATATTGGAAGATTATGTGGATGGTCTCTTGGCCAAATCTAAACGCCACTTCGATCAGCTTTTCATCCTCAAAACCATCTTTGACCGCCTCATTAAATATTACGTCCGCCTTCACCTAAGAAGTATGTCTTTACGATTCTCTTAGGAAAGCTCCGGGATTTATCATTTCCTTCGTGGTATAGAATTTGACCTGTTAAAGTCAAGGCCATTCTAGAAATGCCTCCACCCACTAACCTTAAACAAATCCATAGCCTACAAGGTAAGTTGTAGTCTATTTACCATTTCATTTCACAATTATTGGATCGGTGCCAACCATTTCATCATCTACTCAAGAAGGATGTCTCCTTTAAATGGGATGATGACTGTCACAAAGATTTTGAGGCCTTAAAACAATACCTTCTCCAACCACCCGTACTTATCCCACCTAAATACAATCAACCTTTTTATCTATACATATCCACTACCGATCACTCCTTGGGAGCCATGCTCACTCATCGTGATGAACAACATAGGGAGCAGGCGGTTTATTACATCAGCCATACTCTTTTAGACTACAGAAACCTGATACACCCATCCTGAAATTTTTTTCTTAGCCTTAGTTTTCATTGCCACCAAACTCCGTCATTACCTACTCAACCAAAAACCCGTGTTATGACCAACACCGACCCGACCCCTTACACTTCATGTATGCCAAACCTTATCAAAATTAGTGTGTTGCACGATGGCTTATGATTTTAGCTGATCTTGACCTTGA
Source organism: Taxus wallichiana var. yunnanensis (assembly GCA_018340775.1). Classification (NCBI taxonomy): domain Eukaryota; kingdom Viridiplantae; phylum Streptophyta; class Pinopsida; order Cupressales; family Taxaceae; genus Taxus; species Taxus wallichiana. Next base: position 244,978,506 of record CM031243.1, on the reverse strand, counting down.
ATTCATTCATCAAAAGTCCATCAAGGGAAAAGCTATTACCAACCAATTGGCTGATGCTCCTATTTCCGGGGATCAACCCTTTAATTTTGACTTTCCAGATGAGTCGATTGCTACCCTTTCCTTGTACGAATCTCCTTATCAAATGACACTCTTTTTTTATGGTTCCAAGTGTTAGCGTGGGGTTGGGGTTGGTATTATCCTCATTCCTCTTGATGGAGAACCCATGCCTTTGTCTTTCAAACTTGATTTTTAATGCACCAACAATATTGTCGAATATGAAGCACTCTTACTAGGTCTCCAAGCCACCTATTCCTTAGATTTCAAATCAATCAACATCTTTGGTGATTCTCAATTTGTCATAAACCAAGTCAATGGTATGTACCAATGTTATAACGAGATACTTCAAAAGTATAAACATCATGTAGACATACTTTTGACCACCTTTGATCGTTACACCCTTCAAACCATCCCACATTCAACCAACAAATTTGCAGATACCATGGCCTACTTAGCTTCCCAAATACCCGCTTCACCCGCTAATTCTAAAATATTTATCACCGTACAATGACTCCAATCACCTTCTTATTTACCTCATGATGTTTACTCGATCGGAACCACTACCCCTGACCTGAGTGACCTTTGGTATAAACAATACTCTGACTACCTTTCTCTCTCCATCTTACCTCCTGATCTCACCCATAATGGATAGCGCACCTTCCTTAAAAAGGTCTCTCGTTACGTTATCCTAGGGGACTCCTCTATAAATGTGGCTTTGATGGTATTCTCTTACGATGCCTCACAAGTTCTGAAATTCCTTATACCATTAAGGAGGTTCATGATGGCATATGTGGAGGTCACTTTAGTGGCCTTACTGTTGCTAAGCGTATTCTTCACCTAGGCTATTACTGGCCGACCCTTAACCATGATTTTTGTGACTATGTCAAATGTTGTGTAAAATTCCAACAACATTCCAATCTTCATCATACACCTAGTCATGCCTTACAAGTCGCTCGTGACCTTTGGCCCTTCTCTCAATGGGGTTTGGATTTTGTCAAAGAAATCAATCCTCATTCTTCCCAATTCCATCAATGGATCATGCTGCTACCGAATACTACAAAAAATGGGTGGAAGCCATACCACTCATCTCCACAAAAGCTGAGAAAATATGTGAGTTCATTAATCACCACATCATTTGTCACTTTGGTGTTCCTCAACGCCTAATCACTAAAAATTGAAAACAATTCATTTTTTTGCAAAGACTTTGTGATGCCTTTGGCATTCACTTAGTTTCTCATCACCTTATTACCCAAAAGCAATAGCCAAGACGAATCCACTAACAAAACCCTTAAGAAAAATTCTCATGAAAGTGGTTGATGATCTCTGGGAAGGATTGGCATACGCACATTCCTTTTTCCTGTGGACATACTCGCACTAGTATTCACACATCCACTACGGCCACACCATTTTCTATGGTCTACAGGTTCAAAGGTTGTTTTGCCTCTCAAATTCTAGATCCCCTCACTCAGTATTTCGCTCCATGACATGCTCACTAATGATGAATTTCATTAGGACCATTTAACACAACTAGAGTTATTAGATTAATGTCGACTTAATGCTCTGGATCATCTTCAAGTTTACCAACAACGTATCAAACGTGTTTATGACAAATGTGTTCATGAATGAACCTTCCAAGTCGCTGACCTTGTCCAAAGAAAATCAACACGTAACCAAAGTAGAAAAAAAGTAAACGGGAAAATTTGCTCCTAATTGGCTTGGACCATACATCGTGACTCATACCTATGGATCAAGTGCTTATCGTTTATCTTATCTTGTGGGTAAACCCAAACCCGAGCCCCTTAACACCTTGCATATTAGACTATTCTATTGTTAACTCATAATCCTACCTCACTCTTTGTCTCTTCCCATGCTCATCCCTTGAGCACCATTTACTCCATACACTTCCCTAATGATTAAACATGAATTATGTGAGTACCCATACCTCGTTATCTTCTCTTAAATATGTGTACCACAGCACTGCACATAGCATGATTCTCATGGATAATTTTCATCTACCTTTAGATGAGATCCCATGGTCGTTTCACCTTGCCCTTTGAACAAGAGTCCTATCTTTCACCTTGGTCTTGTCCATGACTGCAAAGACCTCACAATGGGACCAAACTCCTTGAGTCAAACTTCTAATAAAAATATGACTCCCTCAAAAGGACATCTTCCTCTCAACCAATTGTTCTATAAATAGACTACTCCCATGAAGGACAACTATGTAAAGCTCTTTAAAAATGAGAGCAACCGAAGCTTCCTGCATTGATCAACTTCACGAAGACCTCAAGGAGTTCATTTTTTCCCATATAGACTTCCCGCATCAATCAATCTATCTCAACTATAAGTCAAAACACTCAACCTTTTTATCATGGACTTACCCATTGCCACCTCGGATCTCTTTCCCGTAGTGCATACTACCTCATACCATATAAAAATTACCTACTCTTCACCCTGTGAACCATGCCCACTCTCATTTCCTACTGCCTCAAGGGACTTCTTGGAACTTAGACATTTGGTGATCATGTGACTACTTTTCACCGTAGAACAATCCATTGTGTAATGTCTTCTGTGGTCTCATGTTCATCACCTCCTCCAAAGTATGATCTACTTGGTATGATCCTACCCAATCAGTGGCTTTATTTCCCCTTTTATCTTTTAACCATATTTGTTTATGTTTTGATTACCTTATACAGGATTTGGTCCTCGATGCTTACTTTTGGGGTAATCTCCTTCTTTCGCCACAATCACCCCCACCTACATCATTTTGCCTATAATCCACCCACACCTAAAAAAATTAAACCCAAAACATGCCTAAACCCCTACCAACTCATTTTCACACCTCCTCATTTTCTTCCCTAGCTTATGGGAGAACTACATCAGCTTAAGGTCCCTTTTCGTCGGGACTATGTAGGCAGCACTCCGCGCAGAATGGGGCTCTTGGAGGTTAGCTCGACCATCCTCTACCCTAAAAAATTCATCTTCCATGTTCCCCACCATTTACACCATATCTCACTTAGTCTCCCTTTTATATACAACATTGGAAATTAAGCCACATACATAACAAGTTGCTTCATATTTTATACATTTATTACACCTACCATTTCTCTATCATCACTATGCATAGATTATACCACATCTCACATATGACCCATAGTATCATTTATTGCAAAAAATAATGAATCACAACTTCACCTACTTTTAACACAACCATGCATATAACCTAACTTAACCATTCCTAACAAACCTGACTCAACCATGTCTAAACAAACCTGACACAACCATGCCTAACAACCTGACTCAACTATGCCTAAACTGACCTGACTCAACCATGCCTATAACCTAACTCAATCCATGCCTATCCAAACCTAACTCAACCATGCCTAATAAACCTAACTTGATCCATGCCTAGCCAAGCCTAACTCAACCATGCCTAACCAACCTAACTCGATCCATGCCTAAACCGACCTAACTCCATCATGCCTAACTCACCTAATTTCCATCCATATCAAAACAACAAATCCATATCTCATAAACACATCAACAAATCACAAAATTCCATGTATCTCATCATATAAATCCATAAATGTGTGGCCCAATATACATGCCTATCTCATCATGTCCATCATTCAAAATGTCGGCACATAGGCCGATATACAATACAAAATTTCATCAACATGCGGTCGGTCTCATATATACAAAAAAATAATGAATCAATACAAAATATCTTTGGCACGTAGGCTGGTATATGCTTAAAATATACAAATCACTCGTACATCCTCACTATCTCAGCTGGTATATTATATATATATATATATATATATATATATATATATATATATATATACACACACACACACACACACACACACATCAAAACCTGTGTGACCGCATATCGTGCATCTCACCGGATGTCCTCCATCTCTGTGTCACCTGTACCCTCAACCTCCTATGTCCTTGCTGCACCTCACCTAGAGTTGGTCACCATGCGCTGGTGGCCTCTCCCTGATTGGGCCTGGAGCTCACTGACCTCCTATGCTCTCCACACTATGAGTGCGGGATCTCATCCTCTCACTAGATGCCTGTTGTGCCCTGTACTTAACATAGGATATGAAATCTATCCCGGCTGCCATAAGTTGGTCCTGATAATATCTCACCTCACCTAGGGCATCCCATAACCTAGATATAGGAATGGTCTATGGTGGTCCCATATGTCTCAGCCCCTGTACCTTCCCTACGAAAACCTACCTCGTACTCGCCCGTGAACCGGGACTCGCTCCCAAAGGTGCCTATGGTTGTTCCCCCTACCCCTATGCCTGTATCTAGGCATGTAAGGCCCCAATCTATGCTTAGGTTATGGCCAAATGGCCCTATAAGGGTGCCACCTGACCATCCCCCCTGACCATCTCCATATCCTCCATCTCCTCCATTTGCCATTTGGGCCCGTATTGCCACCTTTATGTGTAGCTCTACTACCTCTACCTCTGAAGCCTCCAGATGTGTCTACAGTATACCCAACTGGGTAATTAGTGTAGATACCTACCCCTATAGGGCATCTCTCTACACTGTAATGATAGCTAGGTCTGGCTGCCCTAGTCTAGGTGGTATGGATCATAACTGAGCTAGCCACCACCGCCTATACCTATTTGTACATCCGATGTCATCTATCCGCCGATCCACTAGCTACTCCTCTCCCCTATGGGAACTGTAGACTATGGTAGAGGTAAGGGCCTCTCCACATCATCTCTCTGGATACTATAAGAAGGGCAGAGGAATTTCCTATAAGAGCCCGAACTACCGTAGAACTCGTCTCATCGGGGTCATCTCATCTTCCCGACACGGTGACCCCGTATCAGCTCTCTAACTCGGAGCTCGGCTAGCTCCTCATGCATATGCCTATATGAGAGGAATCCCACATATGGCCTCCATATAATGTCCACTCCGGACAATCCCTCTAGTACTACCAAAAATAGGCCGACACCCTCCTATCTCCGAAACCCATCTCTTATATCCCACCCACAAAAATCTAAGTGAGAATGCATCTACTCGGGGCATCCCTATAGGTCACATGCACACTATGTGCTCATATGCCTAAGCAGGTAGTATAAGTGTACAACACATGCTAAACTTGCACAACCGCCCATATGCCCACAACTCTCTGTATAGCTGCACTAAGAATGTTGGTTCCCAGGAAAAGCATGTCTCATACACCATCATATCATGGAGTACCCCCATCAGTGATTGGGGAAAGCATCTACCCTCTACATCTGGTAGTGCATAGTAGCACACTGCCTCCATCAACAGAACCACTAGCCTCGTCTCATCCGGATGGGCTAAGTACATCTCTCCATAGCTCAAACTGGCATTATGGAATCTCATATTAGCCGCTCCCTCACTGAAAACAGTCCCAATCAATTCCTCTGAGGCCTCGAAGGAGATAGAGTACACCTGGGCACCCAATATGAGTAACCAAAAAATCTGGAACATGTCCTCTAGGCTAATAGTCATCTCACTGCCGGTGTAGGTGGAATGTGTTGGTCGTGGGATCCCATCTATCGATGAGCATGACCATCAAGTTGGGCTTCTTAACAACATGTTTTTAGCGATGAACCCCACTCAAACCCACTACCTCCACATGTTGTAGCTCTAACAAGGTCGCTGCACCACGCATTGTCACCAAGAGTGATGTAACCCTATCTCGCATATGAATCGCGCTCTCCCCTGCATCCAATATAAACACAACATTAATTTACCATTACCATGACCATATTCACCAATTATCATTACCCTCCACCCTATTTTCACCCTACCCATCTCAACTACCTAGCCCACATCATTTTTGCACCCTTGTGCCTAAAAGCCTGACTAGTACCGATTCATCCTAACCGACTCCGGTCACCCTTAAACTAGCATTGGTCACCTGCTTGGTGACCAATACCGGTTCACCCTTACTGACCACGGCTACCCCTTAACCGAAATTGGTCACCTGTTTGGTGACCGACAATAGTTCCACCCACCCGATGCCAGCCACTATGAAAAAAACCCGCGACTTTCGAAAACCCTCATTTTCTAAAAACCTCCCCCTGCCCCTTTTACCCCACCTACAATGACCTAAACTCCCCTTGGACCTCTACCCACCCCACCTATACCATTTACTACCCTCCCCTTCCTCTTTTTGTTTCAATTCCCCCCATACCCAAATTTAATTTTTACCCACCCACACAAACCAAAAAAAAACCTACAAATAACAATAATCTACTCCTCTAATCTATCAAATAAATAATGTAGAGTAGGGTGCTTACCTTGTCGCGCTACCTCCGTGTCGGTGGCACGTCTGGCCACTGTATTGGTGGCCCACTTGATCCCTCTTCAGCCTCTTCCATCACCGAATAGGTACTCGGAACTTCCAACCAATCAAATCTCTCACCCTGATCCCATGGACCCACTACTCACCAACCAAACCCTCGTCCAATCACACTGCCATCTCACTGTCTTTTTTCCTTCAAACACTTTTCTCTCTTTTTTTCATTTTCTCACTTCACAAATAACAAATGAATAACAAAACAGGTGGATTTTTGGTTTTTATAACCAACCCAACCTAACTGACATTACCATTTATTACCATTTATCGACATCGAGCTGCGTGCCCTACCTTACTATCATCGGATTTGCCCTATACTATCGTTGGTTATCCTTGACCAAAATCAGTCACCCTCATTAGCACATTGCCTTCCCTTTTTCTGTTTTACCCCACCCTTCACCCTGATCCTTTCCCCAACCCCACCTTTACCCAACCCATTTACCTTACCTTTCCTGACCTCATCATTTACTACCTCCCTTTGTCCTCCTTTGGGGACTCATTATTTTACCCCTACCTTGGCCTTACCCATGCTGTGACCTCGATATTTAGACCTGTACCATCGCTAGTGACATTTGACCTCATGTGTTCGCTATACCTGCAGCATCAACTTGTTACTTGTGTTGTTGACCTAATGACCTTACCTAGCCTATTGTTGTGACCGTTTATCCTAACCCTACCTTTTGTGTACCGGAACATACCTAAACATTCTTGCACCTAACCTACGTTGTATTTCCAAACCAAATCCTATACCTTGGATACCGGAATAACTTCAACCTTGTTTAGATAAAACTATCGACCTTAGACAATGTAGAGTTTTCCGCTCTTTAACCCGAGTAGCGTGCTTTGCAATTTATATGTGTGTGTGTGTTTGACTATTGCTACCTGATTCCCCGACCCATTACTCCGGAAAGGCCCAAGTAGACATTTTACCCTCTTTTTCCCTGTGCTCACCTACCTTTTCCTCACATTCATCTTTTTATCAAACCACTCACTAATTCTACCTTTGGCCTCATCAATTCCTGGTTTGAGGGGCATAATCTTCACCCAAACATGGGGCAATCACATCTTATTTTTGTTAGCGTCACTTACCAATACAAGCTACACAACAAAAAGGGGAAAAATGTAGACACTAAAATTAGGTCACACTCCCCTTTGGTCCCTCGACGAATAAGCACCCTTCTGCACATTCACCTAGCCATGGCCCCCTTCACCCCACTAATATTTATTTATGTAAATTAATGCATTATCCTCACTATATTTATTATTTAAATATCTTATTTTAAATAATATCCACACATACAGTTCACTTAGACACCTCACCAAGCGAACTCAACCTAATACATGTTCTTAGTAAGTTGCCATAACTAACTAAGACTTACCCAAACCCTAAAAATCAATGCCTACATTCCCTCTAACCACATTCCCACATGCTCATAAGAAGCTCCTAGTATAATCTATGGGTTAATGACATGAGATCTGAGGAAATCAAGAGGATCTACCTAGTTTAGTAATCCTAGGAAATCCCACCTTGACTGATGTCGATTACCCTAACCGTCACCGGTTAAGCTGGAACCACCGTTGGTTACCCTTTTAACCCCAAAACAACCTTATTCTCAAGGTTGGAAGTTGGAAGAAAGAAGCAGAAGGTTGGTGAGAATTAACACATCTTAGAGAGATAACACATCTTCAGAGAGTGAATTCCAGTGAGAATCGCATGCAAGGAAGGAGATCAAACATCTTTTTCTACACAGCCATCCCAGCCATGATTTGATCTAACCAAACAAAGAGGAATGTACATTTAGTCCATACATAAGTTTTCCTTTAGTTGGTGATCACTTGCAACCTTCAAACCTCTCATTAGCACCTCCATCCCTCACTCACATGCATTTAGGACTGGAATCCAAGTAAGTATAATGTCATACTTTTCTGGTTTATTTCATTTCATCATCATTTTATCATCTATTGTTTACCTAGCCACCTATTGACCTTCTCCAACATTTCCACCTCCATATACCCATTAAAACCTCACCAAATCCTACCCCAGTCACCCAATACCTCATCCCAACCAACCAAAGTCCTTTGTGTAATCACAAAGGGGACCCAAAGCTTGTTTCTGTGGCATTTCCAGATTTCCACAATAACCGGCACGGTTACACCTGACCATCATCGGTTACCCTTAACCAACATCGGTCATTAAATTTTCCCATACAACCCATAACAAAGACCCACCCACCAAATTTCATCTCACCCTCATCCACCTGTGATCTACCCGAGACCTCTCTGTCAAACTTGCGGAACCTGTAACCAATCATTTGACCTTTGGATTCTATTCTAGCTTATCATGTTAGATTAGATCTATTTCTTATTATGTTTTAAGTGAGATACCTAAATAATTTTAAATTACAATAGGATTTACTTTTTTATAACATTAAATTGTTTATAACATTGGACTGATAGCCATATAGGAAGTATCACACTTCCGGATCTAGCATACGCTAGGCGGTTCACTACCCATATTTTTTTAATTCCTTTTGGTGGTCTTGCTTTGCATTACATGTAGTTCCTCCTAGCCAAAAGGAAGTTCTCACAATTAAATATGGATTCGGAAGTCATACGTAGGCAACAACCCATCAACACTCTTATTTCAAGAATTTGATTTCACAAGTTGTGATAAAACTAGGGAAAAGTAATTTTGGACCATACCATTTATCTAGAATACAATCAAGAGAAGCAACACATGCCATTAAAGATATCATGACCGATTCATAGTTATACGAGTTACAACAAGCACCATCTGAATTAAAGGACATTGTTGTCTTTCTACGAACAGGTATGACACCGAAGGAATGAAATCCTTGGAGAAGAAAAAACTTGCTATACGTGTGGCACCATATATGTTGATTAGCGGTGACCTGTACAAATTAGTTCAGGATGAATTATTACACCATTGTGTACTAGAACATGAGATCATAGATATAATGGAGGAATACCATGGTGGTATTGCAGGTGGAAACTATGCAGGTGACATCAATGCTCACAAGATTCTACTCATTGGATTATGGTGGGAGACACTGTATAAAGATTGTAAGGATTATTACAAGCCTTCTAATCACTGTCAACATCTTGGGAAACTAGGTCAATGAGATGAAATGCCTTTAAGACCTATTACTAGTGCAGAACCATTTGAGAAATGGGTTATCAATATTGTGGATCCTATTTCACTAGCCGCATGTAGAACTTGATCACGCTATATCATCACTTACATAGACTATCCGAAAAGGTGGATAGGAGGATCCCTATAAAGGATTATACAACAACTATAGTAGCTAGGTTTATATGGGAAAATATTATTACAAGGTATGGATGCCCATTGAGTTTGACTAGTGATAGCGGCACATATTTTCATAATGAGATAATCAGAATTTTATTGGATGAGTTCATTATTGTACACCATAAGACTACACCCTATCACCCTCAAAGCAATGTAACTACCGAGGCATTCAAAAAAAAAATTGAGCAGGACATTGAAAAAAATATGTGATGTTGGAAGAAAGGATTGGGAGGATAAATTATCTACGAGACCTTTGGGCATATCAAACAACATATAAAAGGTTGAACAAAGCCACACCATTTCAGTTAGTGTTTGGTGCAGAAGCAGTTCTTCCTATGGAATTCATGTTACCATCTTTGCATATTACATGCGCTGGAGGTCTAGCTGATGATCAAACATTAGAAGAATGGATTGAAAAGTTAATTAAGCTAGATGAGTAATGAGTTATAGCACATTGGATTCAAAAACAAGAAAAGGCCGGGAAAAAGCATGGCATGATGTATACACATCAGGGATCAAAAGTTTTAGATTGGGCGAGATGGTGCTCCTTTATGATTCTAAATTTTTGTGCCATCTAGGAAAAGTCAAGGTACATTGGTTGGGGCCATATGTTGTCACTCACATACTTGAAATAGGTGCTTGTCAATCAGAGGCACTTGATGGAATACGCTACCTAGATACTTCAACGGGAGTAGGTCAAGCCCTACTATAAATAAGTATTCTTGGTGTTTGTAATAAGGTAATGTTGGAATTTAGATTAGGTTTTCAATTCTACATTTCCTTAATGTTTTTCCTTCTTTATCACTATGCTTTGTCAATTTACTTGGTATGTTTGTGTAATAAAGCATGTTTATGCGCCATAAGATAATTACTATTTAAACAATTTATATATGCATAGGACTGTACATACCCTTATTATGGGGTGGTTATTAATATCTAGGTACAAGACTGATGAAAATAAGTACACATGAAAGGAACAAACTGCTACGGGTGCTATTCAAGTTGGAGAATTGAAAAAAATATATGCTTCTGGAAACAAGGACCATAGGTGGAGATGAATGAAGAAACAAGTATAACGTGAGGTAAGCAGGGGCCATGGGAACTACCAAGGAAGGCACAGTGGCAAGGTACTCGGGTGCATGGAGGCGCACTAAAGAGAATTCCATGGCTAAAAGGTAGGAAGGTGCACTAGAAGGTTATAGCTTGGGCGCAAAGATGTACTTGCTCAAAAAGAAAAAAAAATGTTCAATTAATGAGAGGATTGTTGGTAGGTGGAGAAGCAATAAATGCACTAACTTTTTGAAAATCTATATAAGGATGGGATGTGAGTTCATTTTTACCATTGAAATTGAGATAATTTGAAAAGAGCTAAGTGCAAATGAGCCAAGCAATCATGTTGAGGTGTAAAGAGTGTGAAACCAGATGTGGAGAGAAGATTTGTGTGTAGGAGAAGCTTGTGTTCCCATAGGTGAAGGGTTTGAGAAAATTAGATGTGTTACAAAAGAGCTAGGGCACATGATTTCCACTAGGGCATGGATATTTGAACTAGGGTTTCAACTTGCTCGATTATAGAGGGAAGAAAAGAGATATTTTTCAAATGGCACCGAAGAAAGCACCCACAATAGGAGTAAAAGGAAAGAAGAAGGTCAAAGTGGAAGAAGAAATTTCTCCCAAGAGTAATTTCTTAGAAATATAGTATCAGAGGGCATGATTATGGGACAAGAATGGGATTCCCACATCCAAAAATGTAAAATCAGTTATTACAACCATCGTACATTAGCCAATAAGGAGTTAGATGCGTTGTTGAGCACAAAAATGAATAAGCACACAACAGAAGACATGCCAGTGTATGATGACGCTAGTGAGAAGTTATTAAAGTAGATTGGATTCTACCAGTTGTATGATCTGCCATACTTTGGAAAGTATGAACCATTGTATCAATGGTTGATGAGAAGAGTCCATCAGACTTCTTTTACTTTTTCAGATGGAGAGTCAAAATCATAGCTTCCTTTATTTCAATAATGACTGGACTAAGGGCCTCATGAGAAAATCTTGAAGGTGAATTAATAGATAAAGAAGTGATCCGGAGACAAGGAAGGAGTTGGGGTATAACAAGGTTTTGTACAAAGATGGACATTGATAAATTGAATAAGTACCAGTAGTGCAGGCAGCGCCTTCACATCTTGTAACAAAGGTGAATGACCAAGATAGGTGGTCGCAGGTGAATACAATGTGGCTACATGTTGCAAGGAAGATGTCTCAAGGAGTGATCTATAATATCATGGATCATATAGAAAATACAATCATTGAAGAAGGACGTATATGTGACAAAATAATTTGTAGCGCTATTTTATTGTCTTTGGTGTTTATGGAGATTGGAGTGTCCGATGGGCCAAAGGAGAATATTTTGGAGTACCCCATGGAACACAAATATCTGGGGAAATATTTAATAAATACTTATGTGAAGGGACCATGGGTGGGCCATTTAAATAGAGGGTGGAGATGTGGTATGATATGCTCCGCGTAGTGTTTGAAGAGGAGTGGTGCATACGCAAGGATTTTCCTTCGTGGTGGGTAAGGCAAAGACAGTTTGCATTCTTCCAACATTTTTGCATCGCATGATTTGCAATGAAGGATGGAGCTTGGAGAACTTCATGCAAACTTCCATATATCTTCATAACATGATATTTCCAGAATTAGTTCACCAATTTTCAGATGCGTGCCACCTAACCTTCAATGTAAATAAGGTAAATTGTGACTATCATACACTCGAGAAAGACATATGTATATCCAAGATGGACTACCTACATTGAGAGGATTATCTCGATATATTAAACATGAATCCTCTAATCTTGGTAGTTGGAGACACCGAGTAACACTTGTATACCTTCAACTCAAGCCCAAGATGGAGAACAATAAGTACGTGGAGAATGAGTTTGCGCTCCTGGGCCATGAAAAGGTAAGCATAGAATGGAAAATGTTCCAGCACTTAAGCCCATAGAGAAAATAGAAGTAGATGATGAAGAAGAGAAGCATGAATATAGTGGTGGTTTGGAGCACAGAGGCAGGAGGTAGCCTACAAATAGGGAAGAAGCTAAGCACATGACTACTCCACCCTAGCCACAAAAAGGAGATGATGAGGACCTAGATGCAGTACAAGGAGAGTGCCACTTCAAAAGGGTATTTAGGAGAACAAGAACCCAAGGTGATACTCCACAATCAGTGTGCAGATCACCTTGAATCTCTCCACAGAAGGAGACAACTGAGAAGAGAAGAAGGAAGTTGAAGCTAAACGAGGAGGTAAAAGAGTCTGAGGAGAGCGCGCCTAAATCTCCTACACCTCCAAAGAATGTGGAAGATCCAAAGGATGAAGAAATGAAGGATGGAGAAGAAGGAGAAAAGGAGGTAGATGAGATAATGTAAGAGACTTCATAGGGTACATCAAAACAAGCATCGAATATTGATGCCCAAGTTCTTAAGGGGCAAAGATCAAAAGAAAAAGTGGAGAATATGTTGATCGATCATGGCTACGCTGTTTGAGGTAGAGTAAAATTTTCTACACCTATTTTCAAAAAAAAGTGACACCAAAGGAGTTTAATGGGTGGGAGTTGATGGATAAAGATATAGTAACCATGTGCACATGGAAGTAGCTGTCATTGTTGATGCACACGCACATGGACAAACCTGGAATTTAATGTATGTGAGGAGTCATGTGTATCAAGGAGGTTGAAGAAGACACCTCAAGCTAGGGACATAATGGTAAAGCCTACTATTAGGTCAGATGAACAAGTGAGTAATTATTTGGTACAAGTCTCAACAAAGGTGTCACGAAGAAATGTGGATAAAGATGCAAAAATTAGGACGCTAAGAGAAGAACTCAAAACTAAGGATGTAGAAATAGCGTGCCTAAAGTAAGAAAAATACTTGGCACAAAATAAGAACACTATTTTCATCAGCATGATAGAGGAAATTGGGGACAATATCATGAAAGCAAAGCCACACTTAGAGCCTAAGGTACCCAAAATGTTTCCTTTGGAAATGCATTATGTACAAAATTTGGTGGACTTGGTGCTTGAAGATGGACCTCTGCGCATGCCAGAACCAAAGAATCCTGAGAAGGAATCAAAATAGGAAAAGGCTTTGGTGATGAGGAAGATTGCATCATATGAGGCATTGCTCTAGAGCTTACAAGAGGAACTAAAGAAAGAAGATCAAGTGCTGAATATTTGTACAACCCCAAAAGCCGTTATAAGAACCAAGACCATTTTGGAAGACAATGAAGTCCTAAAGCCATGAAGGATGAGACCTTGGGCCACACATAACAACTAGAGATTTTCAAACATAAGCATGAGTCCCTTACAAAAGCACAAGAACCACACAAGGAAAGGCTAGATGAGCTTGGGAAACTCATAGCACAAAATATGGACTTATTATAAGGAAGAACAACTACAATGTCTAGCATTGTTTTTATATTACTGAGAATGAGAAAGGAGAGATTGCAAAAGATGAGCTAGACTCAATGCAGTAGTTATCCAAGAAAAGGAAGAGGCCACACTCAATGATTATCATACTTTAGAGGTGGAAATAAAAGAAGAATATCTAGAATTGATTCTTTAGGTTGAAGCAAAAGATGTTGCAGGGTAAAGTCATTATTTTATTCATATTATTTGATTCATTTTGGAGTAGCCATTTCTAGGGTGGCAATGCAGTTAGTGTGGGGTAATGTTGGTTATTCAAAATATGGCACTTAGCGAAAAACATACAGAAGGTTCACGTGGAAGAGAAGAGTGCATTCAAAAGTGTGGGAGGATCGGGAAGGAATCACGCACTGAGGACAGAGACAGATTTGGGACTTAGCCATTTTCACGATGATGAGCTATTTTCATAGATAGCATGCCAAACACACAAACCAGGTTAAAGAATTGTGTGACACGCATTGGATAATTTTGGAGGATTGGCTATGAAGTGCTTTACATGGATACAAGATGAGAATAGATTTACTACTAACAGTTAATTAGGAGAAGTATTTTGTTAGCACACTTGCATGTGTGGCTATTATTGTAACGACACATGGCTAATATTAGCATGTAACCTATTTTGGGATTAGATAAGTGGTGAAGGGAAAGTACCCACCCTTATAATTATATAACAAAATAAATAACATGGAGGTAGTATGTAAGAACTAAGTTATTGTGAGGTTATGCTGCCAAATATGATGCGCGCATAAAATATGGTATTATCTATTGTAATAAGCTTCTGTGTATTACTGCATTTAATATAATGGGGGTTCTTGGCTGAAGTGACCCACTTAGACCCCACTGTGGGATCTATCAAGGATATTTTTGGATTCTTCCTCATCAAAACATCTTAGAACATTTGGTCAAAGTCCTTATGATAGAGCACTTTTTCTATTATTATGTATTTGGCGGCTATGATGCGTAGTCATCTTTTTTGTGAAGTTACCTTTTTAGGTATGCATGGTCCATAATAAAGTTAATAATATCAGAATACCATGGGCACACAGAAATGGGAGGCTTGGTTTTGACATAGTATATGCATTCATTGGGGAAATCCAAGTTAACTAGATCCCCTCCATCTAATGGGTTTTCAACTAACCAGTCTGTAATGATTTATCCTTTGATGTAATTTTGGTTAACGAACATTAATTCAAACTCACCCATTAGAGTCATGAAATATCCATCTTTCTTAGATAAAGAACCCTATGTTAGAAATGTCCATAAGTGATCTGTCTTGATAATAACCCTCATTTATTGGTTAAGCATCTAATGCCTTAATCACTTTTGTTGCAAATACTATGGTAATAAATTATTTCTCTTCCTTCCTATAACATGTGTCATAGTCAAGAAACATATGAATGATGAAGTAAACTACACACTCACATTTTTTATCATCTTCTTGTGATAGCATGTAGGATAATGAGACACCTGTATCCCATGAATATAAAATGAGAGGGAGATTTTATTTGGGAGGCATGAGCATGGGAGGTGACAAAAGGAATTGTTTGACTAATTTAAATGTTTCATGACACTTGTCTATCCAAATTTTGTAGCAATCCCTCTTTAATAAATTATTTATCGATGTATAAAGATTGTCAAATAAGGAATGAACCTTCATATTACACCGAGATTTATTAGAAAGCACCTAATTCTTGAATCGTCTAATGGTTGGATCATTTATAGAACTACTTGGTTTTTTATGGATCTACATCGATCCCTTGTAAAGAGATGATGAATCCAAGTAACTTCCTCCCTAGGAACACCGAAACACATTTTTTCGGATACAAAGTAACATAGTATCCAATGAGATGAGAGATTATGATGTGAAACACCTCGGGGTGATTGCAACGATTTTTGTCCTTAAGCATAAAGTCATCAACATATGATTCCACAATCTGAATAAGATCATGGAATATGTAATTCATTTCCTTTTGGTAAGTGGCACAAGCATTTTTAGACCAAACATCATGGTTGTGTAATAATAATTTCCCAAAGGAGTTATAAAGGTCATTTTTGTTTGATCTTCCTCGGAGATCCTAATTTGATTGTACCCAGAAAATCCATCCATAAGGGACAATAACTCATAACCAGCTTTTGCATCGATGATAATATCGATGGATGGTAGTGGGAAATCATCCTTGGGACATGCTTTTTTATGTCATAGAATTCAATGCAAATTCAAAATTTTCCATTATTTTTAAGAACAAGAACGATGTTAGACACCCACGTTGAGTAATCACCAAGTTTTATAAACCCCTCTTGTAAGAATTTTATAACTTCCTTTTTTACCATTAGCACCACCTTTGGTTTCATAGGTTTGGATTTTTTTGATTGGTTTAGCATTAGAATTGATCACCTGGGTGGGTTGTGGACTACCACATGGGGAGCGATATCTATCATTTATTTGTAATTAAATGTGAAGGCTTTTGAATCTTAATTAATAGGTTTTGTGTGTATATCTACTTCCTCAAGAGTAAGTGAAGAACCTAAATTTAAAATGTTTAGGTCCTCCTCTGTCCCGATATTGATATTGACCGTCCCTTTGATCAAAGAGGCATTACCCTATTTAATCTCAAGCATGGATGTAGGTAGTTCTAATTCTCCTTCTTCTTCTACCTCATAAACCTCAAGACTTTCGAGGAGGATGCGTCCATCGCGTGGTCCTCAAAATAGGAGGAAGATTGAGGAATGAGAGAAAATACCCTCGTAAGATGTTGGGATGTAAATCCATAGAAGTGATAAGGTACCCTAAGATAACATCATAATTTTCTCAGTCACAATGTATGCTAAGATTGGATTTTTGGGAATTTCGTGAACTAAAGGTGTAACATGAATTGAAACAGTGAAGTTGGTATCATCTAATTATTTTCCGGATAGAAGCGGGAAGTAGAAGTGTGCCATGGAATCAACGAGGAAGTTTTGTTCATGTGGGATGGATTCAATTGAAATGAATTAAAAACCTTTTCTTAAGTTGAGCACAACATTTTTATAGAGATATAAGTTTTTCACCCTAGTTTCATATACCTATGAAACTTGGTTAGTTATTAGTTGCAAATCACCCATCACTCTAATGTTACAAGTACCCATCCATTTAGCTACTATGAGGCCAAGTAAGAGAGCCTCGTATTCTGAAACATTGTTTGTACATTCAAAATATAGTTTGAAGGGAAAAGGAATTATTTTTTCCTTAGGAGAAGTGAGAATCACACCTTTCCCAACACTAAATGGCATTTTTCTTCGTCAAAATCAAGATTCCAACAATTTCTTGGTAAGATTGATGTTGGATTGTTCTTTGTATCTTCTTCCTTTTCTTCTGAGACTTCAACCATGAAAATCCATCATTTGGAAGAGAGCCAAGTCCTAGAGCATGTCCTATGCCCATGGAATTAAATAGAAGGAGAATGGATAAATCATTCTCCAACATCTTGACAATCTTTGTCATGGTTATTATTGATACCATCTCTATGATAGAAATTTCATCCTTGACCGCAATAATCCCTTTGATCAATCCAAAGTAGCTTTTAAGTTTGTTATGGGAATTATTTTTGTCTCTAGTGTTGAACTCATTGGATTATTCAATTGGTTTGTGGGTATCTCAAACTCATAATGTACCCCAGGATTCTTCTTTAGGGTAGATAGGTGAATGTCAAAAGGGTTTGGGTCACCCTATGCACTAATTTTCCAATCTATGTTGCCTTGAGGCTATCATACCCTCTCAACATGTTTCTTGTCGAAGAGAAATTGGTTTCTCCGTAGCCTAACTTCTAGAGAAAAGAAAAGGGGACAATTTTGATTGTTTCCGATCATCGATCATTACATGCTTTACGTAGTTGTTATAAATCCAAACCTATAGATACAAATCCGATCACCTCTACGTGCCAACTTAGCATATGTGGGCATCTTACTGATGTTGAATACAAATCCAACATATCTTTCTAGCTGCCTAGGAGGATAGACATCAAATTCTATGTGATTTATTTGTGCCTCCAGAGGAGGAGTGACATTGATCAAATTTCCAAGACCTAATGCTTCTAATAAATCAGCTCTATGAGCAGGGGAGTTCTTTAACAAATCCAAGAAGGAGATGTGAGAAAATGTCTTTGTTAAATCATTGATCAAGTCATAAGCCCCCACCGGCTTCAAAAGTGTTTCATGAACATCATCTAATATAGATGGGTAAATAGGAATGGGCTGCAAAGAGTAGTCTCAAGTTCTAGTAGTAGAGTTTATTTGGGGTTCGGTTTCTATCTCCACTAGGCACACAATCTTAGGTTGTTGGCTAGCATCTAATGGAGGTGTCACTGATGGGTTTGACAAATTCAAAGATTCATGGTCATTGTTTCCTATCGGGTTACCCTTTTTTGAGTCATTGGGGTCCAACTTACCATTGTTAGGATGTGTTGAAAGGGGAATGTTAAAGATCCTGAGTGGTGTATTTTGAGGGGAAACATGCCCCATGCAAGTATTATGACTTGGTGTTCTAGGATTCA
Source organism: Taxus wallichiana var. yunnanensis (assembly GCA_018340775.1). Classification (NCBI taxonomy): domain Eukaryota; kingdom Viridiplantae; phylum Streptophyta; class Pinopsida; order Cupressales; family Taxaceae; genus Taxus; species Taxus wallichiana. The sequence goes on along the minus strand of CM031243.1, from coordinate 244,959,750 downwards.
CCAAAAACACCTCAACAAAGAGTTGCCTTTGGTCCCTCGCTAAGTGTTATAGGAACTTGTTCTGATCTCAAAATTTTCTAGCATCATGTCCTTGAACCCTATGGAAACCATAATACAGGTCAAGATCATAATCCCAAGGTATTTGGTTTTGTTTTTTAGTGGTCCAAAGTTCCAATTGTTATTCAACTGCTCGTTATTGCAATTGAAGTTCGGAGGCCATTTCCTTAATTTTGATTTTTTTTTTTGGTACGCATTTGGGTACTAGTTAGGCCTTGAGCCTTAATGTTTTTTTGTTTCTATTGGGGTGGAGGAATATTGAATTCCACCACATTTATAGTAGGAGAAAATTTGTTTCTCTTTTGATTGTTAATTTTATGTTGTTGTTAACATTATTTGTACCTGAGGTTTTAACAACATTTGGTTTGTTTTTTGGTATGTAAAACCGTCGGTTGTAACACCACGCTTTTGTTGAGGACCTTATGTCCTTGGTTATTGTTTTCATTGTTGGGGTAACTTGAATTACCCTGATTGGGAGTGATCAATCTCCCATTTGAACCATAGGTATTTCATCCACTATCTATTGTTGCCTGATCTATATGGAGATCACTCTCCAACACCTCTTCATAGATCCTAAGTGGGAACTTTTGGAATTCCTCTTTCATATCCTAGTTAAGAGAGTGAAGGAATAGATCACATATCTCCTTTTGATCCATGTTGGGAGTGCTTGCAGAAGAGTAGAGGACTTGCCACCATATCTAGATGAAATGTGCAACAGACTCCTTGTGATCTTGTTTTATATGTATGAACTCCTTGATTTATGTATTTAGAAAAATTTTCATGTCAAAATATTTTATGAATTTAGACACGAGTTGTTTAAAGGAATGTATTGAAGCCTCATGTATCCTATAATACCAATTGAGATAAATACCTTCTAAATTCTTAGCCAAGATCTTTTCTACGACCGCATTCAATGGAAGAAACTCTTGAATGGTAGTTGAATACGCTTCGATGTGCACATTTAGATTTCTTTCCCCTTTAAATTTAGGAATGTCTAGTAGAGGTCTTGTGAGCATAATGATCCATATGGTGAAGTTGAGTGGATATTTAAGATATTTAGAGTAGGTCCCCACTACGTAAGACTCGACCGTTGATAATACTTTTTTGGGAGGTGGAGGTGGAATTGGTTATTGAGATGGTGTAGCATAAATGCTTTTGGAGGCATATGGTACCACCCGTGGCTAACTCTATGGACTAGGAAATGAGTACATGTCTCCCTGTGGTGACTTATAATACATGTGTATGTATGGTGGAACATTACTTTGGTATGGAGTTGGGGGTACAAAGTTAGGGAACATTGCATTTCTAGTTTGGATGGTGTTTAAGAATGCACTTCCAACCTGGTTCCTATTGAAGGTATATGTATGTAGCATGAGGAGGAATTCCCAAGGTTCTAAATAATTGAGAAGATCCCTAGGGCTAGGGACTCTCGTGTGAACTATAGGATTTGGCACAAGTGGGAACTTGGACATAGTTATATGGATGATAGATAATCCTTCCTTTCCCAATAGAATATGAAGCATGAGTAGCTTGGGTAAGCTCCAATTCTCTAAACATTTCCACCAACATTGAGATGACCTCACCTAATGATGGCATGGTTTTCTTTTTTAATGCATGTTTTTGAAATTTGTTAGGTTGCATAAAGGAGTGTGATATCCTACTCTAATTTTTTCATTTTTTTCCACCCCTCATTAGGAATGTTTTCTGCTATGGGAGGGGTAGAAGTGTTATTCTGAAGTAAGACATCAACATGTCCTTGCACCCCATCTAGAGGTTGTCTCATGTTTTGGAATAATTTCTCACTTCGGTCATAGCACACTAAATACTCCTCATCTAATAGTGGGAGTTCATTAGATCGCATACTAATTTGCAAGTCAAAAAAAAAATTGAGGAGATGAGCGACTCTCGATGAATGTCATATTGTTTGAACTTGAAAGTTCAAGTTGTTGTGTTTGCGTAAGTTGTTCAATATCCTTAATCCTAATCAAGGAGCCATTGTTGGTCCCTTGAGGAGGAGGATTTTTAGATGCATGAAGATTGGTTGAATAGCTTTCTGCCCACGCAAATAGTGAGGGCAACCGTTGTTTCCTACCCATTTGATATTAATATGCTTCGAGACCCAAAATGGGTCAGCCGTATCCATCTTGTCCCGACATATTTGGGGGGTATATGAATACCCATAGAATAATGGGAGAGGGATAATATGGATGAAATAAATGGAAATGAAAAGAGACTATCTCTTCACGTTGGGTTCACCAATTTGTACGGATGAAAATCAAAACGTGATCTTCAACCACACTTGACCTCCCGAGGTCATGTCGAGGCAATCGATGTCGAAATGTGGATGTCTATGGATATAAAAACGTGGTATGTGGAAAAAACTTGAAAATAAATGGGATGGGGAAGTTTTCAAGGCAACACAATGTCCTTGACTTACAATAACATGATCTTCTCATCAAGGGAAAGGAAGGTCTCTCTAGCCTGAATTGGTCTGATAGATGGATCTAAAATAATAGCTACACATAGACTCTAGTTAATATCAAGCTCTGTGGAGATCCTTTCCAAAGTGGTTTTAGTATGCGTATAAAGCCAACAGTACATCGTAATGATTTCCAGATAATGTCATGGAATATGTGAGGGAGGCATGAATCCTGATAGCTCTATGGTCGATTCACCGGAGTGGCCCAAAATATGAGGATTGGGTGATCTTCCTCGTATAAAATGCTTATTTTTGAATGATGTTTGGTGGAAGTGGTGATGACCTAAAAAATAATGATCATAGTCATGTGTCAAGGTCCAATTGGTCTTTGAGTCCTTGTGGTTGGCGAACTCGTAGATCACATGCCCATAAACTCTTAGTGGTTGTGGTCCTTACATGTTCATCTAAATTTAAACTCTTTTGCTAGGGGTAGTCCAAAGTATTCATATTCTTTTTCAATCACGATATCTAGAATATTTAATTGTTCAATCTTCTCATTGTATCATGTTGGTGTTCGAGGATAAGAAGATGGAGTCTTGCAGCCTATGTCCATAATTAATTCAGGTTTGTTTGGTTGTGGGACCAATAGATCACTAGCATATGTTAGTTCTTTTCGTGGTTCATTTATGGTCATGGATTGTAAATATTTAATTTAATGAACCAACCAACAACTAATTAACTGGATTAATGTTATTCTATGTTTTTTTGTATTTTCAAGATATAAATGAAATAAAACAAATACTAAGCAACTATTTTAATAAATTAAATTTTTTTGTGCTTTTCTGGAAGTTAGAAGAAACAAAAGAAATGAAAAGCTTATAACCTAATAAATAAAATCCAATATAGATAAATAGCCCGATGTAGTGATTTACATGTGCAATGGTGTAACTAAATATATACTAATCAATTTAAAGCTTCTCTAAATTACTCTAATGAAATGAAATATTTTCCAATAAGTAATTGTGGATTTGTTAAAGCCTCTCTTATCTCAGATACATGGGAATATTGAAATATTAAGAAGTTTTTCTTCCGATGTAACCTCCTGGGTAGGATTTGTGAGAATCTAAGGGAAATCACAATATATGAAAAATATATTATCTATATGCTAGAAAAGAAAGATTCCTCTAGATATACTTCCCTCCAAACTCACATTGATAGGGAAGGAAGAATATATCAGTAAAAACTCCTATGGAATATTTAAAGCTTCTTTGAAATTGACTTAGCTATTTATAATGAAGAAACTAAATTTTTCTACTCTATTTGATATGTGTATGCATATGATTCAAAAATAATAATATGAAGAAATGAAGAAAAATAACATAAACCCAAACCTAGAAATATAGAGAAATGGAAAATCAAGTTGTGTTGTGCTTGGTCCTCTCATTTTTTCTTTTCAATACCCTTTGTTCACGTTAGTCCAAAGGATTGGGAATGTAGTGGAAGCAACAGTGAGAAGACGCTAGAGCAATGGCAGCTTGATTGCAGTCTGTAGTAATACAGTGGAAGAGAGATAGCACAAGTGAATAGAGCTTGGCTATGAAATTTATATCAATAATGTCGCATCTCAACAATACAAGAATACACAAAATGATCTCCACCATTTACTTAAGAAAAAGTGATGCATTTATAGAAGGTTAGCTAGGTTGTGCATTATCACACTTGGTAGCCATGGGGTTCCACATCAACAATGAAGGGGAAATTTGAATAGTGAATTACATATTACAAGTAAAAGAGGAGAATGCAACAAGGAAATCAATCTTGAAATCAGCTAAAACAGTTCACAAACATGCACTAAAAATGAAATTGAGTGGAGAAACACACGTCTTAATTCATGTTGGAATATTCTCGGAAATTTTGTACAGGACCACCGCCCTGCGCAGGATAGCAGTTATAGGACCGCTACCCTACACAGGTGGCAAGATTATAAAACTATCGCCTGTCATGTGGCGCGCAGCATAAGAATGCAGCCCATGCAGGGAAGAGGTTTTGTAACTAAAGGCCAAAACTAAGGTGAAACGTAGCGGGAAGTTGCATAAAAGCAAGAAATGGCTAAGGAAAAATAGGCTACAAATATAAGTTACAAAGAGATTTAGGAGCTCGATCACCTTTGGAAAATACACAATTCATCATTGAGGACCTTTTATATCATTTTCTCACAATGTAGCATGTTTAATTTTGGGTTTGTATAGTTCCCAATTGTGGTGTCAAATATAGTGATCCAATATTAGAATGGGCACATCGTGAAGATACAAATTTTCTTATGGAGTACTAAATTCATAAATCTAGAGGATAGTGTCCCAAGCCTTAGGATAGTTATAGGTGTCCAAGGCCTAAAACTAAGATAAACATAAGTATCCTAGTCGATTTTAAAATAGAGAGCGAATTAAAAAAAAGGGATGGAAATAGGTAAGGGTGTAGTAATAATAAGACAATGTAATAAAGAAATGAAAACATAAATATACTATATTCTATAGAAATGAATGACCAACATTAACAAACACATAAAAAATAAGAGTCTAAAGAAGGTAATAAATACTTATCTATAACATGTGTGTGACCACTATGGGTAGAGAAGGAGAAATCTCAACAAGAATATCTCAAGTCCTAACTCACCTTGGTAACCAAAATGCAAACAAAGCAAGTTACAAGACTCCAAAGTTAGTTAAAAAGTAAAAATAGTGTGAGTAAGAGAATATTATGTGCAAATTGTATGTAAACAAGTAGTTGTGAAATGATGGTACTAATTGGAGAAAGGAAAAGCATATATACCCAACACCATTGACCATGGTTGATGGCATTGGCTAAGGAAAATCTAAATCAAGTGTTGATTCCCATGGGAAGTGGTGTTGGCCTTGGGGAAGCCCTAAGGTCAAAGGTTAAAAAGTGTGGGAAACGAAGGTTAGAAGACAAATGATGATGAATGATGAAGGTCTATAGTGACCAAAAATAAGGGTAATGATGAAAAATAGGAAGAAGTAGGTAGATATAGTGGGACACATGGGAATAATGAGTGTAAATTGTGTAAAAAAGGGAGAAACGAGGAAATTATAGGGTGTCTAAGGATTATATCGACATATTTCAAATGTTTTTGTCTAGCTCACATGACCAAGTATGATCATACCCCAATCCTGACAGCACCTTAAGGAACCCGCTCGTAAAGAGAATGCATGAGAATCCCCTACACAAGAGAAATTATTAGTTTCAAAAATATGGTGTATACATATGCCCTAAAAAAATATCATCATGTGTCATAATAGTGAAACATGAGATGGTCTTCAGGAAAAGATCTATACAACACAAAATCAAAAATAAATGTGGAAAGTAAATCTAAAATGGAAGTATCTGTGAAAAATGCTAAATGAAACATACACTTCAAACTTACCCTTCAAGATCGCTTGGCTTGCCTGTGGCGGATGCAATAGTTGCTTAGAACCCCTGGTTAATAAAGATTAAATAAGAAATACTAGAATATAATTAGTAAAATAAGACATAAGTCATATAGCTAGAAGGTCATAGGAGGGAGGGTATTCTAGTGTCGAAGATGATAGGAAAATGGGGTTTTTTTGAAAAAAGGGTGGTAGAAATAAGTTTAGTATGTTGACATGAACATTTTTCCATTGTGAACGTGGAACTATTTACAATTTTTAAGGGTTTGTAATGTGAAAGATATAAAGTTTTTAATATTGAAGGAAATCAATTCAAAAACTAATTACAAGAATTATTATAAATAGTAAAGAGAGGAATTAATTTGTCACTTTTCTACTTTGAGATTTTTTATTAGCTAATTTTCACTTCACAAAATTATAATGTAAATTTCTTTTTAAAATCAAAAGTCTCCTTTCCCATAATTTATCACCTTCATCGTGATCATTTTATTCTCTTGATCGTTTTGGCCTTCGTTTCATCCATTTGGATAATCGCTTCTCCCACTATGTCGCAAACCATGTTTTAACTAATTAATTAATATTTTACCTTTTTATTTAATAAAATTAATTTTATTAAATTTTAGGGTGTTTAATTAATTAATATTAATATAATCCTCATAAAATTTGATTGCAAATTTTGAAATAACTTTTCTCATTTTCCCCATCGCCGTGGGCAATTATAATTCCACTTCCAATTGTTGTGAATGTCAAATTGGCTCTTTGCTTCCATTTTCCCTTTCCTGGAAAATTTTTCATTTTCCCCGCTTGTGGGAAATTCCGTTGTTATTTTCCAACCTAACCTGATGTCAAACAAAAAAATATTTCCCATTCCGATGTGGAGAAATGGAGGGGAATTACTAGCCCGCTTTGCCATTTTCATGGGCAAATGGTTAAATTCTCCCTCTATTCTCTTGGCAATTAATGCCCTTTACTCGAATAAATTGGGAATTGGTTATTCAACAGGAAGAAAGAAGAAGTGGCTAAAAATTTAAGAAAGCTTCTTGGATCCTCATAACTTTCCTCCGAGAACTATATGGAAAACCATGCGAGTGTAATATTGATCGAAGAATATTTATCCATGTATTGGCTAGCCCAGACATAACATTTGTTAAAATTGTTTTATTTTTAGCAAGCCAACATAGATAAAGGTAATAGAAGGCTAGTCATTTGAAAGATACCACCCTTCATGCAGGGGAGAGGTAAAGGATCTACGAGCAAGCAGGTAAAAGGAGAATAGGCTCACACGGTCCAAGAACCAAACAAGTCCAAACGTAGTATTTTTCAAGGCAGAAGAGACAAATAATAGGACATTTAGATACAGATCCTCCATGTAATCCAAGACTATATGCACCAGTCATAGGTTTACGCATGTTTTTAAAGGAAAGGCCATATGCATTCACAAATAGCCAAAGGTGAAGTCAACGCTAGAAAAAGGGAATAATAAATGCATTTGCATCATAGGCCCATGTAGGAAAATAAAATCCTACCCACGCCAAGAAAAATAAAAATATCTCCACGCATAATACCAAAATACCAAGCTATGCATTCGCAAAGGTTAAAAGAAGATCCTCCACATGTTGGAAAACATAGCTCCATCACACATGCCTAAAGAGAATTATTTCTACGCATTCACCAATTGTTTACACATTCACATGCACTTATTCACACATGTTTTAAAAATAGAAGGCAGATCATTAGAAAATATAACAAATTGCCAAGAAGTAAGGATAACACACGTATGCCCGGAGAAGAAAGATAACATGCCACACATTCATAGGGAGGAGACACAAGCACACCACACATTTGCAATAAAAGGAGGTTAAATGGTTATTCGAAAATGCTATTAAGAGATTATTTTCCACATATCAGTCCAAAATGCACAACCGAGGAGAATTAAAAAAAAGAGTAGTCAATAATAGATTACTCGAGCCTTCACCAACAAGCTCAAATTTTTGTCTTGCAAATTAAGCTCCACCCAATTCATAGTATTTTGGCATGATTTATAATTTGAGGCAAAGCTCGGCTTTTCATCAGATACCATTTTTAAAAAATCAGTAACCTAGAATCATTCATTTTTATTTAAAAATAATAATAAATAAAGAGTTGAATTTTTCCTTATGTTCAAGGTGATTAGGAGACTAAAACCCAACACCATTTCATGCACTTGCTTTATTTTTTCTTTTAAAATTCATAATGGCCAAAAAACCTAACAAATCTATGGGTAGGTCAAATAAACCAAAAGTAGAAAGGTCAAACAAGTCCACGGTCAAATATGAATTCCATGGGATCATTCCTCCTACTTACATCAAATTTGTGTATGATAATTTCACCAACACTGATCTCGACCACATCAACATAACACAATTTTGTGATCGGGTGAAAGCCGAGGGGAAAACCATCTTCTCAGATAGACTCTGTCATAGTGGTCTACCTCAATTAACAACTTTCCCTAGTTTAGTGCAATGCTCGAGATAGTCATTTCTTGCATGGAACATTATGATCTTGAAAGGTGAGGAATCTTAAACGATAATCGTGAGCCTTTCCTTTTGATCACACTAGAGCGCATCGAAGAATTTCTCAACATCCCTGATTTCTCATGTTGATGTTGATATCACTCGAAATTCAACACAAGAGTTTAGGGATGAAGAACCCATCAGGTTGACCAAGATGGTCAACAAAAATTGGCTAGTGACCAAGAGGACTCATGTTGACTGGTTTCCCAAGGAATTGTACCACATTGAATTTGTGGAGGAAATCGGTGATATGATCACTCTTTTGAGTCGAGTCTTTGGTCTCCCCTCTACCAAGATTTTTCACCCATGGATGTATCAATTCATTTACATCATCCTTGTGAATATTTAATTTGTAGATTGGGCCACCATCATCAGTGACACTCTCCACAAGAATTTGATTGAGGTAAAGATGACTAGGAATTTCTACATGACATCGTACCTAACCTATGTGGTGGCCAAAAGAAATTTGTTTTCAAGGTTTGAGATGAAAGGCATCATGGGTCCTTTAAATAGTGTCTTCCATTATTATCCAAAATTGAGTTTCAAGAATATCTCTCATCACTTTAGGAGAGTTAATGATGCTTTCACCTTCCGCGTGATTAGAAACTTGAATAGGAATCCGGAAGAAAGATTCTCCAAGGATGTCATGGAGGTCATTTCTCAGTGGGGAACATAGTTCATTCAGTTCCCATCCTTTTCCTACATTCACGTGAGTGGATTTATAGGAAATCCATGGAAGCTTCCCAAGTATGTCGGTGATAAGTGGGCATTAATGGATCTTGTGTGGAAAATTTTCCTAGTTCATTGTCTTCTCAATGATAAACATCATTCAAGCATCCACTTCCCAATCCAAATTAGGGAATACTAATGCCCGAATCTCTTCAGTTCATAACTCATAGAGGTGTTTTCTATCATTACAATACATTTATTTAGATATATGCCAATTTGACATCAATGGATTCGTGCAAAAGGATCTCAGGGTGAAGTACCAACACCATTCCACCATAGAAGACTTCAAGTTTTCCTACTTCGATGAAAACAAAGTAAGAAGGTGAGAATTCTCCCACCGACCCTTGCTCAAATAAAGGCCTTCAAACATCGATATCCTCAATTTTCATTAGTAGATGATGGTGCTGATTTGATTTATCACTCATATGATGTCATTTCCTTCACTCCATTTCCCGAGTCTATTAGAACAAAAGAGATGAATTTTTTCTTGATGACAAGAATCAACAAATTCTAGAAAGGAGCATATCCTGGTATGAACAAGAACTTGTAAAGTTACCATCCATCCAAGTTCATACCTCAAGTTCATAGAAATTTCCAACATGAGGAGGTCTCTAGTTAACTAAAACCTCTTCTCAGACAACTTCCATGCAATCAACCCATACGCATCAAGCAAGGATATAATGGTTTCCCAAATCCACTTCTCTAAATAATATGTTGTGAGGAGAAACATCCAAGGGTTTTGGCCCTATTTAAAGAAGAGAACGTGTCTTGGGGTTTTCCACTTTGAGTAGAAACTCATCTACTCACATTATTAATAATTCAAGGAAGCTCATCATAAAAACTACTCAATCATGTCATTCACAAGAGTCTACTCAAGTACAAGTGATCCAAATATCAAAAAATCTCGAACCCTTAGTTCACAAAGAGGTTTCCTAAGGTTCAAGAGGTCGATGTAAAATTTATTTCCCCAAGGATTGAAGTTGTGGAAAGAAATCTTGTAGAATCCAATGATGTCAAGAATTTTATGAATGTTTCTTCATACTCCAGGATTATGTGTGAAACATTGGTCAAAGAGACCCCATTTTGGGTTGGATGTGAAGTCAAGAAAAGAAAGAGAGTTGTTAGGGTGATCAATATTGACTTTGATGCCCTTTCCAAACTTTCAAATGATTTCATCCCCAAGAAACCTAGTGTTTTCTAGAATAATTGTGGATGGAGATGGAAAACAATTTGTAGACCTTGTCATTCCCTGTGTTGAGAAAGAATGTAAGTCCATGACATATGTTGTTTATGAAGTATCCAGTCTTGGACTTGGGAAGTCTACATTGGAATGTGACATGGAAATGGCTCGATATTCCATGGATATTGTGTTAATAAGGCTTGAGAAATATAAATCTCAGAATTCTCAACTCAAGGCGAAAAAAAAATCAGTTGTTGAATTATGTTCAACATCCGATAAATCCAATATCCTCCACTTTCCCAATATTTGATGTAATGGCTGCCCCAATGAAGAAACATTCAATTTATTGAAGGAGGTAAACACTTTGGACCATTTCACTAAATCTTATCTTTTGGAAATTCTCATCTTCTGGAGGGAGACAATCAAAGAGGATGTAAAGCTCCATGAAGACATTAGTGCATACCTAGATCCAATCCTTTCTTTTAAGGAATATTTTACTTCTATCATATCAAATATGGATGAGATATTTCATAGTCTGTAAGAGATGACGAGTGTGGAATCTAAAATTCTAGCCATTGAAGGGATCCTTGAATTTGAATGCCGAGGGACACGCTTTCTTTGGTGTCTACATCTCAAGTCATGGAAGACGCTTCTCGAAGATTCCATGATTCATTACGAGAGCATATATAGTGAATCCTTCACTTCACTCTGTCTTGATTCATGAGTTCATAGCTGAAATCCCTTGTGATTTTTTGGACGAGAAAAATCAAAGGCATTCATTAGAACATGATGAGGAACAATTATCACAATTATTCAAGGAAATGTATATTATTACCATCAACTTGTCCTCTAATTCAATGTAACATTGTATCGAATTGAGGAACTTGTTTAAGGATGCTCAATAAAAATGGTCAACCTAAATAGTATGTTAGGTAGGATTTTGGAATTGCAGGTGTTTTGTGAGGTTTTCCTTCAACTGAGTGAACCTCCTAAAGAAGAGAATATGTTCGAGACATTAGAAAGGTTCAGATCTTTTCAATTGGAAAATGTGGTATTCTAGTATCTAACGAAGTGGGAGAGTTAATTTCTCATACGATTGAGATAGGCAGACCCCACTTTAATGGATAAGGCATTGGGTCTTGTTATATGTTTCAAAATGGTATTTCAAAGTGATGTTATTATTAAAATCACTTTTGGAATACTTTTGATAACTTAAATGGTTTCTAATTTTAAGTTACTTTTTAAACGTTGGTTGAAAAGTCAAAGTCACTTAAGGTTTCCTAATTTAATGTTCATGTAAACCCTAACTACCTTGTAACCAAATTTTAGGTTATAAAAGGAAGTTAGGGGCTCATTGTAAGGGTGGTTTTGAGAGAGGAGAAGAAAATAATTTTATGTGCAAGCTTTATTTCAAGAAAGAAACTTTTTGTTCTTTTGTTAAGACATTTTGAGAGTTAATGAAATATGAACTTTGTGTCCCATTCATTATCTCTTGTAGCATTTGATGTTATTATGTTCATTAGATGTTAGTGTTTAAATCTTGCATGCGAATACTATCTTTGATCTTATTTTCAACATTATTAATCTGTTGTTCTTGTTCATAATGATCAAGCTCTGATATTTACTTGTTCATGTGTGTTCCCTTTCATTTATTCTTGTTTAGTTGATTCAAACTCTGTTTTATTTGAGTTATTTATTCAATGTTTTTCTTCTTCTATATGCCATATTAGGCTATGTTTTTACCTAGCTATTGTATGCTCCTTCCTTCCATTCCTTTCCATTTATTTCCTTCATTCCATTTCATCTCCCTAGTTCATACTTCTTTCCATTTGATGTCCTAAAATACCCCACATACAATTTTGAATGTATAGATGTAAATACGATTTTAGATTTCAATAAAGGAAACCTCACCTTCATTAAGGAGGGACTTTATCCCATGACTATTGCATGTCATTTACATGCATGAAAATCCATTTGCTAACAATATTAAAATAAATGAGATTTAATATAACTCAAATTGAGAGATTTGAGTGATGATGGATATAGTGTGAGGTAGTGAAAAAGGTAGTTGAGATGAGGCATGTGGCGATACAAATTCCATAGTAGGTTTTGTTTTTAATTTAGTGATGGTTAGCTAGGAGAAAAGGGGAAAATGGATGTTGGGAATATTTACTTAGTGAAAATTTCCCCAAAGATAGTTGAAATGTATATCGGATCAAGGTCTAGGTGGGTTTGGGAGAATTTTGAATTTAGAGGTCATTAGGTTAAGTTTTTGTAATTAATGAAAAATGTTTTGTAGGACCATGAAATGGACAAGATAGGATCAAACATGCTAGGATGAGCCATCAAAGTATGGTCAATGAAGTTTGGTTGAGGAAAATTTCTACCATGGCCAATGTCATTTTTCCGTAGGAATAATGACATAGGGAGGTAGGAAACATTATTCAGGACCAATGACATCTTTCTAGTAGGGACGATATAGTAGGAAAGTTGGGATTTTAATTTTTGGATGAATTTTTGTTATTTTGATTATTTATTTGTATTGATATCTAATGATTAATTTTTGTTTGATATTTTGTAGGTGCATGAAGGATTGATTATGGATATCTCGAATATGTCACGTGGTTACTAGAGTTATTGAGGAGATTGTTTGACTAGGACATGAATAGTTATAGAGCCTCAAATTTAGGGGAATTATGTAGATGGTGTGGGTCCCATTCGATTAGGACTTATATTTTCTTCATGAAATGTGATATTAGGTCCAACACCTTTAGGTAGAGGGCCGATGTAAAATTTTTAGAGGGTGCGGTGATACTACAGGATGTTCATGCCATTCTAGGACTACCAATTTAAGAATTCCATATGGTTTGTGATATGTCAATGGATAAAAATAGAGGAGGTAACTTTTATGATGGGCCATAGGAATTAGTATCACCATAGAACATTTATGATTAGATTGAATATCATTTATGTTGCACAAATTCTAGATATCTAATGTGCTATCATTGGTATGGTTTTGACACGAGTCTTGTGTCACAAGGTCACAAGGTAGATAGAGAAGTACAAATTTATGTGCTACTAGATAGTAAAGATGCTTTGGAGATATGGATATAGTTTATTTCAGGCAAAACCACATAGGTATAAATAATGCATTATTTATGCATGATTTAGGTTAGTAAGTAGAGGGTAGGATGGTCTGTCATACTTTTGTCGACCTAGATATATGAGTGGTTTCTAATGTATAGGCCTACAGAGAGACTATTATATGTAAAAGGAAAATCCCTAATGATTTAAATATATTGTCTCAATAGTGAGGTCAATACTAGGATTAAAGATATTACCATGGGTGAAATGGGAGAAAATAATGTGGGATCCCTGCAGAGGGACAATGGACAAGTGACCGAGCTAACTAACTACAATGGTGGAAGAGGGGACCTTGGAGATTACATATCGTTATGTATTGTGAATGGAAACACACCTAATGGATAGTGTTATCTAAATTCCACTACCTACTAAGATTAGATAACATGCATATTTCTCTTGAATTGACCAAGTAATCTTTAAGGTTCTGTAGATTCGAATTCCACTAGGGGTCAAGCCTTCGACAACATGGAAGGATGACTTAGCCAAATAAATGATTAAAACTAATCTAGGATAAGCCAAATCAAAGGAGAAGCGATCTCATAGAGCGGTGCCAAGTGTCAAACCTCAGTGCGAGTTCCAAAAGTAAAATGAGGGGCCTCAAAGCCCCACCTGGACTTACACATGGATTCCCCCTATAAGTAACTCTTCCAAGGAAACAAGATTCATAGTAATATGCGGCACGATCATTACTTACTCAAAGGAAAGTGGCCCGATCAAAAACAATGCTGTGTGTCAACCCGGTGCGCTTCCAAAAGCTACAATGGGAACAAAGACCATAGAGAAGTGCTTGGCCTCTACGTGGAACTCGCAATATATTGTATCCGAATTCAAAGTAGGTTGCTAAAGATTGGTGATAAGATAAATACCACATATGATCAATTATGAGGCTCATCTAAAAATCTTAAATGCTTAGATATTTTAAAAATCAAAAGAAAAGGGTCATTTGGCTAGTATTTTTAGTGATAAAATTAATGAATAGTTCGTGTGAAGAGTGCGAACTCGTGACTACTTAATTTGTTCACCTACATTCAAAAGGTCACTTTAATAGAATGAAAAAAATAGGTGTCGCTTAAATGATGAGCCCAGAACCTAATGCATAAGTGATTAAAATATCCAAATATGTAATAAAGATTTGATAGGATAAGTCCACACTAAGGGAGTCGGTTGTAAGATAATTAAGAGATGTATTAAATGAGTATGTCTCTCACCCCTTAAAAACAAATCACGGGAAGTGTGATATAGATCTCAAGCAATCTACTTCTATCACTTCACACCATTTACCATAATGAAAAAACAATTGGGAAATAGTTTAAAACGATCTTATTAGGTTCTTCCCATCATATATATTGTAAAGGAAAGGTTTAAAAAAGAAATCGGGAGTTAGAAATTCTTTTGGTCTTGGTTCCTCTTTTGTGAAAGGAAGGGGGTGGAGCTACGGCCTTCTTTAAGAGTCTTGTAATAGCACTTTTCCTCTTATATATTGTAATATTGTGCACATGTTTGGAGTAATATAATATTCCATGTGGTGCAACTCATCTACCCTTTGCGTAATTTGTATTTTATCGATATCCTTTATTTTGACATGGATAATTGTGCATGTGTTTATGTTATTACTATCTTCAAAAGTTTTTCTTAAGTAGTTTGAAGTAGTGATCTGTGTGAATTTCCTCTAGTATGTGGTGCATCTTGTCCACCCTTTTCATTTCTCACCTTTTCTCTATTTCAGGAAGTTACACTATGAGTTAACTCCTTCACTTTTCGGCGTATCGCTCCCGTTAAGTTTTACATTTTATTTCATTTTCTCTGACCCTCATCTCACATTACAGAGAAGATCCAACTTCTTTAAAATATGGAGGTCACCTTAGGGTGCATGTCCCACTAACCTAATGTTTCCTATGAATTTGACGATTCATCCGTAAGGATTATCATCAACAATTTCGTGGTATGCTCGGTTTGACTCGAAGGATCTTTCTATTTCATTTCATCAAGTTATTGTGTTATTGGTGAAATGATTCTTTGGAGGCATGTATAAGCACATTCTGTGACTCCATTTTACCCAAAAAAACCCTTACTTGAAACTGCATACCTTTTTTTTATCCACCTCCATTCATCTTTCTTTCCACACCCCTTAATTTCCTCCATTCTAGGAATTTGTGTAGTCATGACTTCATTCCCAAAATGGAATTCAAATTTTCATCAGTGTCATTAGTATCTAATGAGCTCCACACCTTCTCTAAACCAACAACATAACTAGTTTCAAAGTCACTATGGCAACCCAGATGAGAAAAGTCAAGACTAGTTTAGCATTGAGAGAAATCAAAAACACTAGCACACATTTGATGACACCGATCAATTAGAAGATGATGGTTTTCTCGAGAAGATAGTATAAATAGAGGTAGGCATTGTTCAATCTCGGGCTATAGCACAAATAGAGGCATTTAGAATAGGATGCAGGGAACCTTCTCCATGGGTTGGTCATGTTCCAAGACACTATAGCTTGTAGGAGAAACTTAATTTTTTAGAAGAAACACTATCTCCACTCTTGTAGTGGATCGAGGGTATTGAAATATATGGGTGAAGAAAGAGACAACCTTGTCAATGGGAGATTCAATCACCAAATCTTTATTCATCTCCCATCCCACCCCAAGTTTCACCATATCATACCACTCCAAATGCCGAGTTCCCTTCTCCATCTCCAAGCAATCCATTCGCCCTCCCCTCCTTTTGGATAGATATGACCCCCATATGAACAAGTAATAGATCCAAATAAAAATAATAGGATCATATGGTGAGAAGTGATACAAACTCAAGGGGTTTATATCATGAGATGAGAATCAAAGAGCTGCAGACATTTCCTCTGTTTTCCCTCCCCATAAAGGAAAGCCCCCTGGAAGAGTTTGGGCCAACGGGCTTCATATTGCAAGATGAAGCTACACATGATGGAAAATTTGTAGACTCAAAAACCATCATACAAGAGCGGGAGACTTTGAAATAGGAGGAAGAAGATAAGTTAAATTTCTTATCAGATTTGAGGGAATGCCTCGATGAAGAAGAGCCCATGGAAATCACAACTATTTCTGCTTCATCAACCCCACAACAAGAAAATCCTATTGCTCACGACAGTTCCTTTGGATAAAATCCAAGGGCTCTACAAAGAAGTATCATTGAAATATTTTTATTTCAATCGAAGAGCCTGGATTTTCTAGCGAACCTGCTAAAAAGGAGGAGGAAGAAGATAGGGATGACACCATTGGGAGATCTACAAAATGGCGTCATCCCAAAAGATTAAATTTAGAGCGATAGGAAAATGCAGAAGGTCAAAACTCACCTCACCAAGATTTTGGCCACACCAGAGCCAACGGAAGAGCCAACGAAAAAGCTAGCACTAGTCATGTTCATTTTAGAGCATGAGGATGATCTTCAAAGCCCTATGGGTCAGCTACAACACTTCTAAAAAAAATGAACATCTTGAGGAGGTATTCTTTTTATTTGTTGATACCACGGGTGGAAAGGTGAAAGGTAAATTTTCACTCTTATTACGAGATCATATCTATTTCTAAATTAATTGTATGGATGCACTTTATAAGGAAGGGAAGTTATTTATCCCTACTTGTTTCAAGATTTGTTTAGCTTTTACCAAGTCTAGTTAGTGTCGGAGTAGGATTAGATTTATTTTTGCATAATAAATGTTTGTGCATGCTATGCATGACTCAATTGAGGCATGTATGATTTGTCTCTTTTATATACAGCTTGTTTCCGTGTTACTCCATAAAATGCACCAGAATCTCTAATGTCCACAGTAAGGGAATTTTTAGTTTTCTGTAATGGTTGTAAACTTCACTTCAAGAAAATATAGAGAAACTAAAATAATTCAAGGGAGTGACCTTGAAAATTCTTCAATTTTCTACTCTCACAAAACAAGTTGTAGAGTTTTCTTTATGAGAGTAGGAAGGCCCAAGGATCAACTAGCAGATGCAGAGGCTTGACAACGCTTCAAATACTATGGACCAGGTTTAGATTAGCTCATAGCATAGTCTTGGACCCAATGGATAGTGGGAGATTATGGGTTCTTTCCATTTAATAGGCTAATGGTCCCCGTGAGTCACCAAATCATAATCTAAATTGTTACCTACTAAGATTAGATAACATGCATATTCCTACTAAATTAACTAACTAAGCTTTAAGGTTCCTGTAGATTCAAATTCTACTAGGGGTCAAGATTTCAACAACATAGAAGGAAGACTTAGCCGAATCAATGATTAAAACTAAGTTGGGACAATCCAACTCAAAGGGAAGTAGCAATCTCACGGATAGTGCCAAGTGTCAACCCGATGTGAGTTCCCAAAAGTAAAAGGAGCATGGGCCTCGAGATACCTATGGGACTTACATGTGGAGCCCACTATAAGTAACTCATCTAAGGAAAAATTATTTGCAGTAATATACGGTAGGCTCATTACATACTCAAAGGAAAGTGGCCCAATCGCAAATGATGCCGTAGTGTCATCCCTACGTGCTTCCAAAAGCTACAACAGTAATAGAGACCCTAAAGAAGCACTTGGCCTCCATGTGGATCTCACATTAAATCAGATCTCGAGTTCAAGCAGGTTGATAAATATTGGTGATAAGCCAAATACCAAGTAGGATCAATTATGAGGCCCATCTAAAATTCTTAAATGCTTAGATATTTTAAAAGATCAAAGAAAAAGAGTCATTCGGTTGGTCTTTTCAGTGATGAAATCAATGCATAGTTCCATACGAAGATTTCCTACCTATGAATACTTAATTTTTCACCTGTATTTAAAAGGTCACTTTAATAGAATGATAAAAATAGGCACCGCTTGAATCATGTGCCCAGTAACCCAATGCATAAGCAATTAAAAGATCCAAATGTGTAACAAAGATTTGATAAGATAAGTCCACTCGAAGGGAGTCGGTTTGCAAGATATTTAAGAGATGTATTAAATGACTATGGATCTCACCTCTTAAAAAAAATCATGGGGAAGCATGAGATAGATCTCAAGCAATATACTTATGTCACTTCACACCATTTACCATAATGAACAAGTAATTGGGGAATAGTTAAAAATGGTCTTCTTATCTTCTTCCCATAATATATAGTGTAAAGGAAAGGTTTCAAAAAATAAATTGGGAGTTAGCAATTCTTTTAGTCTTGGTTCCTCTTCCGTGAAAGGCAAAATGGAGCTCTAGCCTTCTTTCCGAGTCTTGTAATAACACTTTGCCTCTTATCTATTGTAATATTGTGCACATACTTGGAGTAATATAATATGCCCTATGGTGCAATTCATCCATCCTTTGCGTAATCTGTATTATATCTTATAACCTTTATTTCAACGTGGATAATTGTGCATGTTTTTATGTTATTACTATCTCCATCAGTTGTGTTTAAGTAGTTTAGAGTAGTGTTATATGTGAATTTCCTCTTGTCTATGGTGCATCTTGTCCACCATTTTTGTTTCTCACATTTTCTCTATTTCAGGGGAGTTGCGCTACGAGTTATCTCCTTCACTTTCAAGGCGATCGCTCTGTTAAGTTTTACATTTTGTTTCATTTTCTCTGACCCTCATCTCATATTATAGAGAAGAGCTAGCTTCTTTAAAATATAGAGGTAACCTTAGGGTGAATGTCCCACTAACCTAAGGTTTCTTACGACTCTGACGGTTCATCCACAAGGATTATCGTCAACAAATAGATTGATTTTCTAGTTTAGGCATATGGATCATGTGGTGACTCCACCTCTCCCAAAGTATTGAGTAATACATGCTAGATAGAGAGGAGGAAGAGAGGGACTGGTAGTAGGCATACCACCATTAGGACTATACCAAGTGAGGTGTGCCTTATAGCTAGATGGTAGGTGGAAATTATGGAGAGGAAGAGGAGATGTAGAGGGGCCTTAGATAGTAGAGATAGAGGATAACCCTCAAAGACATATTTTTAGAGAGGATATACTAAAGAGGCCTTGGGATGATATCATAAGTGGTGACTGCAGAGGTCTAAAGGAGGATATTTGTAAGATACAAGTGCCCCGGATAGTGACATATATGATGGGATGACTAGGGTAGAGAAAAGAGGCTTTGAGGAGGGTATTGATGATATTAGTTCCCAAAGATAGGTGAGAAGATTTGGTAGGGGTATATCACCTAATATATGAGGAGGTGGGGGTAGTTTTGGGAGGTGAGTAGATTTAGATGTCATGGTGGAGAAACCTAGTGAGCAAGGTGAGCCTTAGAGATAATGTTTGATAACATATATTTATGATTTATCTAGATGTTGGATAAATATCCAATACGATATGTGGTACTCAATGATTAAGGGATCATGCTACAATATTTTAGACACTATTTTAGACTTGAAAGATACAATTATGATGGCAGATCCAATTTTATTGATAAATAGAGACTTAGTGGGTGTATTAAGTATTTTATAGGAGAGGAAGTTCATGAGATTCAAAGGTATAGAGATTATTTAGTGGTGGTGAGGGAAGGAGATATGAAATCCTTGGAGTAGGGCCTTTTGTAAGTAAAAATAACACTAGTGTGAGAGAAGGAAATGACACTTTTTTCATACATAGGGACGATAGTGCTCGGGGAGGAAAATGTGTCTCACATTGCGGTATTAAAGGTTCATGTTGCTAGAGCAGAGGGAGAGGATTTAGGGGCTCATTCTAGAGCCACATATTTGGCACAATCTCTACATGTGACTAGTAAGGAACCATCAGGTCATAGTATTGGCTAACCTCCATATGAGAAAGAGGATGTTTGAGGGATGATTGATTGTATGTTTTTGTGAGATATATGATGATGTATAAAATTATATATACATAAATGAGATACCTTTGTTTTTTCAATATCTTGTGGATTGATAATTGATGAAAGTTTATTGTTATGATTCCATTTCCTTATGTATGAAAAAATGTATGGACATTTAATAAAAATGAAATGATAAAATGGTTTTGGGATTAAGAAAGTAGGATTTTTGGATAATATAGATTATGATAAGCGCCAATGATAGGAAGGAAAAAAATTTAGTGGTGAATATTTGTTAATTCACAAATATTTGGATTTTTTAAATTTGGATTTGGTGAATTTTGAGGATTCAACCCGCTTGCTATTTCACCTAAATTTTATTAGTACAAGTTACTTTTTTTGGTTGGTTTTCCTAATATTTACACTAATATTTGAATTTTTATATTAAAATCACCTTTATCATAAAATTGAAATTTTCAACATTTTCCTTCATACAAAATGCTACCAACCAACACTATGTGATGTCGATTGGTATCATATATGCATTTTTATTAGTAGCATACAACATGCTATCAATCGAAAACATTTCCAAATAATTTTCTAGATGTGAAAAACCCATTTCCTTTCTATTTTTCATGATTTCAAAAGTAATTTTAGACATTCACCATATAATATCTAAGAAATTTGTTTTAGCGAGGGTCTTAAAATTTTCCTTGATGAGAGGACCATCCAAATCAAAGAGAGATAAAACCGAGTAGGAGATGAGAGGAATGTGGTGATCATAATTTTGAAAATGGGAAGCCATGGCCATATAAACCCAAATGGGATGGATAAACCAAAGTGTGAGATAAATAGGATTTACAGGAATATTGAAGATATGAAGCAATGACTTATAAACCCATACGAGATGGATAAAACCATGTGGGAGAGAGATAATAATTACCAAAGTATCCAAGATAGGAAGAAATGGTCGTATGAACTCAAGTAGGATGGATAAACTCAAGGGGAGATAAATAGGAATATATCAAATAAGATAAAAAGTCTCAATTATGACATGTGAATAATTGGCATACATCTTTGATAATTCCATCTACATCATGAAAAATTTACTAGTGAGTATGAATCAAGAGATTCTCAAGGTTATCTTTGTTCTTTGTTGGTACCTCGATGTACTTTTGATCATGTGGAAAAGACATAATTGTCGATCTTGTCGAGAGATCCATGTGAGAATATCACAATGAATATCATTGAGGGAAGGACAAGGGAAATAATGATGGGAAATAAAAGATTTTATAGATTCATGTGAAGGAGGAGATTAGGCTTAATGCTTAGGAATAGGATGATAAGGTTCTCGGAGCTCGTGTGTTTGTGGAAGAGAACGTGACAAGTTTCATCTATATGTGTGAAAAAACCATGATGATAATAGAATAAAGGTATAATAAAATAGGGTGTTGAGTCCATGTTTCATTGGTATCGCTTGACTTATACCTTGAGTTTCTTCATATATGTTTTATGGGCTCTACAATTAGAAATATCATGTTGAAGAGCCTCATCCTAAATATAATATGACTGAAATGTGGGTGGCTAGGAGACATAATGAAAATATGAATTGGTGGTGATTTCATAGAAGATATAGGTATAGTGATATTGTAACACCCTGAACTGTTGTTACTTCCTCCTGAGCATTCAAGTGTTGATATGTGATTTCTTTTGTAAAAGGATGTGTTCCTTTGATTGTGAAGTCATGCTTGATATGGACTATATCTTCTTTGAAATGCAGATCTTTGGTAGTCGGAATATTATTGGACTCTTTTATTTCTTTCATTTTACACCTGAGTTTAATCTGATCTCGGAATGAATTATGGAGTTATCCATCTATAAGACCCAGCCTTGGATCAGTGGAATTGATCCAAGTGATGCTTTAAGTTTATTCGGGATGAACTAAAATTATAGACCTTACGCAGTTGCAGTAAGGTGCGAATGTGTTGAATAAGCTATTCCAGAGTCTAACTCAGGCTGATCGTGTTAAATTAATTGGTTCCTGATATCGTAATATCAGGAAGGTCTTGATCATGGGCCAGGTAATAAATTCAGATACATTTATTCCACTAGCCTATTGGCAGTGCAGGAGTGAATCCTATTCGTGAATGTATGTTTGTAGGTTCTTTTTCTGAGCATTTGAAATGTTAGACCTAAACTGGATTTATTAAGGTTAGTAACCTAAAACTAAACTATGATCTATGGGTTAGATTAGTGTTAATCTAACCTAGGCCTAAGCTATAAGCTAAATGTTCTAAGTTAGTAACTTTGTGCTATGGAGGTTAGACTAAGTTGCATCTTAAATCCTAACCTATGTTACTAACCTAACTAATGAACAAGGAAGAAAGGGGACCTATGAAAGGATGCGAGCCATGGACGGTAGTTTCTATGGCATTAAATAGATGGATAAGCATGAAGGACAGGTAATTTGGTAGAAGTTTAAACGGCTAGCAAGAGCCGACGTGGCAGAGTCGCCAAAGTTAGATATGGTCTTTGAATTGCATTTGTCCATCGCCAACTATGGTGGTCGGTGGAAATGGAAATTGAGTGGGAAATTTGGAGTAAATGAAATTAATGAACTCGGTCTTCGAGCTCGGGTTTCACGGGAAGGCATGCAAAATGGAAAACTGGTAGTTTGTTTGGTTTTTCATGCGCTCCGGTTTTCCCTCTGTCTGATCACTAGTTCTTTGCACCAGTCTACTTGGTGTTGCATGGCAAAAATGAGTGTAACTCACTCTTTTCTCTGTCAAGGAAAGTTTATAAGGCATGGAAATAACAAGTTATTGTTGTTGAATCTAACGTGGAAAAAGAGGAGAAGGCATGAGCTCTTTCAGTGGTCTTCTTCAGATTTTTTAAGCAAATAACCAGGCATGTTAGGCTCTAACTTTTAAAGATCTTGCTTTCTTTCAAATGATTTCATTAGAACAACTCTGTTCAAATGATTTTCGGGTTTAGTTGGTTTTTATGGTAGCCTTGTGTGATTTAGTTGTTGTATTTTCTTAACCGGCTCGATTTTTCGAGTAAACCCTTGATGGGTGTGCATTTTGTTTCGAACGGATGTATTACCTTGCTGTGTTTTGCATTCCGGTTGGATTTTGAGGAAATGTTGCAAGGAAAATATATGAATTTGGCTCTGTAGGAGTTTAAGAATTGTTTTCTTGTCTGATTCGGACTTAGGTCTTTACCTCGCTGTTTTCTCTTGTTAAAACGAATACTGTTGTTTGGATTTCTTGAGTGTACAGTATATACGACTTCTCTAAAAGTTTTGTCATGAGTAATATGTGTTATGGTTGCTGAATCTTGTTGGATCTTGCTATAATACTTAAGTTACTTCTGTTTGGATAACTCGTTGTGTTATTGTATTCGAATGTGACTTTGTAGAAGTTATTTCCCCCCTTGTGTTGCAATTATGGGATATAACCCGTTGATAGTTTGCAATATATTTGTTTATACACAAAATGACTCTGTGGAGTTCTTGGAATGGTTCGTATATTATGGTCTTCTGTAGAAGTCATATATGTGAATACTGGTAGTTTGATTCAGTCGAGTCCTGGAGGGGTAATTGGTAATATGACTTCAGTTGTCTTAATATGAATACTTTCGCTTAGCAAAGAATTTCTGGTACAAGACTCGGTCGGTGTACTTTTTATATTTTGTCTTCGCTTAAGCTTAAAGAAAATATTGTTGTTTGGATTCAGTTGAAGTCCTTGATAGGAAACCAGTGTTTCTGCTTCTGTATAAGCCTGGATATGAACACTTATTGCTATTCGCTCTGTTGGAACCCTTAATATTTATATATATATATATATATATCTTGTATTTGGGCTTCTGTAGAAGTTAGTCGTGAATGCCATACGTTTCTACTTCTGAAGGAGTTCAGATGTGAACACGGTATGATATTGTTTGATTGGAATTTTTGGATTGATATGTATCATGTATATTTCTACTTCGTAGAAGTTATTCGTGAATGCCATACGTTTCTACTTCTGAAGGAGTTCAAATGTGAACACGGTATGATATTGTTTGATTGGAATTTTTGGATTGATATGTATCATGTATCTTTCTACTTCTGTAGAAGTTTATTTGAAGAGTACCACATGGTTGGAATCCTTGATATGTGTATTTGGTGTTTCGCTTACGTGTTAGTCTTGTTATGATTTCAATCGATCTTACGACTTAGTGAGAGTCCTTGATAGGTATCTAGTATTTTTAGTTTCATTCAAAGCTGGGTTATGAATGCTGTTGATATTATGAATACTAAATGTTATCAACTTTGGTGGAGACACTGAAAAGTAATTTATGTTGTAACATCTGTAGGAGTTCTTGCTGTGAGTACTTTTGGTATTCTTGATTTGTTGACATACGAATTCAACTTCAAATGAAACCTTTAATTTAAGTATTGGTTGAATTTGGCACTATTCGAGCCATGTTATGTTGTATGTTGGTTCGATTCTCGATTTTTGTCCTTGCTGTGTTTTAGTAGGGATTAAATTGAATTGAATGTTGATGTGAGTTTCGACTCAGTGGGATTGTTCTTGTGTTTGAACATGATTACGTCTTCTGTTAGCATGAATATCTAGTCTCGAGCTTGACTGAACTAAGGAGCTGTCGACTGCACCTCGACAGGCGATGGCATTGAATATCTTCTTGTTTTTCGCTTCGTATGGAAGGTTATGTGGAGTCTATTTGATAGATATTCATCACTGTTTTGGCGTGAGAGCTACTGTACTACTAGTAAGCTACAGGAGTTTGTTATATTTAAACTTTAACAAAACTGTGGTTCTTCTTGTGGCTCATCTGACTTATTCGTATGTGTATAAGGTGAATGCTTTACTTTCGAGGGGATGGTACAGTCATGAGCTTGTTGGAAGGGAAATAGGAATGACTCATTTTATTTCTATTCTATTGTAAAGTATATGTTGTTATATTTTTAACTAACCATTGGAACTGTTTTAACATCTTAATAGAATCATGATTTGTTATGATATTCATTTTACTATGTTGAATGTAATGATCTGTCTGATGTTTGTTGTCCTTGGAATTCAGATGGATAGTTGTTTGGGATACTTTCGTTCTTCTTGATTTCTAATATTTTGATGAAATATTTGAAAAGTATTTAGGACTATTCAGTAACGATAATATGAGTTACGCGTTTATAGTCATGTTTGTATTACAAAAGCATAGTCTGAAATATGTTTACTTGTTTGGTGAAATGATCTCATTTAAACAGGTTGTTTAATGAAAACTTGATTGGTGGATTGCAATTGTTTTAAGAGTTAGTGCTTATCATGCTCGGTTCATCGAAGTGACCCATGTTGACAATTTTTGCGGATGGTTCTTGTAAGTGGTAAAAGCACGCAGATCGATAAGATGTTCAGATTGTTTAATTTGGTTTTATGATGAATTACAGCTTGATTCTCTAAATGTACTATATGAGGAAAGATGTTCTTTTTCTGTTGAAATATTGTATCAAGTATGTTGAATGCATAAAATGTATTTGATTAGCCTGAAGGGAATAAAGAGAGATATTTGTTACTTATGTGTTTGTATTCTTATCTTGATAGTTTGACCTTCTTCGGTTCAAAGATCTTGAGAGCATTGTTATTATTGTATAATTTGGAGACTTTTGTGATTATCAATGTAAGCTTGCAAGAATAAGTGACTGAATACTTATGATTGTTTAGTAGTTCTAGTATGTTCTATCTAAAGCTAAAATTGGAATTTAGATCACTGTCTTTCTGGAAGCTAGGGTTAAAATAAGCCTGAGCAGGAAGTTAAACAAGCTGAATAAATTATTACTTCCTAGTCTTGACCTAAGTCAAGACAACGTTTAATTGGATTCTTAATCACTATATCTCGATATTAATAAGTAAGATATAAATTCAGTTATGAGAACTGATATAAACCTAAAAAGGGTTTGGTTAGCACTCTCATGTGAAGGATGAGAGTAATTGTCCAATTTCGTTGATATAGAATTATGTATATTCTATGAACTCCTTGATGGGACCTCTAGTCTTAATAACTTCTCTTGTGTATTGGGTTTTATTAAGAAAGGTCATTCTAAGGTGAGGAACCCAGGGATCGGGAAAGGCTAACCTTAGGGGAACGTCTTTTAGTATAATTTAAACTCAACGTGCGTAACACTTATTAATAAGTAGATCTTTTCGAGGTGGATTTAAAGGTTGATGGCACAAGTCAACTGCAGGGTTGTACCTTCGAGAAGATTAGGATCTTCTCGAAGATACAACAATGCAGGTGACTTATGACGACACCCTTTGCATTGATCGTTAAGATTTACACCTTTAACTCGAACAAGTTACTCTGGGACTGATTAGGAATGTGGTCATGTTATAAGGCTGCCTAGGAGACTCGGGGTATCTTGACACACTGGTTTAACTAGGGTTGACCTAGTATGTCAGTGTATCCCTAGTCCTCGGGAGCATCCATATAACGTTGTCACCTTACTAATCCGTTTCCAAGTGAATAACTTGGGATAGGAGAGACTGACAGAAGTCAGTATAAGACATTCTACATAACATAGGAATGGGGTGAAGGACATATTCCAGATTGATGAGTATGCCGTCAAGGAATACGAGACATAAGCATTATGTTTCAAATCTTTGGCCAAAGTATCGCAAGCTGCTGATTGCGTTGTCCTAAGTCACCTAGTCTAAGGGATGAGATGCCGATGAATAATGGTAACAATTATTCAGATAGGTTCCTTAGACAGAGCATTCTGAATCCCAGATTAGGGAAGAGAGCCGCAAGAGGGATGTGTTAAATAAAAACGCTAACTCTTAATACACATGAATAGATCGGTAGATTACCGAGTCATGGAATGAATAGATCGGAGGTACTCCGAGTCATTACAGCTGCATATGGTTATCTGTTATAAGAATGGTTGCTTTGATTTGTGAGTTCTAAATTATGTATTTAGAACCAGGAAGCATTTATAAAAAAATAAAAAAATTACTTGTTCTAATGTATAAAATGAGGATGTTACAGGTATGTGGAGAAATAAGAGGGTAACGATAATTATATGTCATAAAAGGTGTTATAGATAGGATATCCAAAGGAGAATATTGCAACCTAGACATCAAATTGCTAATGAGGGTAGTGTAGTTCATAAGATCATCCTTAGATTAAAAGTTAGAATAGAAATTCATTGTCCATAAGATCATCTTCCTCTAGATCAAATGTAGGATGTGCATATTGTGTAGAGATGGTGATATTATTGATGCTATGAACAAAGGTAGAGCATAGAACATCATGATAATGAAGGATTTTGTATTCTTATCTCGGGTGTAGCCTATTAAGAAATAGTTACCAAGAGAATATCCATCATCATAGTTATGTGTAGTAACATCAATAGCACATGAGTTGATTATAGTATCGGGTTGGTGAGATGTTCTATAGGAGGATCCTAAGTACATTGTATTGGTAGGGATACAATCAAAATAATTCTTACACAATCGTGGTCATAAGGCAAGAGGTAATTTGGAAAAAATGGCATTAGGGAGGTTAGAGGTGTGAATTCGTAGGTTAATTTCATCGGGCTCATCACCATTGGAATTGATAAGGTTAGGTAGAGTATGGTCCACAAACTCGGGATGACCACCATATCCATAAAGAGAATCTATCGATAGTTGAAGCATTGATATTCCCAAAATGGGATGGCAGGAAGTTATTCAAGGGTAGGAATTTTGAATGTACCACATTTTTGAAATAGGTCAAATTTTCAAGGGTTTATGTCACCTTATACCATATAGTTATCTCTTAGGTGTTCAAACTTAAGATATTGGTAGGTGGATGATGTGATTGCATGTACGCAATGATTCCATGCCCATCTTAAGTGGATATTATAAGACACGGGGAAACTTAAGACCATGAATTTGATGCGAATGGTATGATGAGACATAGTGATAGGGATATAATTGTAACCCATAAGTGACATATTTATATAATCATATCCCTAACATGTGCTATAAGTTTATTTTAGATTGTCTATAAAGTAATCTAATTATTGATGAAGTCAAGAGAAGCAACACAAGTGACAAAACCTTTGTATATGGGATATCTCTTAACCATAGTGTGACCAATCTAAATTGAGATAAAGAGGGGTGGATCATGAGCATGATATAGAATCTTATGAGTGATAATTGAATCACTATGAAAACAAATACATGAAGAAATATCAATGGAAATCTCATTGGAAATGGATAAATCTTTACATTTTTGAATGATTCTCTCTTCCAAATTAGATAGGAAATTTGCTGCCCCAAAGTGGTTGGAAATAGAATATTCATAGAGAAGAGTATAGCTATAACATGCTCATGATTCTAGGGTGAGATACAAAGGAGATCTAAAAATGGGATTTGGCTAGGAGGTGAGAAATTTAAGCAAGGGGATCCTAGTCTCTAATGTGAGCTATGTAGTGGTCTACACCGAGAAGGATAAGGCTAAATAGCTTTGAAGAAGAGAGACTAACATAAATTTTAGGAAGTGTACTTTTAAATGTAATTTCTATGGGATCGAGACATGGTAGAACTTCTACCACATGTGGCCAATGGTGTAGGGATAGGAATAATCTAGGATAGATAGGATTTTCCTTGAAGGGATGTCTATAGAGAGGAAAATCATGTTAACCTAGACCGAGGATAAGGTGGTTTAATATAATTGATATGTGTTTATAACTATCCATATGAATTGCATTGTCGATAGATGTACTAGTAGAGAGGGATATGAGGTATTGACAACATTGGTAACTACCTTACCAACATGATCAATTTTGAATTTTTCAGATTTAAAATGATCAAGAAGGGGTTCATTATAGATTTTGAGATGCTCACCATCTTGATGAACCACTTCATGATGATCATGTTGTTAGGATTTATCACATGTCTTAATCGCTTCATTTAAACCTTCCTAGGTGATAACCTCATGATCAAATTTTTACCAAGGAAGATAATATAGGAAAATAATAAAAGGAAATGATAATTGTCATATGAAAGGACCCAACTGGAATTCCACCAAAAACTTTACTCTCATTATGCAATTGAGGGAGAGGGAGAGATGGGTCAAACGCTACATTATATGGGTGATTTAGACATCATCATAAATATTCTTTAGATAGAGGTTAGTGGAATTTAGTGTGGGAGGAGGTAGAATATGATTGGGAAGAATATTTATCAATGTTATAGATGTTCCTATTAGAGGAAGAGTATATGTGACTTTGTCATCAATGACATTCTTACTTTTAGGATGTATGAGGATTTGGAAAATCTTTGGGGATTTTTTGATTTGGAGAAGGATTTTGAAACTTTTTCATGAGATAATCTTGTTTTTTCCCTATTCAAATGCTTCTTCCAAAGAGGTAGGGGAAAATTCTCAAACCTTGTATCAAAGGCAAGGCTCAAGTACTCTAAGAAATAACTAGAATAAATTCCCACCAACCATATTATGTTCAACCTGAGTGGACAAGGTTTTCTAATGTTTGGTAAAGGATTGAGTAGATAAATTGTCCATATGATTGCAAGCTGATGAAGGCATTAATTTTTTTAAAGGAAGATCATGAAAATGAAATTTGTTAACTAATGTACTTACCAAAATTTCTATCTCAACAAAAGAGTTTGTTATGAGAGCGTGATACCAAACTAAGGAATATACTATGAGATTCTTATCTAGGATCTTGTTGGTAACATGGGAATTATTCTTGACCCAAAACTTACAGAGATTTCAGAATCATTTATATTGACCATCATAAGTGATGGAAGGGGAAACACCTCCAATGTCCTTAGTAGCAATATCGAGAGCTAATTGTTCTCTTTGAATAACTTAAAGGGTGTTGATATGATGGGAGGTTGTGCTTATGGGAAGTCCATTAGGCCCAAGTAGAAGTGAAGGAGGATAAACTTTATTTTTCATGCCCCAAGAGACCATTTGAGGTTGATTAACACGATGAGTTAGGTTAGTTTGAAATTTTAGAAACTAAATAGTAACCATGGTTTGTTGTTGACTTAGACATTAAATGAGATGCATGATGAGTTGGGTAAAATATTTATTAGGAATGTTGGTATTTTTAGCTGAATTAGGATTTTATTCATCGGGGGAGGCTAAGGATTATTAATATCGACATCCAATTTCGAGAGATAGATAGTCCTCAAGATTCTTGTATATAATTTAAGGAGACTCTCATATATACTTAGGAAATTTTTTCAAAAAAATAAAATAGTAGGGGTATAATCATATTCAAGGACATCCTCATATTCCCTCTTCTTTAGGATCTAAGATAGGGTTTAAAATATTGGCTCTATTTTATATGTTTCAAGGTGGGGATATAGATTCCTAGCATTGGATCCTATGGAAAAACAGACAAAATAATGCAAAACTAGCTTAGGAAAGCCATGATTTTGAAATTTGTTATGATGAGACAGATAATTCAACTAAAAATGTAAGAGACTCACAAAGTATTAAATGGAGAAGTGAAAATGGTAAGAGGAATCTTATTTGATATGAGTTTTAGAAAGGATCACTTGTGCGAGTAAGCTTATATAAGGGTTGATGGAATTTGGAAGGAAAGATGCGATAAATGAAAATTTATAAATGGGTTTTACCTTATAGGAAATTTACATAGGGTCAAATGGTGTCTGCAGAAAGGAACATTTATGTTCAGATTGGATCAACTATTTGTAAGGGTTTTGTATAAGGGATAAATGCGGTTATAGGAGGAAAAATTAAAAAATAGTGAATTTTACCTAGTTAGATGCAAAGTAAGATTCATATTAGGTTCACCGGGGTGTATGACAGATCAAAAGAGAGGCTCCTAGTTAGTTTCTAAAATATAGAGATCCAATATAAGGTTGGCCACATTGGGTAGATACAAAGGTTCTTAGGGGGTTTTAAAGTCATAAATATAGAGGATAGTATCCCTAGCCCAAGGATAGATATAGGTTTCCAATTCCTACAACTAAGATAAAGATATGTATCTTACTAGGATTTTGAAATAAAGAACCAAGGGTGTACCAAGGGGTAATATAATAATACAAGGAAATAAACCAAATAAAACATATATCTACTCTAGTCTATAACAATTAATTACTAACAACAACAAAATACAAAATAATATAATAAAGAGGGTAAAAAATACTTACATGTCGCATGTGTATGACTATAGATGTGTAATCCTCCCCAAAGATTAAAAACTTGAGAGAGAATATCTATGGGTGGACAAGGGGAAAGCTCAACAAGAATATTTCTATTCCTAAATCACTACGGTGACCCAAATTCAAAAGAGGAAGGCTCCAATTATCCAAGGTAAGCTAATAAGCTTGAAATAGTGTAAGTAAGAGTATATTATTCCCAAATTTTATGCAAGAAAAGTAGGCTTGAAGTTATGTTACTAATTAGAGAAATGAAATAGATATATACTTGATGCCATCACCCATGAGTGATGATGTTGGCCTTGGGGGAATCCCTAAGGTCAAATTTTATAAAAATACTAGGAACGGATGCTAGAAAACAAATAGGGATGAATGATTAAGGTTCAAAGTGACCAAAAGAAAGGTTAATGATGGATATTAAGAAGTAGGAGGATATAGTGGGACGATTGGGCATAGTAGTACAATGTGTGAACAAAGGGGAGAAATGAGGCAAGTATAAGTTAGCAAAGGCTAAAAGTGATATATCTCAAATTTTGTGGTCTAGTTCGCATCTTTTATAAATACGAATTTTATGTCCATTTAATCATCACATGACAATTTATCAATAAATTTAACTTTCGTTGGATTCACATTTATAATTTTTTTCCTTTTTCTTAGAGAAGTCAATAAAAAATAGTAATATCTAGCATAGCTAGATAGGTGCCTCAAGATTGATATCTCTCGGCATATTTTAGATAGATGTATTTCAACATTGACACCCAAGGATGTAATGTAGTGAGTTTCTCACTTTTATTCTCAACATTAAATTTTACGTCCATTTAAACATCATGTGATAACTCATCCTTAAATTTGACATCCATTCAAGACCGACACATAAATGTTTTCTCTTTCATCTTAGAGAATTCAATCAATAAATAATAAGATCTTGGTGATTAGGTAATGTTTAGGCCCAAGTTTTCTTCCTCAAGTTTCATATCTCTCATCATAAATATGCCAAGAGACATTCCTAAAATTAAAGTCAGGGTACAATGACATGAGTTGTTCAATTTTATTCTCAACATAAAATTTGATTTCCATTTAACCATCACATGAAAATTCATCCTTGAATTTTATGTCCATTTTCCTATCACTTAATTTTTTTCTTTTGTCTTAAATAAGACAATAAAAAATATGATATCTTGGTGATTGGACAATGTTTAGGCCCCTTTTTCCTCCTCTAGATTGATATCTCTCAGCGTACGTTACATATATGTATTTAAGATATCTATACTAGTTGAATGTATATGAGAAAGGTGTAATGTCCCTAAAGAATTCTCAAAATTCTCTAATACATAGAGGTGTGAACTATGGACAACACTACCTAAAGCAATCATAATATCTTGTTTCTACATATCATAGATAAAAACATTATAAAGAGAGAATTCTATTGTCTTCCCACATCTATAATGATGAATGAAAAGAATATTTTTGGAGATATTAGGAATTAAGAGACTATATTTAATGCACTCATCCTACATCGAATAGTTCTTGAACATGAAATAGGTATCTTTATATAATATCCAACTATTATATGAGAAGTATTGTTATTTTTTTTTTAAGTGAGATGCTCATGTGTATGTGTCATGTGAAGAAAAACACTTGAACCTAAAATACAAATATCTTTAGATGCAATTAATACATGATATGAAAGTGTCTATCCATTGTCCTTTAAAGAAGAAGACATAAGAACGAAAATGTTGTTATGAACTTGTTTATGTTTACTTTTTGCATGTGAAATCAAAATCCATGGCCCTATGAAATGAACTTTGTGTTACCTTTCGAGGACCATGGATTTTTCTTTCAAGGAATTCATAAACAACTTCATTTTGATTTACTTGGATGATATCCGAGTTTTCTTGAAGGGAGATGAAGATCACATTAAGCATGTTGAGAATGTGTTTTAAAGGTGTTGATATTTTGGGTGTTAAATAATCCAAAGAAATGCATTTTTTTTTTCCCACAAGGAAAATTATTGGGTCACGTGGTTTGAAAACAAGGTATATGTTTTTTTGGATTAGGGAAAACTTTGAGGGTGTCGAAAGGACCCACATCCTTTTACAATTGAGGATTTTTTGAGAGGAAACGCAACCTTGATTAAAATGAAGGGGACCACCATTAGGAACCTAATTGAGGAAACCATGAAACTATAATGAAGATGCAATGACCAACGATGCAGTGACGGAAATGAGTGGGCAGAAACCACTTCGCTGCGGTAGTAAGTTAATAAGAAACTAGTGATAGTAGCGAGAGAAGTAGAAACCAACAAGTGAAGCGGTAACCGGTGATAGTAACAAGAGAAGCGGTGACCAATGACAACACGGTGATAGGAGATGTTGCATCAAGTGGCGAAACCATCTCAAGGGGATCGTGCCTCGGGAGGTTTAAACACAGGCCGGGAAAGCACAAAACCTTATGACTTCGACCGCACCACTCCAACCCCATCTGTAACAAGGTATATTTTAAACGTAATATTAAGTGTTGTTATAAACCTTAGTTTATAATTAAATAATTTTGAATATTTATACTTTGAATTATTTAATATAAACTATGAGTTTTTGGTTAATTGATTTTTAATTAAATTGACTTCTTTTAAACAAGGGGTATACCATGTCACTTACATTTTCATAACCCTTGGGTTATATAAATATGGCCATGGGCCATAATCGAGTGAATTGAATCACACCGAATAAAAAACATGGAGCGGGAGTGAGGAAAGGATTTACTAGGTGGTTAAAAGTTTCTCTTAATGGAAAATTCTTTATCCGTGGTTTTTTACCCCATTGGAGTTTTCCACATTAATTTTTTTGTCATTGTGTTATTTTATTTAATTTCTTTATTAAATGTTTGGTTAATAATGTTTGATTTAATAAATATTTTATATATTTATTTATTATCTCGTTCTAATATGGTACCGAGAGGTTTGGTAATGTTTGTTAAATTAATTAACTAATAGGCATGCAGTTGGGTGGTTGGTCAATTATTAATATTTATTTAAACTCCCCTTCCCTCTGGGAATTTTTTTATATTGTTGTGTGCACATGTGAAAGTGACTCGGATTCTTACTTGCACGTAAAAATCATTTGCAAGATTAGGTAAGGATCAAGTATATTTGAAATATTTCCAATTTTTATATAGTTTCACATGTGCGGGATAAAATACATTCAAGGTTAAATTCACAAGTAAATGAATAAGTGAGGAGACAAGCTCCATAAAAATAGAGTTTCAATTTTTCTCATTAGAAGCGTGAAAAATGTTTTCCCCTCTGTAAATCCCAGTTATTTTTTCATGTGGATATAAATTCACTTGTAACTCATGGTAAAATTCTTTTAATGCTTTTATCCTTCACATGTCATTTGGCCCCTCTTTAATTACGATTTTATTCATTTCTTTATAAAACGTATATCTATATGTATGTATGTATGTATGTATGTATAGTTTAAAACTATAATCAAATCAAGGCACGTACTGGCGCCGAGTCTCTCCTTTATGTGATTTTAGTGGGAAACATCATCTATGATGGGAAAGTAAGGATAGTGAGTGGAAATGAGACATGCAAACATCATAGAGCTCTAGAATGGCTTCTAGACCAGTGCAGTCATTCAGACAGAAAGATACTTTAACAAAATATAAGACTGAACAAAAATAGAAAGGGAAATGCACAAGGATTCATACTTATTTCATAGACATACATGAAACAAAACTATGAAGATATGAGGATGGACTAGAATCATTAATGATCATATTCAAATAAGTTGGTAACCTCATTACATTCATTAGATCCATTACAAAACATCACAAGTATGGCAGACCGAAGTCATACATCATAACTGAATCTACATTCCTTAGCTCTTTAAAAATAAAATTTACAATCCAAAGCCCCTTGATGCATCCTTCTCCTATATTTTACCTACCCAGACCTAATATAATTCCTCGTGGTATTTCTGCAGAGCTCCACTCTCTATTCATCTCCCTTTTTTCTTCTGTGGGTACTTGTATTTATAGGCCCCTTGAATTGCCAACTCACCTTTCTGAGGCTTCAGATCCGTCACCAAGTGTCTAGATGTGGTCCTCCATGGGAGCATGCTCCTCTAGGCCTGAGATCTCCACTCCTTGCCATGATGGTCTTCTAGAAGCTTCCATCATAGGGCATATTCCTTCATAGGCCAACCTGTCACCAGGTTGGCACCTTATCCATTCATCATGCATAGGTGGGTCACGTTTTCTCATGTCCTACCCGATATGCCAAATACGGCTAAGTCTCGAGGCCTTGTTCTATTGACGCGTAACACGGTCCTTCTAAAACCCTCCTAGAACCCTACCTTGTACGCCTTCTTCTTACACGCCCATCCTTCAACCTAGGCCTTGCACGCCCATGCGCCTTTTTGTACTTATTCAATATTTTAGGGGCCCAACATCACCCCACACTTTACTTGTTCTCCACCCATGGGAAAAATTCTTCAAAGAAAGAATTACAATAGGCTTATTGTCTTGGAAAAATAATAAGGGAATGAAGAATTGGGAAAAAAATGAAAGAATGGGGAAGTGTTGTCATTATTGCAACAAGATAGGAAAATCTCTTTGTAAGTCAGCCTCCAACTTGTTCCAGGAATCAACTTCATTTTACGCTCTTTAGCAGAGGTCATTGACTAGGGCGCTTACCTCCTCAAAACCTAGTCCATTTCCTTGAGTGTTCAATGTTTCAACCATTCCTTCCAATTCCTTACCCACGTCCTCAAGTGCATCCATCCTTCTTGTAATATGGGGGTATAACTCCTTCAGCTGATTTTTAATTGAACCTCGTAAGGTTTCAATAGCTTCTGACTTCTTCTCGACCTCATCTACGATCCTCTCCTACTCTTATCTATTTCCCTTGTTCTTATCTTTGAATTCCTTGATCTCTACCTCATGAGTGGCGACCATAATACTTGCCAATCACGCAAATGTCATACGCGGCCTTAGAAGTATGGGTAGTAATTTTCACATCATCAAGTACCTTGTTGTACTTAGTAATGATTGTTACAAATTTTAATTTTTCCTCCTCCAGGTGTGTTGTTACTTCTTCCAAGGATTCTAAAGCTAGAGGTTACCTTTCCATGGTGAGGATGCACGTTAATTCTTCAAGGCACTCAAGGGAATATCCATACTTTTTCACGGGTGGTGCAGTATGGATGCTTTAAAACAATTGCCTATGTGATGGATTCTACCTTCTTGTATACCCCTGCACACTCTTTCCTTTTATTCCCTTAGTTCACACTTTATCTGCACACTAATTACTTTGAAAATCTATATAAGGATGTGATTCAGGTTCATTTTTACCTTTTTGATCACAAGTATTCAAGTGAGTTGAGTAAAACCAAGCTAAGAGAAACATGTTGAGGTGTGGAGAGCTATAGAAGCATATGTGGAGAGAATATTTTTGTGTGGAAATGGCTTGCATCCCCATTGGTGAAGGGTTTGAGTGCATTAGAAGCATTAATAAGGAGCTAGGGCACACAGTTTTGAGATAGGGTTTGAGCTTACTCAACATAGAAGATAAAAGGTGGGATTTTTATAATGGCACTAAAGAAAGCACCTGTAGTAGGTACGAAGGGGAAGAAAAAGGTGGAATTTGAAGTCAAAATTACTCCCGAGAGTAAATTTTTAGAGATGCGAGTATCCGAGAAGGAGTGATGGTCGGAGACGAGATTGGGATTCCTATATCCATAGATGTAAAGTAAGTGATTAAAACCACCGCACCACTGACAACAGGGAGAATTGGATGCATTGTTGAATAAAAAGACCAAGTGCACTATGGATGTTATGTCGGTATATGATGATGCTAGGAGAAGTTGCTTAAGAAGGTAAGGGTTTATCAGTTATATGAACTCCCATATTTTGGAAAACTAGAAGCTTAATACCAATGGATTATGAGAAGATTCCATGAGGATTTTTCTATTTTGCTAGATGGAGGGTAAGGATCACATTAGCCCTAATTACTACATTGATGAGATTGAAGGGCACAGGGATATATATATTATGAGTGATTTGATTGATAAGGACATTGTTATAGCCACCAGCAAGGAGTTAGGATAATCTAAGGGTCCATGTGGAATGGACGTAGATAAATTAAATAAGTATCTTGTAGTGTAGGAAATCACGCATTTGCTCATTAAGTTAAAGGATCAAGAGAGATGGTTACAGGTAAATACCATTTGGTTACACATTGCGAAGAAAATTTCAGAGGGAGAAATATACATCTTGGTTGGTTACATTATAGAAACTATTACTGAAGAAGCATGCACATGTGAGAAGATAAGTTTTTGCATTATTCTACTATCTCTTGTCTTTGTAGAAATTGGAGTGCCTGATGGGCCAAAGAACAAAATTTGGGAATACCCCACAGAGAAAAATTCCCTCATAGAGAGGTTCAAGAAATACTTATGTGAAGGAAAAATGAGTGGCTAGTTCAAGTAAAGGGTAGAACTATGGTATGATCAGCGCACACTGACATTTAAAGAGGAATGGTGCATTCCAAAGGATTTACCTTCAGTAGTGGGTAAGGCAGTATAGTTCGCGGTGTATCAACATTTCTGCATCGCATGGTTTGCAATGAAGGATGGGACATGGAGTCCATGGTGCAAACTACCCTATGCCTTCATAACATGCTACTTCTTGGCCTCAGTTCACAGGTTTCTTACGATGCATGTCGGCTTAAATTCAATGCATACAAGGTAGATTATGACTACCACACTCTTAGAAAAACATATGTTTATCCAAGTCGGTCTGCCTACATTGAGAGGCTCATTTTAGATGTTATAAATATAAATCCAGTAATTTTGGCTATTGGGGATAGTGGAGCCATGCTCATATATCTTCAGCTCAAGCCTAGGCTAGAGAATAACAAGTATGTGGAGAATGAGTTCATGCTACCAAGGCCACCTAAGGGCAAACATATAGTTGAGAATGTGGCAGCTCCAAATCCTACCGCAACCATAGAGATAGATGAGGAGAAAGAACATGAGGATATTTGAGGCTTGGACCATAGAGGGTGGAGGAAGCCCACAGAAAGAGTGGAGAGTGATCTTGCAGATACCCCACCACATGTGCAAGAAGGAGAAGTGGAGAGTGAGTTTCGGTTTAAGAGGGTATTCGAAGAACCAAAACCCAAGGTGCGGGAACATCACAACACTCGTACTAAGATCACTTGAATCTTCCCTCAAAAATAAGCAAGCGAGAATAAGAGAAGAAGAAATTTTCAGCTTAGTGAGGAGGTGAAGGATTCCAAAGAGAGAAATTTTGGAACCCGGTTCAACCTGGAAGATGTGGAGGAGCCCAGGGATGAAGAAATGAGAGATGAAGAAGGAGTGAAAAAAACATAAGAAACTATGTGTGAGTAATCCAGTGCACTGTACAACTCGGATAGGAGAAGGGCGGCCCAAACCTTGGTGCTCGGAGTTCCTAAAGGGCCAAGAACAAGGATAAGTGAATAATATGTTGTGCCAAGTATGGGCTATGATGAGGACACAAGAAAATTTTTACACGCCCCATTCTTGAAAATAGTGGACCTTAAGGAATTATATGGATGAGAGTTTATGGATCCAGATATGGCCACTACGCATGCAAGGAAAGAACTATCTTGGTCCATGTAGACTCACATGAATGAATGAGAGTTTGATGTGTGCGAGGAGTCTTGTGTCTCAAGAAGAGAAAAGAAGGCAACACAGAGTGGGCACGTGGCCGTAAAACCCACTCTTATGTTTGATGATCAGGTCAGCAATACCATAGTCAAGGTATCTGTTGAGGTAGCATGGAAAAATATTGATAAGGCCACCACCATTAGAGCATTGATGGAGGGTAACAAGGGAAAAATGTAGAGATTGAGCACTTAAGGGAAGAGAAGGAACAAGAACAAGAAAATAATGAGACCTTCATTAGCATGGTGGAGGATATTGGTGATTATATTAAGAAAGTAAGGCCTCATCTAGATCAAAAGGTACTAAATAATTTTCCTTCTGCTATGCATTATGTGCACACTTTGGTTTATTTGGTGCTAGAAGATGGACGACTTAGAATGCTCGCACCAGAAGATGTTGAACAAGAAGAAGAGAGCAAGGGCCTCTTTGATAAGAAAAATTTCAATTTATGAGGCATTGCTCCAGAATTTAAAGGATGAGCTAAAGAAAGCATACCAAGCTCTAAACTTGTGTGCAGCACTAGAGGCAGTGATAAGGACTAGAACTCTAGTTGAAGATAATGAAGTTATAGTAGTAATGAAAGATGAGACATTAGATCACGCAGAAAAATTGGCACTAGTGAAACAAAATCACGAAGCCCTTACAACAACTCAAGATCTATATAAGGAGAGGATAAATGAGCTTGGGAAGCTCATATCATAGAAGATGGATCTCATGGAAGGAATGATGTCAGGTATTTCTAATGTTGTGCAGGTATTGCAAAATGAGAAAGAAAAAGATCACTTAGGCCGAACTAGATGTCATAGCCATAGACATTCCAGAAAAGACAAGGACAATGCTAGATGAATGGAAGACATTGGAGGCTGAAATTAAGAGTGAATATCCAAAGCTAATCCTCCCAG
This sequence comes from Taxus wallichiana var. yunnanensis, assembly GCA_018340775.1. Classification (NCBI taxonomy): domain Eukaryota; kingdom Viridiplantae; phylum Streptophyta; class Pinopsida; order Cupressales; family Taxaceae; genus Taxus; species Taxus wallichiana. The sequence continues at coordinate 244,919,647 of CM031243.1, read as the reverse complement.
TTGAAGAAGAGAATGCTGCGAGTAAAGATTGATTCTTTTTGTGCGGTGATTCTTTGAATTCTTATTCTTTATTATTTGGGAACATCAGAAAGAATCCCCATTATCAGGACGGTAATGTACTTTAGTGTCGTGTAATGTTGAGAAAATATAATATTGTTCTAAGGAGAAGAAACACAAAGAATATTTGCATGGGAACAAGGTGCATTTGACAACATGGAATGATAGGAAAGAAAACATGAGCCAAAATAGTTTGGTTCAGACTTAGCCATTTTTATGGATACATGCTATTTTGGAGATAGCATGTGAAACACACATTGATATGGATACTTACACGACATGAAAATGGTATTTTGGGAATGAGCAGCTAGTAAATGCCATGCATGGTTGTAGTTAATAATAGGATTACTTATTCAGATTAACTATAGGACATCTATTATTAGTGCACTTGCATATGTGCATGTTATTGTAAAGCGCATGGTTATTATCAGCGTGCAACCTTTTTGAGAAGTGTGTAAACGGTGAAGGGAAAGTCCCCACCTCTATAAATATGTATTGAACTATGTAGTTGAAGAGATTCAAAGTGAGAGACTAGAGACCGAGTTATTATAGAGTTATCTTGTTGGATCGATGTGCCCATGACTTATGGATATACATTGTAATGTAATAAGCTTCTGTGTTTTACAGTGTTTAATGTAATGGATAATATTGGTTGGATAATGGTGTTAGACATAACTAAAATTGGTTCATGTATGGTTAATCTTATTACATTTATTGTTTAATTCATGATTCTCTAAGATCTAGATCTAAATTATGCATTGTGGAATGTTTATGTTTATTTATGGATTTAATATGTCTTATCTTCATCACACTAACATCCTACACAAGAAAATCTAAAGAGGGGTTTGGTACCTTTGCATGCTTCGGGTGAGTTCTCAGCTCAGGCTAGGTTATGTGTTAGTGTGCCTAGGTTATTCACAGTAGATTATAGGCTACATCATGGAAGGAGGAATACATTTGGTGGAGCCAAAAGAGAGAGTGTGATTGGCTTCCAGCTATCCTTGATCATTTCACTCAGTGAGAAAAACTTGTTGCACGTAGATGGGATATGGAGGATCATTCGGGTGCCACAAATTACACCTTCTAGCCATATATTATGCGACCTCTTTTCTTATTGGGATGCATACAGAAAAATTTCACCTTCTAGGTATTAGAGGAGAGTGGACCATCACTCTCAAGGACATGTACAAGATACTTGGAGTTCTTATACTTTGCAAACATTTGAATCTTGAGACTATAGGGTCTATAACAAGAGCTAGGCATTGGACCACTTATATGGGGGATAATGGGGTGTTAGCGAGCACCAAGGAGGGTATGCAGCTCCATTCTATTGCCTCCACCACTATCCCTACTCTACAAGGCCATCATGGGTGTTTTGGATTCACGGTTGATAAGAGATAAGGGCGAGAGATAAGTTATTTTATTGTTGCGCTCCATTTTTATACGATTAAGCGGTATGGGTAGACTTACACCTAGGGATCAAATATTTTGGGGCTACATATGACGACTTGTACTAGGTGGTGAGGTTATAGGGATAGTCATTGAGCCATCCCACATTAGTGATGAGTTGGGTGTATGAGAGGATCATCCCCTATCGTAGGGGAGTCATGATACTGAAAACCTAGGGGCTGTCGGGGCCACGAGATGGACTAACATGTCACTTCTTCAGAGGACCACATCAGCCGGTGGCCTCCTTAACTATAGTTTATTTAATTGTTACACCCTACTAGGATGTGTCGGAGTATGGGGCCAAGATGGGACTCTTTGTGATTGTTTTTGCTACTCTTTGGATAGTTAGTGGAAAAATCAAAGAGGGTGGATATTCAACCATTTTATAGGGTACCCCAGCAATTCGGAGCTACCTTATATTGATGTTCTTCCTCCCATGGAAGTTATATACATGAAGATTAGGGAGTCTTGAGGGGGTCATAGGGGGAGACCATGGTTGGAATGTTGTGACTCAGTGGGTCCATATCACGGTGAGATGAGTTGTTCATGCTCGGAGAGCACCTTCACTCATGTCCCCCTTGATTCAGTCCTCACCCACTCACATTGGGGAGGAGGAGTAAGAGATACCAATTGATGTGGGTACCGAGTTCAAGGGAGAGATAGGGGAGAAGACTTGTGATGAGATTGGGGAGGAAACAAGTGAGGACACTCACGAAGAGGAGGAGAGTGACCCGAGTCAAAGCTTAATCATGAGATCTTATGGTGGAGAGATAGGAGATGAAGGTAGATAAGGTGACTCTAGTTTCGAGGATCCCCTTTCTCTCAAGATAGGTGAGGACGAGGAATCAACCATAGGGTAACATGTTGCTTCAAGACTGGGGGAGGCATAACAAGTGCTGCAGCAGCAACAACACCACCACTAGCTACACCATTTGATCCAACATGGATGCCCCGAGAGATCCGAGTATGTGGAAACTCTTTTCTTGACCTCATTAGCTAGAAATGTTAATAACTACACATAGTGTCGTTTTTTTATTTTTAGGGTTTTCTAACTTGACATTGTTTTCTTTGTTTTGTAGCCACTACCGATAGTTGGAGAGATCTTATTTGTAGGATTTTTGTTTATACTTTGCTAATCCCTATAGAGAAGACTCAAGAGGAGTTCTTAGCAGATCTGGGGCATCCATTATAGGTTGGTCGTCATGCTAAAATTTTTGTGTCTCTTTGGAAGGAGACAAAGATCTTGTCTTTTAAGAAGAGACAAATCACCACGTATGAGATGGAAAAGAGGTTGGCGAGGTGGAACCATTTCCATAGTGAGGCCATGACTATATGTTGTTCTCATGGTCACTCTCACCACTCGTTGCATTCACGACATCGAGCTGCAACACGAGTCTTGGTCACAATCGTGCACCATCTCAGGGATCCTATAGAGATTGATAAGCCATTGAGCCTTTATTACTTCGTTTCCATTTTGTGAGGCATATATATAATTTTTTTTGTATTTTCATGCTCATTACTTTTGAACACACCTAATGCGGTATGAAATTGTACAAAAACTTGACTTATTATGATGATATATATACAGATATCTCTTTTTGGTTCAACTATCCTTTGCATTAGAGTTGACTTCATTTATGGTTTTCTTCACATGTGTACTCTAGATGTTTAGAATTTCTGATTTTATATGCTTTTCAAAATGCATGCAGTGGATAATGATGTGCTAAACAAAATGATTTTGTTTGGTTGTTTTTTCTTTTATATGATCTTTGAAGCAAAAAAACAATGTAATATTGAAACTTTGGTTTTTCAAGCAATATTTAATACTTCTTGTTTTCTTGGTAAAATGTGATGAATGACTTGATAATAAAATTAATTCACTCCACTTATAACTCCACATAACTAGTAAGATGTGAGGGCTCATCACGAGAGAGCTAAGAGGACGTGAGTTGTATGATTTTGATAAATAAAAATGATCGAGAGAAAGACAAGATTTGGACAGATGTCCAATTACAAACCTATAACCTAACTCTACACATAGTTTACTACATAGTCTAGAGTGTGATTTTCTTGCAAGTTTATCTAGACTTAGATCTGTAGATGGCCTCCGATTGTAAACATCATCTGCTTTCAATGCTTTAACTCTTTTGAGAACATATGCATCTAGCTTACTTTCATGGGATTTAAGATTTTAAATAAATTTTTATTGAATGAAGTTACTTTTAACTTACTAATTTATTTGAAGAGACCCCTACACCTTATCCCATGATACCAATAGGAATAATGGGATCAGCACCAAGGAAAAGGCATAAATGACTAAAGGAACTTCCCTCCTTTCCCAACCTCACGTCATTAGTAAGAGGTGTGGGCTCATCACCAAAGGTTGGTGGGGAAAGGAAGTGTTTAAAAGAAAATTGATTTAGAATTGACATATATATATATATATATATATATATATATATATATATTATATTTTCAAATTTGAGTCATGTTTATGGGAGGGATAGCTTGCCCCTAGCCTCAACCCCATGCAACTAGTAATATGTGAGGGCTCACCACCAAAGGCTGAGATAGGTGAGAAATCAATTCGGGTAAAATGTTTAGAATGTTTTTTCTACCAAATAGGTTCTCTGGGAAAGATGTGACATCAAGAAGCTTCTAGAACAGACTATGGGTTAAAACACCTATGCTGGTAGAAAATACGAGTAGAACCAAGTATGTAGACCTTAGTAGGATTAGTGTCAAAACTTTGTCTTATCTTGTTGAATTGATGAAATGATCATAAATTTTGATGATAATATTTACGGATACTTGAAGAAATGTGATTGGATGTTTTTCCAATGTTTTTAGAAGTTTTTGAAAGTTTCTTGAAAGATAAGTTTCTCAATTAAAATTTTTACAAATGATCTAGTAGATGAAATGCAACATGGATGTAATAGTGTACATGTAGAGATGTAGATGAACTATGCATAATAGTGTTTTAGATGAATAAAATTGATGGACTCACCAAATTCCTCACCTTCTAGAGTACACAAGTGATATGCCCCATTTTTGTAGTCCTCTATGACTCGATATGGGCCTAACCACTTGGGCCTAAACTTCCTTCACCAGTTTTATTTTCTATCTAGCTGTCAAGTCTTAATACCAAATCTCCTGCACATATTTCACATTCACGAGAATTTTTGTTATACTATCGACACATCCAGTGGGCGTAAGCTCTATGTCGTTTCTCATCACTAAATAGAGATTCATTGAGGATTTCCAACTCAAATAGTCATGCCTCACGATAAACTTTTTATCTTAAAATTACTTGTAGTGTGTTAGTCAGTAAAAATGTCTCACTTAGTGAAAAAAATACAAAAGGTTCATGTGGAAGAGCAGAGCACATTCAAAAGTATAGGAGGATCAAGAAGGAATCATACTCCGAGGATAGAGATAGATTCGAGACTTAGCCATTTTCACAATGATGGGCTATTTTTGGAGATAGCATGCCAAACACTCAAAATAGTTAAAGAATTGCATGACATGCATTGGATAATTTTATAGGATCAGCTATGAAGTGCTTTGCATGGATACAGTGAGAATAGATTTACTACTAATGATTAACTAGGAGAAGTATTTTGTTAGCACACTTGCATGTGTGGCTATTATTGTAATAGAACATGGATAATATTAGCATGTGACCTATTTTGGGATTAGATAAGTGGTGAAGGGAAAGTCCCCACCCTTATAACTATGCAATGAACTGTGTAGCATGGAGTTAGTATGTAAGGCGAGTTATTGTGAGGTCATCTTTGCCAAAACGATGCGCACATAAACTATGGTATTATCTATTGTAATAAGCACGTGTATTACTTGCATTTAATATAATGGGGGTTCTTGGTTAAATCAAGGTATTAATCATGGTTATAGTTTATTCTTTGCATGGATGATTTTGCTATGATTATTGTTTGATTTATGATACTTTGAGATCTAGATGTGAATATGCTCGGTAGAATGTTAGATTAACTATGCATCCGAATGCAACAATTATTAATCATGCTAACATCCTACAACGAAACCCTAAAAAGGGTCCTGGTACCTTTACACGCTTTAGGTGAGCACTTAGTCTAGGTGAGTGATGTGTCAACACGCTTGGGATTTTCTTGGTAAAATATAGGCTGCATCATTGGTTCTATTTCCAAGACCTCTTTTTCAATTATTTTTGGGATTATTCACAATGAAGACATATCAGTTTACCTAGCAAGTGTTAAGGAGTAGATACACAACCTAGAAGAAGAATATGCATGGAGGTTTAGCACTAGATCTGAGTTTAACGCACGCATGTGGGTGGAGCAGAATCTGTATGATTGTTTGTATGAAATCTTCTTCGCTATTTTTCTAGAATTATACAAGTGGCTAGTTTCTTATGTATATAAATGGAGTTGGAGGTATCACACACTTGTTTGGACGTAAGAAGAATTTTAGACCCTATATGATGTGTATCTAATTTGGACTCGCATTTTGGATATGTGGTTCTATGGTGTTTTGAATAGTTATATCTTGGAGTACTCAATTTCCACTTATTCATTCCCAGAGGTAGCTGAATTCTAGTTTTTACGATATCCCAGAGGAACTTACCTGCAAGGCATTCCATTGGCGATCAAAATTTTGATGGTAACCCTGAACTTGGAGAGTGAACCAATGGCTAACTAATCCCCACCACATGCGGGGAAAGAGTAGAATTGGTGAAAGATGGCGACCTAGCAAAAGAGAGGTGGAGAGAGGAAAGGTGACTTAAGTATAATGAGGCATGCAAGAGGAAGGTAGAGAAGCAGGAGGAGGTTGCAAAGTGAATGGTTTTATGGAGAAAGATAGTTTGGGAAGGAGTTTAAGTTCACATAGAAGACATGGAACCCAAGCATCAGGAACTCCCCATTTGGGAAAGCATGAAAGGGAACCCTCCTCGGCCTCACGTAGAAGCGCACTAATAGAAACAACATAGGCCACGTGTGTGCATCTAAATCCACCGGCTAATTCTACCTTGTGCTTGTTCTTCCAAGATCTAGTATAAATATTCAACAAGCTAATTCAAGAAATGGGAGAGAAGGAGTGAGTCATATAATTAGGACAGCAATGGCAGCACAAATGGTTTCATTTTTATATGGGAGTACCTTTTTGGGTGTATCATCCACATAGAATTTAGGCACACATATTTTTGGACTCTCTTCTGGGAGTAGTAACACTTCATAGACTATTGGGGTACAGTTCAAGACTACTACTATTAGGACACGGTAAGTACATCTTTGGGTCCAACCCTAGCTACAAGTTTAGGATCAGGAGGTATAGGGGCTCTAGCTCCAATGGATCGGAGTGGCGGAGGCAGAGGAAACATAGGAGGTTACGGATCGGGGTGGGAAAGGTGCGTACCAACCTTAGAATATTTACATGGTGGTGTCTCTTCATCTCCCGGAGTATAGGGGCATAGAAAATGTTCTGAACACGTACACATGTGTGAAATAATGTGGTGTGCAAAAGGAATCATAGATTCTGAGCGTAGGGTAATTCAATTTTCTACTATGTTACAAGGGCACACACACAATTGGTATAAAAAATTTGACCCTGATCAGACTTGTGTAGACTATATAGCTTTAAAATATTCTTTCATTAAAGAGTTTCACATCCTTGAGTTCGAGCAGAAGAGTATAAGTACGCTCAAGGATATTAAGAAAGGCACTCTTGAAAGTGTTAGAGAGTATGATTCCCATTTCAAAAGGTTGTTATCTAAGTTGTCTTATGATATTAACGCAAGACAACATGCACAATGGTTTGTTAAAGGTCTAATTACTCCTTTAGGAGGGCACTATCACATAAAACATACATTGATCCATGTGAAGAACTTGAATAATCCTTACACGATGAGGCAGTTGGAATTACGAGACTTTGGGGTGAGCCCATTTAAAAGCATAGATCACAACTATGGAAAAGTAGTTGGAGAAGCTATGAGAAAATTTAGCACACGAGACAAACACGGGGATTTGGTCCATAGATTACGAAGTGAAAGGTTGCACAAAGGATAGTTGTTCCCATAGATTAGTGTGCTCATTGTTGTTGGATTGTGAGATATACCATTTAAACCATGATGTTAGCCATTACCCATTACTACAACGTGTGATAAGGAAGAACGTCTCTTATTACTATAAAATTTGTAGGTCCATGACTCATGACACGAAGGCGTCGGGTGATTGGTTAGATCTAGGATGCTATAGATATTAGTGTACAATAGACATGAGTCTCGAGATAACTCTAAAGGAAATAACAAGAATCGGGATCAAGAATACAATCAGGCATGCTATGATCAGAATGAAGTGCTCTTCGAAGGAATTCATGGCATAGGTCAAGGATACCATGGAGGATTTGGAGGACGAGGCCGTGGTGGTGGAAGAAGTAAGTTCCCTCGTGGAACATGTTATACATGTATATCTCCTGACCACTACAGCGTGAATGTCCTTAGAATATTACATGTTCTTTCTATGGAAAGAATCATAGTTATGAGGAATTCTTGGACTTATATGAGCATCTTAGCAAGCAGCATAAATAGGAAAACAAAGGTGTAGGGATGGTTAGGATACAACGCACTATGGAAAATAAATGGATGCCTAAGTTGGAAGAAGAATCTGAGGCATTGCAAGTAAGAATCACTACTCGCGGTGAAGCGCGCGCGCCAAATATGCATTATAGAAGAAGTCTACCATCACTAAGGAGGAGGTTTTATAAGCACGGCACCCAGATTATGCCCATCAGAAGGAGGTTTACATGGAAACCATGGAGGTACTCAAGAATCTTTAGGGTGAAATATAGTATTTAAAGGAGCAATCACGGAAGATGGAGCAAAAGAAAGCATCAGAGATGGTCCAAACTGATATGGATGACTTGAGATAAGTGTGAAATTTTTTTATCCAAGAGAATATCATTCCACTAATAGGGAATTGGTTAAAGGGAAACACTCTACGCGTAAGTACTAAGACTAGATGATAGATCTTGCATGCAAATCTTCCCCCTCATAGCCTAGATTATGACAAGGAAATCACTTTGAATTTTGTTGTGGATGGGTGGCTATTGAGTAATATATTCATTGATACAAGCATGGAAGTCAATGTTCTTACTTTAGATGCATGAGTACAAGTGGGGAGACCCATATTGCAGCCATTCTCTAATATATTGTTCATGGCTAATCGGACTAAGGACACTCCCATCGAGTTTTAAAATATGCATCTATTACCATACAAGGAGCCAAGTCCACTTTGGTTATTTTGAGGTCTTAGCGCTAGCATAGGAATATATCTTCCCAGCTCTACAGGGGCATCCATGGTGCTATGCAAATAATGCTAGTCTTCGAGTTTAATAAGATTTATATCAGCTTTGAAAACAAGGAGGAAAGGGTCACTATCCCATTAATGAGATGGAAAATATATGCCCTATGTTAAGCCATTGAGTGAAGAAGACTTGAATCGGATTTATGTACACTTCGTCCAGGATCTAGAGGTGCTTAAGACATTTAAAGAAGGAATCATTCGGTGGGAGGATGAATATTCTATCGAGAGATATTACAAGTTTTTCTTTTGATAAGCTGGGCTCATAGCACTTATGAGTTGGTGGGGCGTGAAGTAAAGAGTTTATTTTCTAAAGATAGAAAACCACATTATATCAAGATAATTGGTAACAACTTGGTACCTTGGTACACTGGAGAAGGGGACCCTATGGTGTTCCTGCATGCCCTGGAAGAACAATGTATAGACCCACTAGAAAGAAGAAATATGCTAGCATATACACTACGCGGGACAACAACGTGCTGGTGGGTGGTCCACAAGGATAATATTATAGGATGGAATGAAATTAGGATTGCTCTTACCACTAGGTTCTTTAGGAGTAATGCACCTACTCAAATCTGCACTTATCATGGTAATCAACCTGGTTTAGCACCACATTCAGCAATTTGAGAGACTCTGGATAGAGTGGCAGGAAGCTTTACCATCTTCTCTATGGGTGCACAAGTTTTATTCCACACTACAAGGTTGTGCACGTGCTTGGTATGTCTATTTAGAACTCCATAGAGAGACTGGAAATCGGTAGCATTTAATTGTAGGAATGGCCTAGATGTTTGACTTCTTCTCTACAAAGCCTCCGGTGGAAGAAACATTAAAATTCATAAAGTGCTTAACTATGGGGTATAATGCTAGGGTGAAGGAACTCATTCAAGATTTATTTGATGAAGGAGACTCAGGAGCACATTTTGTTGAAGAAATAGAGGCCGATGCCACACTACTTCAAAGTGCACTTGCCTTTAGATAGAAAAAGGAAAAATGGTCTACTTAGTGGATGATGAAAAAGTAGAAAATTGGATGTAAACCATTCAACAGGTAGGTGTGAGGTGTTGGATAGTATAGATAAGACCATGCGCACCTATCATAAACCTATGAAGAAAAAGAAAGTGAATATTGGATCAAATGCTGAGCCTAAGGAGACCATAATTAGAGAAAATTGGTCAAACTCTGAAGTGGAAAAAATCATAGAGTTACAATGGGAATATCAGGACTTATTCCCTTGAGGGTACCATGAGCTTAAAGGCGTGCATGAATCATTAGGGGAGACAAGGATAAAGCTTAAAGAGGGTGCAAACCAAGTAAGAAAGAGACCTTACAGGATGAACCCCAACTTGTGCGAAAAGATCAAGGAAGAGATTGACAAAATGTTGAAGTCTAGAAATATCAAGACCCTCGACGAGTCAAAATGGTTTAGTCCAATGGTGATCAATATCAAGAAGGATGGTCAGATTAGGATCTCTATGGACTAAAGGAACTGAATGCTGCATGTGTGATAGATCCCTTTCCTATGCCATTCACTGAGGAAATACTAGAAGGCGTTACAGGGCGTGAAATCTATTCATTTACATATGGGTTCTCTGGGTATCATCAGGTTAGGATTACCTAGGAGGATCAAGAAAAGACTAATTTTACTACTGAATGGGGTAGCTTTGCCTATACTATGATGCCTTTTGATATGAAAACATACTGCTTTGTATTTTTGTGCATAGTTGTTTAGGCATTTAAAGAATTTATTCACAACTTCTTGTAGGTTTATTTAGATGATTGGATGATGTATGGATTAGTTAAAGATAATTTTGACAATCTACGCTTAATGTTTTAAAGATGTAGAAAGTTGAGTATCTCTTTAAACATCAAGAAGTGCATATTTGCTACACCATTTGGAATACTATTGGGACACAATCTGAAAGGAAGGTTTGTTAGTTGATCCAGTAAAGGTTGTCATCATTATAGGCCTAAAAGAGCCTACCAATTAGAGTGAGGTGCATGGATTCTTGGGTCACACGGGTTGTTATATAAAATTCATAAAGGGATATTCCAAGGTTACTACACCTTTAGAGGAGTTACTGAAAGGAAATGGTATGTACTATTGGGGAGAACTGTAGCAACATGTGTTCAAGACATTAAAGGAGAAATTTACTACCACACCTATTCTACAATTTCCTTCGTGGGACCAACCATTTCATGTACATGTGGATGCCTCTAGCATGGCCATTGGTGTGGTGTTGGCTCAGCTGGAGAAGGTATTATAGATCATCCTATCTGTTTTGCTAGTAGAAAGTTGACTCCTACAGAAAAAAATTATACAACTACAGAGCGTGAAGCTTTGTCAATGATCTATGCGCTACATAAATTTAGATAGTACCTGCTAGCTACACCATTTTTCTTTTATACACATCATATGGCATTGAATTATTTGGTAAAACTTACCATTTTATAGGGGTGCATATGCAGATGGGTACTCTTATTTCAATAATTTGATTTCACGGTTGTGATAAAATCGGGAAAAGTAATTTTGGACCATACCATTTATTAGAATACGATCAAAGAGAAGCAACACATGTCATTGAAGATAGCATGCCACGATTCATAGTTACACAAGTTATAACATGCACCATCGAAATTAGAGGACATTGTTGTCTTTCTACAAATAGGTATGACACTATAAGGAATGAAATCCTTGGAGAAGAAACAACTTATTATGCGTGCGGCACCCTACATTTTGATTAGCAGTGACTTGTATAAATTAGGTTGGGATGAATTATTACGTCGTTGTGTACTAGAAAATGAGCACACATATATAATGGAGGAAGCCCATGGTGGTATTGTAGGTGGACACTATGCAGGTGACATCAATGCTCACAAGATTCTACTCATTGGATTATGGTGGGAGACATCGTATAAAGATTAACGAAGTCAATGAGATGAAATTCCTTTAAGACCTATTACTAGTGTAAAACCATTTGAGAAATGGGCTATTGATATTGTGGGCCCTATTTCACTAGCCACGTGCAGAACTAGATCACACTATATCATCACTTACATAGACTATCTGAAAAGGTGGATAGAAGTATCCCCTATAATGGATTGTACAGTAGCTACAATAGCTAGGTTTATATGGGAAAATATTATTACAAGGTATGGATGTCCGCCGAGTTTGACCAAGATGATAGGGGCACACATTTTTGTAATGAGACAATCAAAATTTTATTGGATGAGTTCATTTTTGCACACCATAAGACTACACCCTCTCATCCTCAAAGCTAACGGAACTACCGAGGCATTAAAAAAAAATTGAGCAGAGACATTGAAAAAAATATGTGATGTTGGAAGAAAGGATTGGGAGGATAAAGTATATGCAGTTCTTTGGGCATAGCAAACAACATATAAAAGGTTAAACAAAGCCACACCATTTCGAGTTAGTGTTTCAAAAGTGCGAAGTAGTTCTTCCTATTGAATTCATGTTACCATATTTTCATATTGCATGCATTGGAGGTCTAGTTGATGATCAAGCATTAGAAGAATGGATTGAAAATTTAATTAAGTTGGATGAGTAATGAGTTATAGCACATTGTATTCAAAAAACAAGAAAAGGCTAGGAAAAAATCATGGCATGACAGGCACATCAGGGATAAAAGTTTGAGATTGGACAGATGATGCTCCTTTATGATTCTAAGTTTGTGCGCCATCCAAGAAAAACTCAAGGTACATTGGTTGGGGCCATATGTTATCACTCACATACTTGAAATAGGTGCTTGTCAATTAGAGGCACTTGATGGAATATGGTTACCTAGATACTTCAACGAGAGTAGGTTGAAGCCCTACTATAAATAAGTCTTCTTGGTGTTTGTAATAAGGCAATGTTTCCATTTAGATTAGGTTTTCAATTCTACATTTCCTTAATGTTTTCCTTCTTTTTTCGCTATGCTTTGTCAATTTACTTAGTGTGTTTGTGTAATAAAGAATGTTTACGCACCATAAGATAATTACTATTTGAAGTATTTCTATATGTAGAGGAATGCACATACCCTTATTTTGGAGTGGTTATTGATATCCAGTGTACAAGACTGATGAAAATAAGTACACATGAAAGGAAAAAAATGATATGGGTGTTATTCAAGTTAGAGAATTGAAAAAGAGATTTCTTTGGAAACAAGGACCATACGGGGAGATGAATGAAGAAATAAGTATAATGTGAGGTAGTAGGGGGCCACGAGAACTACCAAGGAAGGCGTAGTGGTGAGGTACTGGTGCATGGAGGCACACTAAAGAGAATTCCACGGCTAAAAGGTAGGAAGGCACGTTAGAAGGTTATAGCTCGGGCACAAAGATATATGGCTCAAAAAGAACAAAAATGTTCAATTAATGAGAGGATTGTTAGTAGGTGGTGAAGCAATAAATGCACTAAATTTTTGAAAATCTATATAAGGGAGGTGAGTTCATATTTACCTTTGAAATTTTGAAAAGAGCTAAGTGAAAATGAGCCAAACAATCGTGTTGAGGTGTGAAGAGTGTGAAACCAGATGTGGATAGAATATTTATGTGCAGGAGAAGCTTGTGTTCCCATAGGTGAATGATTTGAGAAAATTAGATGCATTACAAAAGAGCTAGGGAACACAATTTCCACTAGGGCATGGATATTTGAACTAGGGTTTCAACTTACTCAATTACAAAGGGAAGAAAAGAGATATTTTTCAAATGGCACCGAAGAAAGCACCCACAACAGGATTAAAAGGAAAGAAGAAGGTCAAAGTGGAAGAATAAATTACTCTCGAGAGTAATTTCTTAGAAATGCAGTATCCAGAGGGCATGATTATGGGACAAGAATGGGATTCCCACATCCGCAAATTTAAAATTAGTGATTACAACAATCATACATCAGCCAATAAGAAGAAGGTAGATGCCTTGTTGAGCACAAAAATGAACAAGCTCATAATAGAAGGCATGGCAATGTATGATGACACTTTGGTGAGAAGTTATTAAAACAAATTAGATTATACCATTTATACGATCCGCCATACTTTGGAATGTATGAACCATTGTATCAATGGTTGATGAGAAGAGTCCATCGGGACTTCTACTTTTTAGATGGAGGGTCAAAATCATAGCTGCCTTTATTTCAACTATGATGAGACTAAGGGCCTCAGGAGTAGATCTGGAGAGTGACTTAACAGATAAAGCAGTGATCCTAGAGATAAGGAAGGAGTTGGGGTATACCAAGGGTCTGCACGGCATGGACAATGAAAAATTAAAGAAGTACCCAGTGAGTAGTGTAGGTAGCTACACATCTTGTAACAAAGTTGAATGACCAAGAAAGGTGGTCATAGGTGAATACAATGTGGCTTCACATTGCAAGGAAGATGTCTCAAGGAGTGATCTATAATATCATGGATCACATAGTAAATACAATCATTGAATAAGCACGTACATGTGACAGAGAGTAAGTTTTAGCACTATTTTATTATCTTTAGTGTATATGGAGATTAGAGTGCTTGATGGGCCAAAGGAGAAGATTTGGGAGTACCCCACAGAACACAAATTTCTGGCGGAAAGATTTAATAAATGTTTATCCGAAGGGACCATGAGTGGGCCATTTAAATAGAGGGTGGAGATGTGGTATGATAGGCTTCGTGTGGTGTTTGAAGAGGAGTTGCACATACCCAAGTAGTTGTCTTCAGTGGTGGGTAAGGTAGCACAATTTGTAGTCTACCAACTTTTTTGCATCGCGTGATTTGCGATGAAGGACAAAGCTTGGAGTAGTTTGTGCAAACTACCATATACCTTCACATAATGATATTTTCAGCATCGTTCACCGGTTTTCAGATGTGTGTCACCTAACCTTCAACGAGATAAGGTAGATTGCGACTACCATACACTGAGAAAGACATATGTATATCCAGGACGAACAACCTACATTGAGAGGCTTATCTCAAATGTATTAAACATGAATCCTCTAATATTGGTATTTGGAGACACCGAGTAGTAGCACTTGTGTACCTTTAACTCAAGCCCAAGTGGAGAATAATAAGTATGTGGAGAATGAGTTCGCACTCCCAGGGCCACCACAAGGTAAGCATAGAATGGAAAATGTTCCAGCACCTAAGCCCACATAGACAATAGAAGTAGTTGATGAAGAAGAGGAGCATGAAGATAGTGGTGTTTTAGAGCATAGAGGTAGGAGGTAGCCTACAAATAGGGAAGAATTTAATCACGTGACTACTCCACCCCAACCACAAGAAGGAGATGATGAGGACCTGGATGCAGTACAAGGAGAGCGCCACTTTAAAAGGGTATTTAGGAGAACAAGAACCCAAGGTGATACTCCATAATCAATGTGCAGATCACCTCAACTCTCTCCACAGAAGGAGACAACTAAGAAGAGAAGAAGGAAGTTGAATCGAACAAGGAAGTAGAAGATTCGAGGAAAGTGTGCCGAATATCCTACACCTCCAGAGAATGTGGAAAAGCCAAAGGTCGAAGAAATGAAGGATGGGGAAGAAGGAGAAAAGGAGGCAGATGAGATGGTGCAAGAGACTTCTCAGGGTACATTAGAACAAGCTCTAAATATTTATGCTCAAGTTCCTAAGGGGCCAAGATCAAAAAGAACAAGTGGATAATATGGTGCACCGATCATGGGCTACACTCAAGACACATGTAAAATTCTCTGCGCTTTATTTTCAAAGCATAGTGACACCAAAGGAGTTGTATGGGTGGTATTTGATGGATGAAGATATGGTAACCATGTGCGAAGGAAGGAAGTAGCTATCATGGTCGATACACATGCACATGGACGAACTAGAATTTAATGTATGTGAGGAGTCATGTGTATCAAGGAGGTTGAAGAAGACACCTCAAGCTAGGCACATAATGGTAAATCCTCTTTGTTATGTCGGATGAACAAGTGAGTAATTCTTTGGTACAAGTCTCAATAGAGGTGTCACGATGAAATATGGATAAAAATGCAACAATTAGGGTGCTAAGAGAAGAACTCAAAACTAAGGATGTAGAAAAATAGCGTGCCTAAAGTAAGAAAAATAATTGGCATAGAAGAAGAACACTATTTTCATTAGCATGGAAGATGAAATTGGGGACAATATCATGAAAGAAAATCCATAATTAGAGCCTAAAGGTACCAAAATGTTTCCTTTGGCAATGCATTATGTACAAAATTTGGTGGACTTGGTGCTTGAAGATGGACCTCTGTGCATGCCAAAGACCAAATAATCCCGAGAAGGAATCAAAGTGGGAAAAAGATTTAGTGATGAGGAAGATTGCATCATATGAGGCATCACTCCAGACCTTACAAGAGGAACTGAAGAAAGTAGATCAAGCGTTGAATATTTGTACAACCCTAGAAGCCGTTATAAGAACCAGGACCATTTTGGAAGACAATGAAGTCCTAAAAGCCATGAAGGATGAGACCTTGGGCTATGCATAACAATTAGCACTTGTCAAACAGAAGCATGAGGCCCTTATAGTAACACAAGAACCACACAAGGAAAGGCTATATGAGCTTGGGAAACTCATCGCACAAAATATGGACTTATTAGAAGGAAAATTGATTACAATGTCCAACATTATTTTGGTCTTGCAGAATGAGAAAGGAGAGATTACAAAAGATGAGATAGAGTCAATTGCAGTAGATATCCCAGAAAAGGAAGAGGCCACACTTAATGATTAACATACTTTAGAGGTGGGAATAAAAGAAGAATATCCAGAATTGATTCTTCAAGTTGAAGCAGAAGATGATGTAGGGTAAAGTCATTCTTTTATTCATAAAAATTATTTCTATTCTTCTATTCATATTATTTGATTCATTTTGGAGTAGCCATTTACGGGGTGGCATTGCAGTTAGTGTGGGGTAATGTTGGTCGATTAAAATGTGGCACTTATCAAAAAACATACAAAAGGTTCACATAGAAGAGAAGAGTGCATTCAAAAGTGTGGAAGGATTGGGAAGGAATCACACACTGAGGACAGAGACAGATTCAGGACTTAGCCATTTTCACGATGATGAGCTATTTTCAGAGATAGCATGCCAAACACACAAACCGTTTAAAGAATTATGTGACACACATTGGATAATTTTGAAGGATTGGCTATGAAGCGCTTTGCATGGATACGGGGTGAGAATAGATTTACTACCGGCAATTAACTAGGAGAAGTATTTTGTTAGCGCACTTACATGTGTGGCTATTATTGTAATGGCACGTGGCTAATATTATCATGCAACTTTTTTGGGATTAGATAAGCGGTGAAGGGAAAGTCCCCACCCTTATAAATATGTAATGAAGCGCATAACATGGAGGTAGTTTGTAAGAACTAAGTTATTGTGAGGTTATGCTACCAAATCTAATGCACGCTTAAACTATGGTATTATCTATTGTAATAAGCTTCGTGTATTATGACATTTAATATAATGGGTGTTCTTGGATGAATCAAGGTATTAATCATGGTTATAGTTTATTACTTGCATGGAGGATTTTGCTATGATTATTGTTTGAATCATGATACTTAGAGATCTAGATCTGAATATGCTTAGTAGAATGTTAGATTAATTATGCATCCGAATGTAATAATTCTTCATCATGCTAACATCCTACAACAAGAACCCTAAAAAGGGGCCTGGTACCTTTGCACACTTTGAGTGAGCACTTAGTCTAGGCTGAGTGATGTGTCAGCATGCCTAGGATTTTACTGGTAAATTCTAGGCTGCATCATAGTGAAATCTAGAGAATGGGTATTTCAACTTCAAGTGGTAGAACCACTTCCAAATCGAATGCCAAGGAATAGGGGTTTCCCACGCTGACATTCTTATCGATGTTATATAGGCCCACAAGGTCAGAAATAACTTTAGATGCCAATCATGTTTGTTCTCCTTAACATTTTTTAGGAGGATGGACTTTAGCATCTTGTTAGTTTCCTAAGCCTTTCCATTGGCTCCGAGGGTAGTACGATGAGAGATTCTCTGTAATGATTTATTTTGAATTTTTCACATAATTCTCACACCTCTTCATTTTTGAATGATGTGTCATTATCAGAGATAATGACTTGTGGGACCCCGTACCTACAAATTATTTTGTTCATGATGAACTTCACAACTATAGATCTCAGAATGGTGGTAAGAGTTATGGCCTCAACCCATTTCATGAAATACTCTATGGCCATAATTATAAAAATTTTTTCGTCGGTAGATGAGGGAGATAATTTACCTATCAAATATAATCCCTATGTGGAGAAAGTCCAAGTTTTTGTGATCGGTTTTAGATCTTGAGAAGGAATGTGGATCTCGTGAGAGAATTTTTGGCACTTATGGCACTTACACACATACTCTATTGTGGCATGTTCTAATGTAGGCTATAAATTTCCCATTCTATGTATCTTTCTGGTGGTGGCATGACCTTCAAATTGACCCCCTATGACCCCACTATGGGATCTGTCAAGGATCTTTTTGGATTCTTCCTCATAAACACATCTTAGCAACATTTGGTTGAAGGCCCTATGATAGAGCACTTTTTCTATTATTACGTATTTGGCTACTATGATGCGTAGTCATCTTTTTTATTGTGAAGTTTCCTTTTCAAGGTATGCATGGTCCATAATAAAGTTAATAATATTAGTATACCATGGGCACATAGAAATGGGAGGCTTATTTTTGACATAGTATATGCATTCATCAGGGAAATCCTAGTTAACTAGATTCCCTCCATCTAATGGGTGTTCACTAACCACTCTGCAATGATTTATCATTTGATGGACTTTTGGTTAACTAATAATAATTCGAACTCACCCATTAGAGTCATGAAATGTCCAACTTTCTTAGATAAAGAACACTATGTTAAAAATGTCCATAGGTGATATCTCTTGACAATGACCCTCTTTTATTGGTTAAGCATCTAATGCCTTAATCACTTTTTGTGAATACTATAGTGATAAATTATTTCTCTTCCTTCCTATAACGTGTCTCATAGTCGAGAAACATATGGTGATGAAGTAAACTACGCGCTCACGTTTTTATCGTCTTCTTGGCTAGCATGTAGGATAATGAAACACCTATATCCCGTGAATATAAAATGAGAGGGATATTTTATTTGGGGAGGCATGAGTGTGGGAGGTGAAAAAATGAATCATTTGGTGATTCAATTTTTTTATGACACTCATCTATCCAAATGTTGTACCAATCCCTCTTTAACAAATTATTTATTGGATGTATGGTGAACATCAAATAAGGAATGAACCTTCGGATTGCACTGAGATTTCTTAGAAATCACCTAATGCCCGAATCATCGATGGTTGGATCATTTATAGAACCACTTGGATTTTCTTGGATCTACATTGATCCCTTATAAAGAGATGATGTATCTAAGTAACTTCCCTCCGAAACATCGAATACACATTTTTATAGATTCAAAGTAACGTTGTATCAATGAGATGAGAGAGTATGATGTGAAACACCTCGGGTTGATTGCAACAATTTATATCCTTAGCCATAAAGTCATCGACATAGGATTCCACAATCTGAATAAAATCATGGAATATGTAATTCATTTCCTTTTGGTAAGTGGCGCCAACATTTTTAGACCAAACAAAGCATGACCGTGTAACAATAATTTCCCCAAGGAGATATAAAGGTCATTTTTGTTTGATCTTCCTCAGAGATCCTAATTTGATTGTACCCAGAAAATCCATTCATAAGGGACAACAACTCATAACCGATTATTGCATTGATGATAATATCGATGGATGGTAGTGGGAAATCATCCTTTGGACATGCTTTTTTATGTCATAGAATTCAATGAAAATTTGAATCTTTCCATTCTTTTTAAGAATAAAGACGATGTTAGACACCCACATTGAGTAATCAACAAGTTTTATAAACCCCACATGTAAGAGTTTTATAACTTCCTTTTTGACCATTAGCACCACCTTTGGTTTCATATGTTTGGATTTTTTCTTGATGGGATTAGCGTTAGAATTGATAACTGGGTTTGTGGACTACCACATGGGAGCAATCTCTATCATTTATTTGTAATTAAATGTGAAGGCTTTTGAATCTTCTTTAATAATTTTTGTGTGTATCTCAACTTCCTCAAGAGTAAGTGAAGAACCTAACTTTAAAATGTTTAGGTCCTCCTCCATCCCGATATTGATATTGGTCATCCCTTCGATCAAAGAGGCATTACCCTCTTCAAAATCGGTGGGACTAGAGGTAGTTCTAACTCCCCTTCCTATTCTACCTCATAAACCTCAAGAATTTCGAGGATGCGTCCATCATGTGGTCTCCAAAATAGGATAAAGAGTGAGGAATGAGAGAAAATCCCTCTTATGATGTTAGGGATGTAAATCCATATAATTTTTAAGGTACCCTAAGATAAAATCATCATTTTCTACATAATCTAGGGTATTAGGCTTGTTCTCGATCCACACGACAGCGTATGCTAAGATTGGATTTGTGGGAATTTTGTGAACTAAAGGTTTAACATGAATTGAAACTGTGAAGTTGGTATCATCTAATTATTTTCCCAGATAGAAGCGGGAAGCGAAGTGTGCCATGGAATCGGTGAGGAAGTTTTGTTCATGTGGGATGGTTTCAATTGAAATGAACTAAAAACCTTTTCTTAAGTTGAGCACAACATTTTTATAGAGATATAAGTGTTCTGCCCTAGTTTCATATACCTATGAAACTTGGTTAGTGATTAGTTGCAAATCACCCATCACTCTAATGTTACAAGTACCCATCCGTTTGGCTACTATGAGGCCAAGTAGGAGAGCCTTATATTCGAAACATTGTTTGTACATTCAAAATATAGATTGAAGGAAAAAGGCATGACCTTCCCCTTAGGAGAAGTGAGAATCACACCTTCCCCAAACACTAAATGGCATTTTGCTTCATCAAAATTAAGAGTCCAACAATTTCTTGGTAAGATTGATGTTGGATTGTTCTTTGTATCTTCTTCCTTTTCTTCTGAGACTTCAACCATGACTCCATTTTTCGAAGAGAGCCAAGTCCTAGAGCATGTCCTATGCCCATGGAATTAAATGGAAGGAGAATGGATAAATAATTCTACAACATCTCGAAAATATTTTTCGTGGTTCCTATTAATACCGTCTCTACGATAGAAATTTCATCCTTGACCATAGGAATCCCTATGATCAATCTAGTAGCTTTTAATTCTATTATGGAATTATTTTTGTCTCTCAGTGTTGAACTCATTGGATTATTCAATTGGTTTATGGGTATCTCAAACTCGAGAATGTACCCTAGGATTCTTCTTTAGGTTAGATAGGTGAATTTCAAAAGGGTTTAGGTCACCCTATGCACTATTTTTCCAATTTATGTTGCCTTGAGGCTATCATACCATCTCAACATGTTTCTTGTCGAGGAGAAATTGGTTTTCTCTGTAACCTAACTTCTATAGAAAAGAAAAGGGGACAATTTTGATTATTTCCCCATCATTGATCATTGCATGCTTTACATAGTTGTTATAAATCCAAACCTATATATACAAACTCGGATCACCTCTACGTGCCAACTTAGCATATGTGGGCATCTTACTGATGTCAAATACAAATCCAACATCTCTTTTCTGGCTGCCTAGGAGGATAAACATCAAATTATATGTGATTTATTTGTACCTCCAGAGGAGGAGTGACATTGATCAAATTTTCAAGACCCAATACTTCTAATAAAGTAGCTCTATGAGCAGCGGAGTTCTTTAAAAAATCCAAGAAGGAAATGTAATAAAAATTCTTTTTAAATCATTGATCAAATCATAAGCCCACACTGGCTTCAAAAGTGTTTCACGAACATCATCTAATATAGATGGGTAAATACAAATGGGCTGCAAAAGAGTAGTCTCGAGTTCTAGTAGCAGATTTTATTTGGGGTTCAGTTTCTAGCTCCACTAGACACACAATCTTAGGTTATTAGTTACCATCTAATGGAGGTGTCACCGATGGGTTTGACAAATTCAAAGATTCATGATCATTATTTCCTATCGGGATACCCTTTGTTTGATTCATTGGGGTCCAACTTACCATTGTTAGGATGTGCTTAAAGGGGACCGTTAAATATCCTGAGCAGTGTATTTTGATGTGAAACAAGCCCCATGTAAGTATTATGAGTTGGTGTTATAGGATTCACCAAAAACACCTAGACAAGGAGCTTCCTTTGGTCCTCTGGTAAGTGTTGTAGGAACTTGTTACATTCTCGACAAGTTCTAGCATCATGTCCTCGAACCCTATGGAAACCATAATATAGGTCAGGATCATAATCCCAAGGTCTTTGGTTTGTGTTTTTAGTGGTCCAAAGTTCTGATTGTTATTCAACTACTCGTTATTGTAATTGAAGTTTAGAGGCCATTTCCTTTCATTTTGATATTTTTTTTGGTACACATTTGGGTACTTGTTTAGGGCCTTGAGTCTTAATGTTTTGTTATTTCTATTGGGGTGGAGGAAGATTGAATTCCACCACATTTATAATAGAGCAAATTTGTTTCTCTTTTGATTGTTACCTTTTATGTTGTTGTTAACGTTATTTGTACGAAGTGTTAACAACATTTGATTTCTTTGTTTGGTATGTAAAACCGTCGGTTATAACACCACGGATTTTTTTAGGACCTTATGTCCTTGGTTATTGTTTACATTTTTGGGTAACTTGAATTACCCTAATTGGGAGTGATCAATCTCCCATTTGAACCATAGGTATTTCATCCACTATCTATTGTTTCTGTTCTATATGGAGATCACCCTCCAAAACCTCTTCATAGAACACGAGTGGGAACTTCTGGACCTCTTCCTTCATTTCCTGGTTAAGAGAGTGAAGGAATAGATCACATATCTCCTCTGATCCATGTTGGGAGTGCTTGCGGAAGAGTAGAGGACTTGCCACCATATCTAGATGAAATGTGCAACAGACTCCTTGTGATCTTGTTTTATATGTACGAACTCCTTGATTTATGTATTTAGAAACTTTTTCATCTCGAAATCTTTGATGAATTCAGAAACAATTTGTTTAAATGAATGTATTGAAGCCTCGGGTATCCTATAATACCAGTCAAGATTAATACCTTCTAAAGTATTAGCCAAGATCTTTTGCTACGATTGCATTCAATGGGAGAAAATCTTGAATGGCGATTGAATATGCTTTGATGTGTGCATTTAGATTTCTTTCCCCTTTAAAATTAGGAAGGTTTGGTAGAGGTCTTGTAAGCATAATGATCCATATGGTGAAGTGGAGTGGATATTTAATATATTCGAGTAGGTCCCCACTACGTAAGACTCGACCATTGATGATCCTTTTTGGGGAGGTGGAGGTGGAATTGGTTGTTGATATGGTGTAGCATAAATGTTTGTGGAGGCATATGGTATCACCTGTGGCTAACTATATGGACCAGAAATGAGTACATGTCTCCCTATGGTGACTTATAATACCTATGTATGTATGGGGAAATGTTACTCTAGTATGGAGTTGGGGCACAAAGTTAGGGAACGTTGCATTTCTAGTTAGGATGGTGTTTGAGAATGCACTTATTTGGTTCCTATTAAGGGTATATGTATGTAGCATGAGGGGAATGCCCAAGGTTCCTAAATAATTGAGAAGATCCCCCGGGGCTAGGAACTCTCATTTAAACCATAGTATTTGGCACAGCGAGGCACTTGGCCATAGTTCTATGGATGATAGATAATCCTTCCTTTCCCAGTAGAATATGAAGCATGAGTAGCTTAGGTAAGATCCAATTCTCTAAAATTTTCCACCAATTTTGAGATTACCTCACCGATGATGGCATTGTGGTATTTTGTAATGCACATTGTTGAACTTTGTTAGGTCAGTAAAGGAGTGTGATATCTTTCTATAATTTGTTCATTTTTTCCACCCCTCATTAGGAATGTTTTACGTTATGGGAGGGGTAGAAGTGTTATTCAAGTAATACATCTACATGTCCTTGCACCCTATCTAGAGGTTGACTCATGTTTTGGAAGCATTTCTTGCTTTGGTCATAACACACTAAATACTCCTCATCTAATAATGGGAGTTGATCAGACTGCATACTAATTTGTGGTCTGAACAAAACTCGAGGAGATGATCCTGACTCTCTGATGAATGTCATATTGTTTGAACTTGTGATTCAGGTTGTTGTGTTTGTGTAAGTTGATCAATTTCCTTAATCCTAACCAAGGATCCATTGTTGGTCCCTTGAGGAGGAGGATTTTGAGATGCATGAAGATTGGTTGAGTAGTTTTCTACCCACGTAGATAGTGAGGGCGACTATTATTGCCTACCCATTTGGTAGTAATATGCTTTGAGACCCAAAATGGGTCGGCCATATCCATCCTATCCTGACATATTTGGGGATATATGAATACCCATAGAATAATGGGACAGGGATAATATGGATGAAATTAATGGAAACGAAAAGAGACTATCTCTTCACGTTGGGTTCACCAATTTGTACGGATGAAAATCAACACGTGATCTTCAACCACACTCGCCTCCCGAGGTCATTTCGAGGTAGCCGATGTGGAGATGTGGACTTTATAGATATCAAAACATGGTATGTGGACAAAAATTGAAAATAAATGGGATGGGGAAGTTTTCAAGGCCACACAATGTCCTTGACTCACAATAACATGATCTTCTCATCAAGGGAAAGGAAGGTCTCTCTATCCTGAACTGGTCTGATAGATGGATCTGAAATAATAGCTACACGTAGACTCCAGTCAATATCAAGCTCTATGGAGATCCTTTCTAGTGGTTTCAGTATGCGTGTAAAGCCCAGGATTGCATCGTAATGATTTCCAAACAATGTCATGGAACATGTGAGGGAGGCATGAATCCCGATACCTCTATGGTTGATTCACCTGGAGAAGTCCAAAATATGAGAACTGGGTGATCTTCCTCATATAGAATACTTGATTTTCGAATGATGTCTGGTGGAAGTGGTGATGACCTCAAAACTAATGATCGTATTCCTGTGTCAAGTTCCAATTGGTCTTGTGTCCTTGTTGTTGGGGAACTCACATATCACACCCATAAACTCTTAGTGGTTGCATTCCTTACATGTTCATGTAAATTTAAACTCTTTTTCTAGGGGTAGTCTAGTTTTCATATTATTTTTCAATCACGATATTTAGAATGTTGAATTGTTCAATCTTTCACCGTATCATGTTGGTGTTCTAAGGATAAGAATATGGATTCTCATATCTATGTCCATACTTAATTCAGGTTTGTTAGTTATTTTCGTGGTTCGTTTATGGTCATGGATTGTAAATATTTAAATTAATCAACCAACTAACAACTAATTAAGTGGATTACGGTTATTCTACATTTTTGGTATTTTCAAGATATCAATGAAATAAAACAAATACCAAGAAACTATTCTAATAAATTAAATGTTTTTGTGCTTTTTTGGAAGTTAGAAGAAACAAAAGAAATGAAAAGCTTCTAACCTAATAAATAAATACTATATAGATAAATAGCTAGATGTAGTGATTTACATGTGCAATGGTGTAACTAAATCTATACTAATCAATTGAAAGCTTCTCTAAATTACTCTAATGAAATGAAACATTTTCCAATAAGTAATTGTAGATTTGTTAAAGCCTCTCCTATCTCGGATGCATGGGAATATTGAAAGATTAATAAGTTTTTCTTCCTATGTAACCTCCCGGGTAGGATTTGTGAGAATCTAAGGGAAATCACAATATATGAAAAATATATTATCTATATGCTGGAAAAAAAATATTCCTCCGAGATATAATTCCCTCTAAACCCACATGGATAGGGAAGGAAGAATATATCAAGTAGAATATTCTATGGAATATTAAAGCTTCTTTGAAATTGAATTAGCTATTTGCAATGAAGAAAATAAATTTTTCTACTCTATTTGATATGTGGATGCATATGATTAAGAAATAATAATATGAAGAAATGAAGAAAAATAACATCAACCCCAACCTAGAAATATACGAAATGGAAAATCTAGTTGTGTTGTGCTTGGTCCCCTCAGTTTTTCTTTTCAATATCCTATGTTCACGTTAGTCCAAAGGATTGGGAATGTAGTAGAAGCAACAGTGAGAAGGCACTGGAGCAATGGCAGCTTGATAACAATCTGGTAGTAATGTAGGTGGAAGAGAGATAACACAAGTGAATAGAGTTTGGCTATGAAATTTATAGCAAGAATGTCACATCTCAACAATACAAGAATACATAAAATGATATCGACCATTTACTTAAGAACAAGTGATGCATTTATAGAAGGTTGGCTAGGTTGTGCATTATCACACTTGGTAGCCATGGGGTTCCACATCAATAATGAAGGGGTAATTTGAACAGTGAATTACATAGTACAAGTGAAAGAGGAGAATGCCATAAGGAAATCAAGCTTGAAATCAGCTAAAATGTTTCACAAACGTCTGCTAAAAGTGAAATTGAGTGGAGAAACACGCATCTTAATTCATGTTGGAATATTCTATAAATTTTGAACAAGATCGCCGCCCTGCATAGGGTACCGGTTCTGAGGACCACCACCCTATGCGGGGTGGCAATACAAAATGCCACCCTATCGGGTAGCGATTACAAGAATGTAGCCCACACAAGGAAGAGGTTTTATAACTAAAGGCCAAAACTAAGGTGAAACATAGTGGGAAGTGCAGAAAAGTAAGAAATAGCTAAGTAAGGCAAAATAGGCTACAAATATAAGTTAGAGATTTTTAGGAGCTCTAACACCTTTGGAAAATACGAGAATTCATCATTGAGGAGCTTTTATACCATTTTCTCACAATGTAGCATGTGTAATTTTGGGTTTGTACGAGTTCCCAATTGTGTTGTCAAATATAGTGATCCAATCTTAGACTGGGCACATCATGAATATACAAAGGTGCTTATGGAGTACTAAATTCATAAATCTAGAGGATAGTGTCCCAAGTCTTAGGATTGTTATAGGTATCCAAGGCCTAAAACTAAGATAAACATAGGTATCCTACTCGGATTTTAAAATAGAGAGGGAATTAACAAAGGGATGGAGATAGGTACGGGGTGTAGTAATAATAAGACAATGTAATAATGAAATGCAAACATAAATATACTATATTTTATAGAAATGAATGACCAACATTAACAAACACAAAAAATAAGAGTCTAAAGAAGGTAAGAAATACTTATCTATAATATGTGTGTGACCCCTATGGGTAGAGAAGGAGAAATATGAACAAGAATATCTCAAGTCCTAACTCACCTTGGTAACCAAAATGCAAACAAAGCAAGTTACAAGACTCCAAATTTAGTTAAAAAGTGAAAATAGTGTGATTAAGAGAAGATTATGTGCAAATTATATGTAAACAAGTAGTTGTGAAATGGTGGTACTAATTGGAGAAAGGAAAAGCATATATAGCCAACGCCATCAACCATGGTTGATGGCATTGGCTAAGGAAAATCCAAATCAAGTGTTGATTCCCATGGGAAGTGGTGTTGGCCTTGGGGAAGCCCTAAGGTCAAAGGTTAAAAGTGTGGGGAACGAAGGCTAGAAGACAAATGATGATAAATGATGAAGGTCTATAGTGACCAAAAATAAGGGTAATGATGAATAATAGGAAGAAGTAGGTAGATATAGTGGGGCACGTGGGAATAATGAGTGTAATTTGTAAAAATGGGGAGAAAAGAGGAAATTATAGGGTGTCCGAGGATTATATTGACTTATTTCAAATGTTTTAGTCTAGCTCATATGACCAAGTCCGATCATACCCCAATCCCGATAGGCACCTTAAGGAACCCGCTCGGAAGGAGAATGCATGAGCATCCCCTACACAAGAGAAATTGTTAGTTTCAAAAATATGGTGTAGACATATGCCCTAAAAATATCATCATGTGTCATAATAGTGAAACATGAGATGGTCTTCGGGAAAATATCTATGCAACACGAAATCAAAAAGAAATGTGGAAAGTAAATTTGAAATGGAAGTCTTGTGAAAAATAATAAATGAAACATACCTACCTCAAACATCTCTTGATCGTTTTGGCCTTCGTTTCATCCATTTCAGATAATTACTTCTCCCGCTATGTCGCAAACCATGTTTTAACTAATTAATTAATATTTTACCTTTTTAGATAATAAAATTAATTTTATTAAATTTTAGGGTGTTTAATTAATTAATATTAATTTAATCCTCATAAAAGTTGATTGAAAATTTTGAAATAATCTGTTCTCATTTTCCCCATTGCCATGGGCAATTATAATCTCGCTTCAATTGTCATGAATGTCAAATTGGCTCTTTGCTTCTGTTTTCCCTTTCTCGAAAAGTTTTCATTTTCCCCACTTGTGGGAAATTTTGTTGTTATTTTCCAACCCAACCTAATGTCAAACAAAAAAATATTTCCCATTCCCATGTGGAGAAATGGAGGGGAATTACTAGCCCACTTTGCCACTTTTGTGGGAAAAGCGATTAAATTCTCCCTCTATTCTCACGGTAATTAATGCCCTCTACTCGGAGAAATTGGGAATTGGTTATTCAATGGGAAGAAAGAAGAAGTGGTTAAAAATTCAAGAAAGCTTCTTGGATCCTCATAACTTTCCTCCGAGAACTCTATGAAAAAACCATGCGAGTGAAATATTGATTAGAAGAATATTTATCCACGCGTTGGCTAGCCTGTGCCATAACATTTGTTAAAATTGTTTTCTTTTTAGCATGTCAACATAGATAAAGGTAATAGAAGGCTTCACATTTGAAAGAGACCACCCTTCACACAGGGAGAAGGTAAAGGATCTACTAAGAAGGTAAAAGGAGAATAGGCTCACACGGTCCAAGAACCAAACAAATCCAAACATAGTAGTTTTCAAGGCAGCAAAAGACAAATAAGAGGACATTCAGACAGTCCTCCACACAATCCAAGACTATATGCACTAGTCATAGGTTTACACATGTTTTTAAAGGAAATTCCATATGCATTCACAAATAGCCAAAGGTGAAGTCAACGCTAGAAAAAGGGAAGAAGAAATGCATTTACATTATAGGCCCACGTAGGAAAATAAAATCCTACCCATGCTAAGAAAAATAAAAAATATCTCCACGCATAATACCAAAATACCAAGCTATGCATTCACAAAGGTTAAAAGAAGATCCTCCACATGTTGGGAAACATAGCTCCATCACACATAGCCAAAGAGAATTATTTCTACGCATTCACCAACTATTTACACATTCACATGCACTTATTCACACATGTTTTAAAAATAGAAGGCAGATCATTAGAAAATATCACGGCTATCGGGAAGTAAGGATAACACACACATGCCTAGAGAAAAAGATAACAGGCCACACATTCATAGGGAGGAGACATAAGCACAACACATATTTGCAATAAAATGACGTCAAATGGTTATTCCAAAATGCTAGTAAGAGATTATTTTCCACATATCAGTCCAAAATGCACAATCGGGGAGAATTAAAAAAAAAAGGCGATCAATAATAGCTTACTCTGAGCCTTCACCAACAAGCTCAAATTTTTTGGCTTGTAAATTAATCTTAACCCAATTCATAGTGTTTTGGCATGATTTATAATTTGAGGCCAAGCTCGGTTTTTCATTGTATACCATTTTTTAAAAATTGTAACATGGAATCACTCATTTTATTTAAAAAATAATAATAAATAAATATTTGTATTTTTCCTCATGCTCAAGGTGATTAGGAGACTAATACTCGACACCATTTCACGTGCTTGCTTTGTTTTTTCTTTTAAAATTCATAATGGCCAAAAAACCTAACAAATCTATGGGTAGGTTAAATAAACTAGTAAAAAGGTCAAGCAAGTCCACACTCAAATATGAATTCCATGGGATCATTCCTCTTACTTACATTAAATTTGTGTATGAAAATTTCACCTGACACCTATCTGACCACATCAACGTAACACAATTTTGTGATCGGGTGAAATCCGAGGGGAAAACCATATTCTCGGATAGACTATATCATAGTGGTCTACCTCAATTAGCAACTTTCCCTATTTTAGTGCAATGCTCTGAGCTAGTCATTTCTTGCATGGAACATTACGATCCAAAAAGGTGAGGAATCTTAAACGATAATCGTGAGCCTTTCCTTTTGATCACACTAGAGCACATCCTTGATTTCTATGAGAATGTTGACATCACTCGAAATTCAGCACAAGAGTTTTGGGATGAAGAACCCCTCAGGTTGACCAAGATGGTCAACAATACTTGGCTAGTGACCAAGGGGAATCGTGTTGACTGGTTTTCTAAGGAATTGTACCACATTGAATTTGTGGACGAAATCAGTGATATGATCACTCTTCTGAGCTGAGTCTTCGGTCTCCCCTCTACCAGGATTTTTCACCCATGGATGTATTAGTTCATCTGCATCATCCTTGCCAAGAGTTAATTTGTAGATTGGGCCACCATCATCAGTGACACTCTCAAAAGAATTTGATTGAGGTAAATATGTGGGTATTTCTACATGACATCGTACCTAACCTATGCGGTGGCCAAAAGAAAGTTGTTTTCAAGGTTAGAGACAAAAGACATCATGGGTCCTTTAAATAGTGTCTTCCACTATTATCCGCAATTGAGTTTCAAGAATATCTCTCATCACTTTAGGAGAGATAATGATGCTTTCACCTTCCGCATGATTAGAAACTTGAATAGGAATCGGAAGAAACATTCTCCAAGGATGTCATGGTGATCATTTCTCGGTGGGAACATAGTTCATTCAATTCCCATCCTTTTCCTACATTCACATGAGTGTATTTGTAGGAAATCCATGGAAGCTTCCCAAGTATGTCGGTGATAAGTGGGAGTTAATGGATCTTGCGTGGAAAATTATCCAAGTTCATTGTCTTCTCAACGATAAAAATCATTCAAGCATCCACTTCCCAATCCAAATTGGGAATACTAATTCTGAATCTCTTGAGTGCACAACTCATAGAGGTTTTTTCTATCATTACCATACATCCATTTGTAAATATATCCCAATTTGACATCAATGTATTCATGCAAAAGGCTCTCGGGGTGAAGTACCGGCACCATTCCACCATAGAAGACTTCTATTTTACCTACTCGAGATGAACACAAAGTAAGAAGGTGATAATTCTCTGCTCGACCCTTGTCTCAAATAAAGGCCTTCAACATTAGATATCCTCAAGGTTCATTAGTAGATTATGGTGACGATTTGATTGATCCCTCATATGATGTCATTTCCTTCACTCCATTTCCCGATTTGATTAAACCAAAAGGGATGAATTTCTCTTGATGACAAGAATCAACTGATTCTAGAAAGAAGCATAGCTGGTATGAACAAGAAATTTTAAAGTTACCATCCATCCAAGTTCATACCTCAAGTTCATATAAATTTCCAACATGAGGAGGTCTCTAGTTAACTAGAACCTCTTCTCGCAGAACTTCCATGCGATCAACCCATACGCATCAAGCAAGGAGAGAATGGTTTCCCAAATCCACTTCTCCAAAGAATATGTTGCGAGGAGAAAATTACAAGGTTTCTAACCCTATTTAAGGAAGAGAACGTGTCTTGGGGTTTTCCACTTTGAGTAAAGACTCATCTACTCACGTTCTCGATAATTCAAGGAAGCTCATTATAAAAACTACTCAATCATGTCATTCACAAGAGTCTACTCAAGTACAAGTGATCTAAATATCAAAAAATCATGAACCCTTAGTTCATGAAGAGGTTTCCCGAGGTTCAAGAGGTCGATCTAAAATTTATTTCCCCAAGGATTGAATTTTTGGAAATAAATATTGTAGAATCCAATGATGTCAAGAATGGTATGAATGTTTCTTCGAGACTCGAATTATGTGTGCAAAATTGGTCAAGGAGACCCCTTTTGGGTTGGATGTGAAGTCAAGAAAAGAAAGAGGGTTGTCGAGGTGATCAATATTGACTTTGATTCCCTTTCCAAACTTTCAAATGATGTCATCTCCAAGAAATAAAGTGTTTTCTAGAATAATGGTGGATGGAGATGGAAAACAATTTGTAGACCTTGTCATTCCCAAGTCGAGAAAGAATGTAATGTCATGATGTATGTTGTTTATGAAGTATCCAAGCTTGGAATTGTGAAGTCTACATTGGAATGAGACATGGAAATGACTCGATATTCCATGGATATTGTGTTAATAAGGCTTAAGAAATATAAATCTAAGAATTCTCAACTCAAGGCCAAAAAAATCAGTTGTTGAATTATGTTCAAAGCATTTGATAAATCCAATATCCTCCACTTTCCCAAGATTACTTGATGTAATGGTTTACCTTGACAAAGAAACATTCAAATTTTCGAAGGAGGTACACACTTTGGACCATGTCACTAAATCTTAGCTTTCGGAAATTCTCATCTTCGGGAGAGAGACAATCAAAGTGGCCGTAAAGCTCCATGAAGACATTAGTGCATACCTAGATCCAATCCTTTCTTTTAAGGAATATTTTACTTCTATCATATCAAATATGGATGAGATATTTCCTAGTCTACAAGAGATGACAAGTATGGAATCTAAAATTCTAGCCATTGAAGGGATCCTTGAATTCGAATTCGAGGGACATGCTTTCTTTGGTGTCTACATTTCAAGTCATGGAAGACGCTTCTCAAAGATTTCATGATTCATTATGAGAGCATATATAGTGAATCCTTCACTTCACTCATCTTGATTCATGAGTTCATAGATAAAATCCCTTGTGATTTTGTAGATGAGAAAAATAAAAGGAATTCATTAGAACATGATGAGGAACAATTATCACAATTGATGAGGCCATAATATGTCGATTAATGTATAATATATGATCTCATCTTACTCTTCTTTTGATTAAGTTTGATTGCATTATGTGAATTTTAGTTGATCGATATGAGTTAGGATGTAAGCTATCTGTCTTTTGATTGATTTTTATCCTAATGTTAAAAGCTCTGAAATTCGACATAGTGTGTGTTTAAATTCAGTTTTGTAATAAAGAAGGTCTAATCAGTCGAGAAAATGAAGCAGGTGGTGTTAAGTATGTTTTTGATAAGCATTTGTTCCTACACGGCTTAGTTCCAAAACTTCCAAGCTAGTTTCGGAACTCCATCACACAATCATCATTTAGTTCCCGAACTTTTGGACTTAGTTCCAGAACTCCTAGGGACAACTCCAAAACTCTCACAGGTTTTGGTTCTTAACAATTTCCTATGGTTTCAAAACTTCTCCAATGTTCTGGAACCTATGGGAGTTATCTATTTTAAAACCACATCCAGAGATTTTTAATCTATAATCATGAAGGACGACAAGATTTTAGAACACAAATCTAGGAAGAGTTATCCTATAGCTATCTAATCAACCACCATCCGATTTAGCATCTATTTTGGGCATGATTCGATTTCATCAGAATCATTGAGATAGTTGTGATTGTAAAATGTATATAAAATTAGACTTGCATTGATATAAATGGAATGAGAGATATAGAATGTGATAGATATAGAACAGAGAAAAGAAATAGACTAAGTACTTAGATCTAGTACATTTTGTAATATTGAATGTTTTATCAATAAAATAGCCATTCTGATTTGAGAGAATTCTGAGTTGTTAAAATCTTGATTCAAGGAGGAGCAAGGGCCCACTCCCCCAAGGACTAGGATATTTGTTTATTTGGTATTTATATTTCTTCAGAAAATAGCTTAGATCTGTTAATTTTGTATTGCTTTAGTTCTTTCAGTTAAACTTTGTTGTATACTTGTTTTGTAGGTGTTTATTAAAATCTTTATATTTCTTGTAATTTTTTAAGCATTCTAATTTAAGTGTGTTTATTTCCAAATTCAAGAGTGTTTACTTTCATAAGCAAGTGTGTTTATTTTCCAACAGAAAGTGTGTTTCCATTCTTCTGGTGTGTTTCCTTTCAGCAAGCTTTCGAGTGTGTTTTACTTTCAGCAAGTTTTCATAGTTTTATTTGAATAAGGTTTTACCACAAAGTCCTTAAGACATTAAAGAGATCCCCAGAGAAAATATAAAAATAGTTACTGATCAACTACTAGATCGGTTAAAGTACTCTTGTTGCATATAGCTTTAGACATACGCCTAGTTTGATATGACATCAACAAGAAGTTGATTAAATGAAGGGAATGATGATACCCATCATTTTTGGTGCCTTGTTGGGAACAACGGTTGGAATTTTCTAATTAAGTGTTAGCAAGAGCAACAAAACATACACCTAGTAGTTTAAGAATATTCCTAATATATCACAAAATATATGAGTAGACCAAGAGACTCACGGGGTAGATTCCTTCCAAAAAAATCTTCACAAGAATTCATAACATCCTCTAGTCAAAGTCGGAAATTGATCAAGAATTGGAGGCACCTCCATCCCTATTAGACAAGAAACAAAATTTCCATTTTTGGAATTCTTAGATCAATCACCTAAAGGGAGTAGAAATTTTAGGAGAAGGCTTATTACCCAAGATCCATTGAGGGTAAGTGTTGATTCTCAATTGAGTAGTCAACTTCCTACTCCTGATTTTTCACCTTCCTCAAGGCATACAACTTACCACATTGATTGGAGGAAAATTCAAAAAATATTTTTGAAATAGCACGAGAAGCTGAGGGAGTACCTGATAGGACCTTTACCTATCCAATCCAATTAGGATATGATGACACATTAATGAAAAATATCTCACCTACACATTTACCCACCTTTAGAGGGATGTCATCTGAAGATCTTGACCAATTTTTGTTTGAATTCAAGGTACTATGTCAAACCTATGATTATAAAATAGATAATCAAAAACTCAAGTTGTTTCCATCCACTTTGAAGGATGCAACAATGAGGTGGTTCATGGGATTAACATCCAACTCTATTATCACTTGGGCACAAATGGAGACTGCCTTCCTAGATAAATACCAGGATTATTGTAGAGGGAGAAATAGGAAGGAATAATTCTTTAAAATCAAGCAAGAGGATGATGAAAACATAGAAGACTATTTAGATAGATTCCTCTTTGTTAGAAAAAGATGCAGATTTGTGCTTACAGAGGAATTAAGTAAAACCATTTTTCTCAAAGGTTTGGATGACGAATCTAGAGAAGCCCTTAACTTGATAGGAGGTGGAGACATTGATCAGATAAGAATGAATGGAATTAAAGAGATTTGTAGAAGCTATTCTAGAACAAGAGGTGGACCTAGAAAAGGAAAATTAGTGAAAAGTCTGAATCCAAATATGAACAAACTAATGGATGAGTTAGCAAAATTTAAAACAGACATTTTAGTGTAATTAACCTCTACTATGGATGGATTACAAGCTAAAGCAAAATCCAAAATTGAACCATTGGCTATGTATTGTCCTAGATGCAGGAAGAAGCATGCATTAAGATATTTTCCTTTGGATAAAACATAAATGTGTCATATTTATGAATCTAAAGAACATGATACTGATTTTTTTTCTTTACTTCCTATCATTAAAAATCATCTTAAACAAACCAGTGCCTCATCTACAACTGAAGAATTGAATTTTGTTTAGAGACATCCTAACCAAGGACGGATTTATGCTAAGATCGATTCTAATCTATCAACAATTTCATGGGTGCTTAGGAAGTACCACAAAATTGGGGACAACCACCTTGGGTACGTCAACCAACTTAGAACCCTCAAAATTGGGAAAATCAAGCTTGGTATGCTCAGGGACGTCAACAACCATGGGTTGGTCAAGGAAACCCTTATGCTTGGTCACAACCTAGATGGAACCCTAATTATTCCCAAGGAAGAACATATTCAAATCAGATTCAACAGGCCATCATGGGATCCCCTACACAAAATTCACAAACTAAGAATGTATTCTAAACACAAATGTCGGTACATACAGTAGCAAACCCCGAAATAAACAAACAACTCCTGCTTATGGAACAAAACCAGAAAAATAAGTTGATTTACATGTTATGTATTGTAAGGGTATTCAAACTAGATCTAGGAAAATCATTAATAGTCCACCCCTTATAATCACTGAAATGATAGAAGAAAATGAAAACCCTAGTATTGTTGTTCCAAAAGAGGATATAGAAAGAAAAGAAAAGGAGCTAGATACCAACACTACTGAGACTCCATTTCCTAAAAGATTCAAAGAAGATATAGAAATCAAGGAGTCTGAATTGGTTTAGGAACTAAGGAAATTGAATATTGAAATACCCTTTATTACAAGCAATTAAAGATATTCTAGAATTGAACAAATTAATCAAAATGTTATGCATGAAAAATCTTGGAAGAAATAAACATAATCCCAAGAATATCAAAGTAGATGGGAAACTTGCTGATTTATTAGTAAGAAATTATTACTTCCCAAATACGGAGATCCTAGAAGTCTTTTTATTTTGGAGTTGTTATCAATGTAATGACAGTGGATACTCTAAAAATATTACCATTAACGGGTATACAACCTACTAATACCATATTACAGATGGAAGATCAATCTGTAGCAAAACTATAAGGAATTATTGAAGATGTGGTAGTTATGGTAGAGTCATGGGAATATCCAGTTGACTTTCTTATATTGCAGCCAAAAGGTAAAACATTGGGTTATCCCATTATTTTGGGTAGACCATGGTTAGCTACAGTTGTTGCTTTGATAGATTGCAGGTTAGGTGATATGACAATATCGAATGGTAAGAACTCTAAACAAATTTCCTTATATCCTACTACACAACCTTTTACTAACAATCATGAACAATTGTGGGTTGATTCTCCTGAAACTAATAAGCAAAATTTGTCTTCTTTGGCTATGATCACATTGCAAGATCATGTAAGAGAAGTAGAAGAGATGATTAATCCACCATTGGATGAGAACCTGTTGTCTTCGGTGCAATCAGAAATAGTTTTGGAACCTATGAACTTAGTTCTAGAACCTGCGAACTTAGTTCCAGAACTGCTGACTATAGTTCGGAACAATCACGGTTAGTTCTGGAACCACAACATCAATTCTCTTTGATTGAAAATGATTTCACTTCGTAGGAACAATATTTCTTGTGGGGTGATGATGAATCAGTAGCTTCAGTTTCAAGTACATCAGGAAGTGGTGAAGAATTTCTAGAATGTAGCAGTGATGAGGAATTTATCCTGCAAAGAGATAAGTATCATAATTCTCATTACTATCTTTTTTCCAGTATTCTATCTCAAGGAACTTTTGGAGATGTTTCTACATACCATATGATGTTACCACATGCATGTCCATTACATACTTTAATGAAACCCTTTCCACAAATCTATTCATCACATATTGGAACCAAACATGTTAAAATTCAACCAAGTAAAACTTTAAACATTAACAAGCTGGTTGAAGGAGGATGAAGAAGCTAAATTGTTTGATGTTCTAAAAAATCATACTAAATATTTTTCTTTGGATTACAAAGATATGAAGTGGATTCATCCAAGTATCTGAACTCATCACATCTATACTAAAAACACTAAACCAGTGAGGCAGCCTCAAAGAAGGATTAACCCAACTTTAAGGGATATAGTCAAACAAGAAATTGAAAAACCATTGCAAGTAGGTTTCATCTACCCTATCTCAGATAGCTAGTGGGTATCTCCTCTTGTAATTTTTCCCAAAAAGAATAGAAAATGGAGAATATGTGTTGACTATAGGGAACTAAACAAAGCCACAATGAGAGATTATTTTCCCTTACCATTCATAGATCAGGTCCTAGATAACCTTTGAGTAAGCAGTACTTTTCTTTCTTGGATGGCTTTAGTGGGTATAATCAAACCCGAGTTGCTTACTGAGAGGATCGGGAAAAAACTACATTTACATGTCCATGGGGAACCTTTTCCTATAGAGTGTTACCATTTGGTTTATGCAATGCTCCTACAACTTTCTAGAGATCTGTACTTGCAATCTTTGCTGATTTAACAAATGATTGTGTTGAAGTATATATAGATGACTTCAATGTACATGTAGATACATTTGAAGATGCTTTGAGAAATCTAGATAGAGTGTTAACAAGATGTGAACAATACAACTTGTCTCTCAGTGATGAAAAATGTTTGATGATGGTGGATGAGGGAATTGTATCAGGACACCATATTTCAAAAAATGGAATTTAGGTAGATCAAAACAAAATTAGGATCATTTCAAATTTACCTATCCCTCAGACTCCCACAGATATCAAATCATTTCTAGGACATGTTGGGTACTATAGATGCTTTATAAAATATTTCAATAAAATTGTTGCCCCATGTTTAATTTGCTAACCAAGGACTATGAATTTCTTTGGGATGAAAAGTTCTAGCATGCTTTTGAAGAAATTAAAAACAAATTAATCAGTGCCCCAATATTGAGAGGTCCTAATTGGGAAAATCCATTTCATATCCAAACAGATGCCTCAAATTATTCCATTGGTGCAGTATTGGGACAAAAAGATGAAGGAAAGATGTATGCCATTTACTATCTTAGCAAGAATCTTACTCCCACTGAAAATAATTACACCACCACTGAAAAGGAATTTCTTGTTGTAATTTATGCAATCAATAAATTCAGACATTATATTAC
Source organism: Taxus wallichiana var. yunnanensis (assembly GCA_018340775.1). NCBI lineage: Eukaryota > Viridiplantae > Streptophyta > Pinopsida > Cupressales > Taxaceae > Taxus > Taxus wallichiana. Next base: position 244,881,269 of record CM031243.1, on the reverse strand, counting down.
AGGGTATAAGATATTTGTATACATAGATCATTCAACAATTAAGTATTTAATGAGTAAACTAGTGGTTGGAGGAAGAATAATTAGATGGTTATTACTTTTGCAAGAATTTGATATTACCATTGTGGACAATCCAGGTAAATCTAATGTGGTAGCTGATTTTTTGTCAAGACTAACCACCACAGGGGAACAAGATCCAATCAAGGATAAATTTCCAAATGAACAACTATTTACAATCTCAACAAGTACACCATGGTTTGTTGATATGGCAAATTATCTTGCAACAGGGAAGTTCCCTCCTTCTTTCACTAAGAAACAAATAAAGAAGTTAATTAAAACTAGTGCACAATTCAAATGGTTAAATGGAATTCTATTTAAGTGTGATCTTGATTTTGTCTTGCGCAGGTGTGTAAGAGAGGATGAAATCTTTGACATCCTCAGAGCATGTCACGATGAACCAAGTGGAGGACACTATTCATTAAAAATAATAGCTCATAAGATACATGGAACTGGTTATTATTGGCCATCTCTATACAAGGACATGAAAAGATATATCAAGAGCTGTGATCCTTGTCAAAGGATGGGACAACCAACATTCACCAATGAAATGCCTCTTCAGCCTCAAGTTATGGTTGAACCATTTGAGAGATGGGGATTGGATTTTGTTGGTCCCTTTAATCCTCCTTCATAAGGGAAGGAATATATTCTTGTATGTACTGACTATGTGACGAAATGGGCGAAGTGCGAGGCATTGACAAATGCCACTTTGAGAAAGCGATTGTTGATTTCCTTTGGAACATAATTATGATCAAGTCTAGAGAACCAAGAAGCATAGTTTCATATCGGGGACCACAATTCATGTCTAATATTATCTAAGATTTCACAAGTTATTACCAAATCAATCATAGGAAGTCATATCCTTACCATCCCACGGTCAAATGGACAAGCTAAAGTAACAAACAGAAGGTGGAGAACATCCTTACCAAAACAATTGAAGCTGGGTGAAAAGATTGGGTAAAGAGACTACCTAAAGCTATCTGGGCTTATAATACAACTTAGAAAACTACAACAGGGTTTTCACCATATGAATTAGTCTATGGGAAAAATCCCTTGTTGCATATAGAATTTGAACTTCAGACATTGAGGACGAAGTTAAGGTGGGAATTGAGTTGAATGCAGCCCAAAAGAAAGAATCATTCAACTCAATGAGTTGGATGAATTAAGGGTGGAAGCACTTTAGTAGATAGAGATGATTCGAGAGAAAAGGAAGCAATGACATGACATACATATCAAGAAAAGAAAATTCAAACTAGGAAGTGGGCATTATTGTTTGACTCTAAGTACCAATAGTTCAAGGGAAAATTGAGAACCAGATGGTTGGTACCCTATCAGATTGATCATATTTTTGACAATGGTTCTATTGGTTACTTCCCATTAATGGCGGTAGAAAAACACTCTTTGGTCAATAGACATAGGCTGAAACTCTATAGGAATCCTCCCACTAAGAATGAATTTTTGAGGAAGATTGAAGCATACAAAGAATTTGATCATATGGAAGAACTCATTTCTTCCAAAATGATCAAATAATCGAATGATAGATCGAGAATAAAGTGAAGAAGATGAAAACCAGTAAATGGTGTCTTCTTCCTTACAAAATATATATATAAAAATATTTTTAAAAAATATAAAATATAAAAAAATATAAAAAATTTCTCTCAAGGTCAATTGAAAACCAACAAATGGCGGTTGACATCTTTTGGCTAGTTCAAATAAAGGAATTATTTTGAATTCCATCATGTCTTATCTAATCATTTTTTCCACTTTTTGGAATGACGAGTCATCATAGCAAAAGGCTTACAATCATCAAGGATGGTAATTATGTCTTTTAACTTATTTAGGGTGATTAAAAATGCTCATATATATGAAGTATGGAGCCACGAAGCTTGAATACATAATAAACCTCCCAGGGTTTCTTTTTTATTCCATTCAAACCATGGCTCAGTGGTATTCCTGGGGTGTTGGAAAAATTAGGCATCATGGTCTAATTCATTTGATATGCAGCACCATTTCTGTCAAAAAGAATGGAGAAGAAATTTGGGACAAGTTTCTTGGCAAGTTCAAGAAAAACCCTAATATTATCAGAAGGACAATTCCAACCCCATTCTCTCCTTTAGCTAATCTAGAAATTGATGCCCCTGTAGAAGGATAGAGGGAAATGGAAAGAGAAAACATACCAAGAAAAATAAGGTCGGTGAGGAAGATAAAAATAGTAGAGCCTTCTGTACCTATGAAGGAAATTCCTTCTTCCACAACAGCTTCAAAAGAGCCAATATCTGTCTCTGACGGTGATAGCTCACCCACACAAGAACAAGAAAGAACAGTAAGAAGAATTTCTAGAGGGAAATTCACTACTGGGCATGTTGAACTTCCCTAGATAAGAAAAATTCATAAGAGGTCAAGGGTAAATCCAGAAGGAATAAGTGAGCAGGAAAGGATGAAAGAGGAACCTACTAACATTTTGGGAAGCATCGTCATGACTCCACCTGAGCCAAGTCATGCTAAAATGGACAAAGGAGAAGAGAGATTTGAAGATCAAGATTTTTAGGAGTTGGTTGAACCATCAGCAGTGCCACATGAAGAAGAAGAGTTGAAATTCAGGATAAGAAAAGGAAAATTTCATTTAATAGAGGAATAATTCCAAACTCCTCAAATAATTTCAGAGGAAGAGGAAAGACAACAAGTTAAAAAGGCTCTGTTCTTGTCTAGAACAGATCTCATTAGTAGAGAAAAATATGAGGAATTGGAATTCCTCAAACTTAAATTGGAACAAAGGGAAACACTCATTGATGAGCTAACAACTCAGCTTGCGGCGGGGCAGAACTGAGGAATTATCAGCAACCAAGAAACAACTGATAGAAAAAGAGGAAGAATTCTAGACTTCCAGAAAATAGAGTGTTGTGTCCACTGACCTGCCTGGTGATTTGACCTATTTTCCAATGAAACGGCAATGGGATGATATTTGCAAAGATCTTAGAGAATCCAAAACATCAAATGAGGAATTAAATACCAAGATGGAGGAAGAGATGAAGGCAACAAAGGAATGGAAAGAAAAAATTTATAAGGATGAAGGAAATAAATATAAATGTCTTGCCAAAATTCATATGGTCTGTATTATGAGTGAGAAATTGCTTGCCTGTAGGAGGCCTTCTCCTGCATATAGTGTGTTTTTGGAAGAGCAGTTCATTCGTTGGCAGTTGTCAAGAATTGCATGTGGGCTTCCACATGAACTACAAGATGAATCTGAATTCATGGCAACTTACTCTCTATCTAGCCCTGAGCATAAAAATATCCTGTGTGAATTTTATCTTTGTAATTATATGCTAGATAAAAACATAGGATTTATGATTAACTTGTATGTAGGGGAGATCTAGCTCAATGCATTTGTCTCTCTTTTGCAAAACCAAATTGCATGGAAGGAAAGAGAATCTAAATTTTTATTGAAAGCCAGCTCAATAGGATTTTGCATGAGAGCTCATTATGGTAAACCTTCTGCCTTCCTCACACATTTTAGAACTCATGCCTTTGATAGGAGATTCAAGACACATTACCCTGTCATTCTATAAAAGAGTATTGATGCCTTCACCTCCTATGAGGAGGAAAAATTTCAAGATATTTATGAAGGATGCTCAAAGAGGTGGGAACTCCTTATTGTTTCTTTGAAAACAAGGGAAGTAATTTCCCCTACAAATCTGATATGGAGTTTAGAGAGGGCCAAAGCATTATGCACAATAATTCCCAAGTCAATGAAACCTATGGCCAAATACGAGATAGGAATGCGAACAAGGCCACCTCTATTTCTCACCCCCATGTCTCCTTGGCGGAATAGAGAACCTCAAGACCACTGTTGAATTTGAAAAGTGGGAGAGGAAAATAGAAAAAGGAGTTGGGTACAATACATCGAGCTTAAGCATTGGAAAATTTAGTTGTGGCCATTTTATCGAGCAATCAAATGGAATGCAGAAATTATAATCCAACTTTTGAAGAATGAGTTTGTAAAGGGACTTATAAACAAGTACGTTTGGGGAAAATGATGAGGCCATAATATGTCCAATTAATGTATAATATATGATCCAAGCCAATTCTTCAGTCTCCCCTCTACCAGGATTTTTCACCCATAGATGTATCAGTTCATCATTAGTTACACTCTCCACAAGTATTTGATTGAGGTAAATATGATTGGGTATTTCTACATGACATCATACCTAACCTATGTGGTGGCCAAAATAAAGTTGTTTTCAAGGTTAGAGATGAAATACATTATGGGTCCTTTAAATAGTGTCTTCCACTCTTATCCACAATTGAGTTTCAAGAATATCTCTCATCACTTTAGGAGAGTTAATGATGCTTTCACCTTCCACGTGATTAGAAACTTGAATAGGAATCCAGAAGAAACATTCTCCAATGATGTCATGGTGGTCATTTCTCGTGGGAACATATTTCATTCAGTTCCCATCCTTTTCCTACATTCACACTGAGTGGATTTGTAGGAAATCCATGGAATCTTCCTAAGTATGTCGGTGATAAGTGGGTGTTAATGGTTCTTGCATGGAAAATTTTCCAAGTTCATTGTCTTCTCAATGATAAACATCATTCAAGCATCCACTTCCCAATCAAATTGGGGAATACTAATTCTGAATCTCTTCATTACACAACTCATAGAGGTGTTTTCTATCATTACCATACATCCATTTGTAAATATATCCCAATTTGACATCAATAGATTTATGCAAAATGCTCTCAAGGTGAAGTACCAACACCATTCCACCATAGAAGACTTCTAGTTTTCCTTCTCGGATGAAAACAAAGTAAGAAGGTGATAATTCTCTGCTGACCCTTACTCAAATAAAGGCCTTCAACATCGAGAGATCCTAAAGGTTCATTAGCAGATGATGGTGACAATTTGATTGATCCCTCATATGATGTTATTTCCTTCACTCCATTTCCCTAAGTTGATTAGACCAAAAGAGATGAATTTTCTCTTGATGACAAGAATCAACCGATTCTAGAAAGGAGCATATCCTGGTATGAATGAGAACTTGTAAAGTTACCATCCATCCAAGTTCATACCTCAAATTCATAGAAATTTACAACATGAGGAGGTCTCTAGTTAACTAAAACCTCTTCTCGGATAACTTCCATGCATTCAACCCATACGCATCAAGCAAGGAGCGAATGGTTTCCCAAATCCATTTCTCTAAAGAATATATCGCAAGGAGAAACATCCAAGGGTTCTGGCCCTATTTAAGGAAGATAACGTGTCTTGGGGTTTTCCACTTTGAGTAGAGACTCATCTACTCACGTTACTGATAATTCAAGGAAGATCATCGGAAAAACTACTCAATCATGTCATTCACAAGAGTCTACTCAAGTACAAGTGATCCAAATATCAAACAATCATGAACCCTTAGTTCACGAAGAGGTTTCCCTAAGGTTCAAGAGGTCGATGTCAAATTTATTTCCCTAAGGATTAAAGTTGTGGAAATAAATCTTGTAGAATCCAATGATGTCAAGAATGATATGAATGTTTCTTGAGACTCAGTATTATGTGTGAAAAATTGGTCAAGGAGACCCCCTTTTGGGTTGGATGTGAAGTCAAGAAAAGAAAGAGGGTTGTCAAGGTGATCAATATTGACTTTGATGCCCTTTCCAAACTTTCAAATGATGTCATCCCCAAGAAACCTAAAGTGTTTTCTAGAATAATGGTGGATGGAGATGGAAAACAATTTTCAAACCTTGTCATTCCCCAAGTCGAGAAATAATGTAATGCCAGGATGTATGTTGTTTATGACATATCTATGCTTGGACTTGAGAAGTCTACATTGGAATGTGACATGGAAATGGCTTGAGATTCCATGGATATTGTGTTAATAAGGCTTGAGAAATATAAATCTCATAATTCTCAACTCAAGGCCGAAAAAATCAGTTGTTGAATTATGTTCAACATCGATATATCCAATATCCTACACTTTCCTAGTACTTGATGTAATTGATCGCCCTATCCCTATAGAGGGACAATGGAAAAGTGATTGAATGACAGGACTACAATGGTGGAAGAGGGGACCTTAGAGATTACATATCATTATGTATTGTGAATGGAAACACACCCAATGGATAGTGTTGTCTAAATTTTGTTGCTCGCTAAGAATAGATAACATGCATATTCCTCTTGAATTGACCAAGTAAGCTTTAAGGTTCCTACAAATTAAAATTCCATTAGGGTCAAGCCTTTGACCACATGGAAAGATGACTTATCCAAATCAATGATTAAAACTAATCCGGGATAAGCCAACTCAAAGGGAAGTAGCAATCTCGTGGCGGTGCCAAGTGTCAACACGGCACAAGTTCCCAAAAGTAAAATGAGCGGGGCCTCAAAGCCCCATGGGACTTACACATGGATTCCATTATAAGTAACTCTTCCAAGGAAATAGTCTTTACAGTAATATGTGGTAGGCTCATTACTTACTCAAAGGAAAGTGTCTCGATCACAAACAATGCCAGTGTCGACCCAATACCCTTCCAAAAGCAAAAACGGGAACAAAGACCCTAAAGAATTACTTGGCCTCTACGTGGATCTTGCAATAATTTGTATCGAGTTTGAATAATGTTTTAAATATTGGTGATAAGATAAATACCACGTATGATCAATTAAGAGGCTCATCTAAAAGTCTTAAGTGCTTAGATATTTTAAAAGATCAAAGACAAATGGTCATTCAGTTGGTCTTTTTAGTGATGAAATTAATGCATAGTTCCGTGTGAAGAGTGTGAACTGTGACTACTTAATTTGTTCACACTGCATTCAAAAGGTCACTTTAATAGAGTGACAAAAATAGGCATCTCTTGAATCATGAGCCCAGAACCCAATGCATAAGTGATTAAAATATCCAAATATGTAATAAAGATTTGATAGGATAAGTCCGCTCCAAGGGAGTCGGTTGTAAGATAGTTAAGAGATGTATTAAATGAGTATGTCTCTCACCACTTAAAAAAATCATGGGGAAGTGTGAGACGGATCTCAAGCAATCTACTTATGTCACTTCCCACCATTCACCATAATGAACAAACAATTGGGAAATAGTTAAAAATGATCTTCTTATCTTCTTTCCATCATATATATTGTAAAGGAAAGGTTTAAAAAATAAATCGGGAGTTAGCGATTCTTTTAGTCTCGAGTTCCTCTTACGTGAAAGGAATGGGGTGGAGCTCTGGATTTCTTTATGAGTCTTGTAATATCACTTTTCCTCTTATCTATTGTAATATTGTGCACATGTTTGGAGTAATATAATATTCCATGTGGTGTAATTCATCCACCCTTTGCGTAATTTTTATTTTCTCGATATCCTTTATTTTGATGTGGATAATTGTGCATGTTTTTATGTTATTACTATCTCCAAAAGTTTTTCTTTAGTTCGAGTACTTGATCTGTGTGAATTTCCTCTGGTCTGTGGTGCATCTTTTCCACCCTTTTCATTGATCACCTTTTCTCTATTTTTGGAAGTTGTGCTACGAGTTAACTCCTTCACTTTCTGGCATATCGCTCCTGTTAAGTTTTACGTTTTATTTCATTTTCTCGACCCTCATCTCGCATTATAGATAAGATCAAACTTATTTAAAATCTAGAGGTCACTGAGTGCATGTCCCACTAACCTAAGGTTTCCTACAACTTTGACGATTCATCCGCATGAGGATTATCGTCAACTTGATTTTCGTGGCATGCTCGATGGGACTTGAAGGATATTTCTATTTCATTTCATCTAATTAGTGTGTTCTTGGTGAAATTGATCCTTTGGAGGCATGTATACGCACATTCAGTGAATCCATTTGGCCCAAATGGCCCCTTACCTAAAACTGCTTACCCTTTTTTATCCACCTCCATTCATCTTTCTTTCCACATCCCTTAGTTTCCTCCATTCTAGGAAGTTGTGTAGTCATGACTTCATTCCCACAATGGAATTCACATTTTTAGTAGTATCATCAGTATCTAATGAGCTCCACACCTTCTCTAAACCAACAACATAACCAATTTCAAAGTCACTATGGTGACCCAAATGAGAAAATTCAAGACCATTTTGGCTTTGAGAGAAATCAAAAACATGGGCGCACATTTGATGACTACGATTGATTAGAAGATGTTGGTCTACTCGAGAAGATAGTATAAATAGATGAGGCATGGTTCAATCTTGGGCTATAACACAAATAGAGGAATTCAGAATAGGATGCAAGGAACCTTCTCCATGTGTTGGTCATGTTCCAAGACACTATAGCTTATAGGAGAAACTTAGTTTTTCAGAAGAAACACTTCCTCCACTCCTACAGTGGAATGAGGGTATTTGAATATATGGGAAAAGTAAGAGACAACCTTGTCAATGGGAGATTCAATCACCAACTCTTTATTCATTCAAAGGAGTGACCTTGCAAATTTTTAAATTTTCTACTCTCACAAAACAAGTTACAGAGTTTTCTTTATGAGAGTAGGAAGGTCCAAGGATCAACTAGTAGCTACAGATGCTTGACAACCCTTCAGATACTATGGACCAGGTTCAGATTAGCTCATAGTATAGTCTTGGACCCAATGGACAGTGGGAGATTGTGGGTTCTTTCCATTTAGTAGGCTAATGGTTCCCTTGAGTCACCAAACTGTTATCTAAATTCGATACGTGCTAAGATTAGATAACATGTAGATTCTGCTAAATTGAGAAAGTAAGCTTTAAGGTTCCTCTGATTCAAATTCTACCAAGGGTCAATATTTCAACAACATATAAGGAACACTTAGCGAATCAATGATTAAAACTAAGCTAGGACAATCCAACTCAAAGGGAAGCAGCAATCTCATGGACGGTGCAAGTGTCGACATGATGCGAGTTCGAAAGTAAGAGGAGCATGGGCCTCAAATACCTATGGGACTTGCATGTGGAGTCCACTATAAGTAATTCATCCAAGGTAAAATTCTTTGCGGTAATATACGGTAGGCTCATTACCTACTCAAAGGAAAGTGGTCAATAAATGCGAAGCTAGGTGTCAACCCTACATACTTCCAAAAGCTACAATGGTAACACTGGACCCTAAAGAAGTGCTTTTCCTCCACGTGGATCTCATAAAAAATCAGATCGAGTTTGAAGTAGGTTGTTAAAGATTGGTTATAAGCCAAATACCACATAGGATCAATTATGAGGCCCATCTAAAATTCTTAAATGCTCATATCTTTTAAAATATCAAAGACAAAGAGTCATTTGGCTGGACTTTTCAATTATGAAATCAATGCATAGTTCCCTGCGAAGATTGCGAACCTGTGAATACTTAATTTTTTCACCTACATTTAAAAGGTCACTTTAATAGAATGATAAAAAGAGGTGCCGCTTGAATCATGAGCCCAGAACCCAATGCATAAGCAATTAAAAGATCCAAATGTGTAATAAAGATTTGATAGGATAAGTCCACTCCAAGGGAGTCGGTAGCAATATATTTAAGAGATGTATTAAATGAGTATGGATCTCACCTCTTAAAAAAATCATGGGGAAGTATGAGATGGATCTCAATAAATCTACTTCTGTCACTTCACACCATTTACCATAATGAACAAGCAATTGGGGAATATTTAAAAATGATCTTCTTATCTTCTTTCCATCATATATATTGTAAAGGAAAGGTTTCAAAAAAATAAATTAGGAGTTAGTGATTATTTTAGTCTCGGTTCCTCTTCTATGAAAGGCGGTGGTGGAGCTTTGCCCTTCTTTTTGAGTCTTGTAATAACACTTTTCCTCTTATCTATTGTAATATTGTGCACATGTTTGGAGTAATATAGTATTCTCTGTGGTGTAATTCATCCACCCTTTGCATAATCTGTATTTTATCTCGATAGCCTTTATTTCAACATGGATAACTGTGCATGTTTTTATGTTATTATTATCTCCATAAGTTGTGCTTAAGTAGTTTGAGTAGTGTTATATGTGAATTTCCTCTAGTCTATGGTGCATCTTGTCCACCATTTTTGTTTCTCACCTTTTCTCTATTTCAGGAAGTTGCACTACGAGTTATCTCCTTCACTTTTAGGTGTATCGCTCCCGTTAAGTTTTACATTTTGTTTCATTTTCTCTGACCCTCATCTCACATTATAGAGAAGAGCCAGCTTCTTTAAAATTTGAAGGTAACCTTAGGGTGAACATCCCACTAACCTAAGGTTTCCTACGACTCTGACGGTTCATCCACAAGGATTGTCAACAGATAAATTGATTTTGTAGTTTAGGCATATGGATCATGTAGTGAATCAACCTCTCCCAATGTATTGAGTAAGACATGCTAGATAGAGAGGAGGAAGAGAGGGACTAGTAGTAGGCATAACACCATTAAGACTATACCAAGTGAGGTGTGCCTTATATCTAGATGGTAGGTGGAAATTATGGAGGGAGGAGGAGATGTAGAGGGGCCTCGAGATAGTAGAGATAGAGGATAACCCTCGAGAGACATATTTTTAGAGAGGATATACTAATGAGGCCTTGGAATGACATCATGAGTGATGAATGTAGAGGTCTAAAGGAGGATATTTGTAAGATACAAGTTCTGGATAGTGACATATATGATGGGATGACTAGGGTAGAGAAAAGAGGATTTGAGGAGGGTATTGATGATATTAGTTCCCAAAGATAGGTGGGAAGAGTTGGTAGGGATATATCACCTAATATATGAGGAGGTGGAGGTAGTTTTGGGAGGCTAAGTAGATGTAGATGTCATGGTGGAGAAACCTAGTGAGCGAGGTGAGCCTTAGAGCTAATGTTTGATAACATATATTTATGATTTATCTAGATGTTAGATAAATATCTAATACGATATGTGGTGTGTATTTTTTATTGTATACCACAAGTGAGTGGTACTCAATGATTAAGGGATCACACTACAATATTTTGGACACTATTTTAGACACGAAAGATACAATTGTGATGGTAGATCTAATTTTATCGATAGATAGAGACTTAGTGGGTGTATTAAGTATTTTATAGGAGAGGAAGCTCATGAGATTCAAAGGTATAAAGATTATTTAGTGGTGGTGAGGGAAGGAGATATGAAACCCTTGGATTAGGGCCTTTTGTAAGTAAAAATAACACTATTGCGAGAGAAGGAAATGATACTTTTTCATGTATAGGGATGATAGTGTTCCAGGATGAAAATATGTCTCACATTGCAGTATTAAAGGTTCATGTAGCTAGAGTAAAGGGAGAGGATTTAGGGGCTCAATCTAGAGCCACATATTTGTACGATCTCTACATGTGACTAGTAAGGAATCATCAAATCAAAGTATTGGCTAGCCTCCATATGAGAAAGAGGATGCTTGAGGGATGATTTATTGTATGTTATTGTGAGATATATGATGATGTATAAAATTATATATACATAAATGAGATACCATTGTTTTTTCAATATCTTGTGGATTGATAATTGATGAAAGTTTACTATTATGATTCCATTTCCTTGTGTATGAAAAAATGTATGGACATTTAATAAAAATGAAATGATAAAAGGGTTTTGGGATTAAGAAAGTAGGATTTTTGGATAATATAGATTGTGATAAGGGCCAATGATAGGAAGGAAAAAAATTAGTGGTGAATATTTGTTAATTCACAAATATTTGGATTTTTTAAATTTGGATTTGGTGAATTTTGAGGATTCAACTGCGTGTTATTTCACCTAAATTTTATTAGTACACGTTACTTTTTTGGGTTGGTTATCCTAGTATTTTGCTGACTGAATTTTTATATTAAAATCACCTTTATCATAAAATTGAAAATTTCCACATTTTCCTTCATACAACATGCTACCAACCAGCACTATGTGATGTCGATTGGTATCATATATGCATTGTTGATTAGTAGCATACAACAAGCTATCAACTGAAAACATTTCCAAATAATTTTCTAGATGTGAAAAACCCATTTCCTTTCTATTTTCATGATTTCAAAAGTCATTTTCAGACATTCACCATATAATATCTAAGAAATTTGTTTAGTGAGGGTCTTAAAATTTTCCTTGATAAGAGGGCCATCCAAATCAATGAGAGATAAAACCGAGTAGGAGATGAGAGGAATGTGGTGACCATAATTTCAAAAATGGGAAGCCATGGCCATATAAACCCAAATGGGATGGATAAACCAAAGTGTGAGATAAATAGGATTTAGAGGAGTATCGAAGATATGAAGCAATGACTTATAAACCCATACGGGATGGATAAAACCATGTGGGAGAGAGATAATAACTACCAAAGTATCCAAGATATGAAGAAATGGTCATATGAACTCAAGTAGGATGGATAAACTCAAGGGGAGATAAATAGGAATAAATCAAATAAGATAAAAAGTCTCAATTATGATGTGTGAATAATTGGCATACATCATTGATAATTCCATCTACATCATGAAGAATTTACTAGTGAGTATGAATCAAGATATTCTCAAGGTTATCTTGGTTGGTGTTGGTACCTCGATGTACTTTTGATCGTGTGGAAAAGACATAATTGTTGATCTTTTCGAGAGATCCATGTGAAAATATCACAATGGATATCATTGAGGGAGGGACAAGGAATAGAATGATGGGAAATAAAATATTTTATAGATTCATGTGAAGGAGGAGATTAGGCTCAATGCTTAGGAGTAGGAGGATAAGGTTATCGAGCTCTGTGTTTGTGGAAGAGAAACGACAAGTTTCGTCTATATGTGTGAAAAACCATGATGAGAATAAAAAAGGTATAATAAAATAGGGTGTTGAGGCCATGTTTCATTGGTCTCACTTGACTTATACCTTAAGTTTCTTCATATATTTTTATAGGCTCTACAATCAAAAATATCATGTTGAAGAGCCTCATCCTATATATAATATGGTGAACTATGGGTGGCTAGGAGCCATGATGGAAATATGAATTTGTGGTGATGTCATAGAAGATATAGGTATAGTGGTATTTGGAGAAACAAGAGGGTAATGATAATTATATGTCATAAAAGGTGTTGTAGAAGGGATAACCAAAGGAGAACACTGCAACCTAGACATCAAATTACTAAAGATCATCCTTAGATTCAAAGACAAAATTGAAATTCATTTTCCATTAGATCATCTTCCTCTATATCAAATGTAGTATGTGCATATTGTGTAGATATGGTGATATTATTGATGCTATGAATAAAGGTAGAGCATAGAACATCACGATAATGAAGGATTTTGTATTCTTATCTTGGGTGTAGCCTCTTAAGAAGTGGTTATCAAGAGAATATCCATCATCATAGTTATGTGTAGTAACATCAATAGCACATGAGTTGATTATAGTATTAGGTTGAATGAGATGTTCTATAGGAGGATACTAAGTACAATGTATTGGTAGGGATACGATCAAAATCATTCTTACACAATCGTGGCTGTAAGGCAAGGCGGGGAGGTAATTTGGAAAAAATGGCATTAGGGAGGTTAGAGGTGTGAACTCGTAGGTTAATTTCATTAGGCTCATCACCATTGGAATTGATAAGGTTAGGTAGAGTATGGTCCACAAACTTAGGATGACCACCATAGCCAAAAAGAAAATCTATCATATATTCCCAAAATTAGATGGTAGGAAGTTATTCAAGGGTAGGAATTTTGAATGTACCACATTGTTGAAATAGGTCAAATTTTCAAGGGTTTATGTCACCTTATACCATATAGTTATCTCCTAGGTGTTCAAAATTAATAAATTGGTAGGTGGATGATGTGATTGCATGTATGCAATGATTTCATGCCCATCTTAAGTGGATATTATAAGACACGGGGAAACTTAAGAACGTGAATTTTATGTGAATGGTATGGTGAGACATAGTGATAGGGATATAATTATAACCCATGAGTGACATCTTTATACAATCATATCCCTAACATGTGCTCTAAGTTTATTTTAGATTGTCTATAAAGTAATCTAATTATTGATGAAGTCAAGAGAAGCAACACAAGTGACAAAACCTTTGTATATGGGATATCTCTTAACCATAGTGTGACCAATCTAAATTGAGATAAAGAGGGTTGGATCGTGAGCATGATATAGAATCTTATGAGTGATAATTGAATCAATATAAAAGAAATAAATGAAGAAAGATCAATGGAAATCTCAAAGGAAATGGATAAATCTTTACATTGTTGAATGATTCTCTCTTCCAAATTAGATAGGAAATTTTCTGCCCCAAAGTGGGTGGAAATAGAATATTCATAGAGAAGAGTATAGACATAATATGCTCATGATTCTAGGGTGAGATACTAAGGAGATCTAAAAATGGGATTTGGCTAGGAGGCGAGAAATTTAAGCAAGGGGATCCCAGTATCTAATGACGAGTTATGTAGTGGTCTACACACGAGAAGGATAAGGCTAAATAGGTTATGAAGAAGAGAGACTAACATAAATTTTAGGAAGTGTACTTTTAAATGTAATTTCTATGGGATCGGCCATGGTAGAACTTCTACCACATGTTTCCAATGGTGTAGGGATAGGAATAAATTAGGATAGATAGGATTTTCCTTGAAGGGATGTCTACAGAGAGGAAAATCATGTTAACCTAGACCGAGGATTTTTCATGAGGTGTTTGTCATGAGGAATAGTGATAAATGGTCCTACAATATATAACCTACATTGAAAGAGGATAAGGTGGTTTAATATAATTGATATGTGTTTATAAATATCCATATGAATCACATTGTCGATAGATGCACTAGTAGAGGGATATGAGGTATTGATAAAATTAGTAACTACCTTACCAACATCATCAATTTTGAATCTTTCAGATTTAGAATGATCAAGAAGGGGGTCATTGTAGATTTTGAGATGCTCATTAGCTTGATGAACCACTTCATGATGATCAGGTTGTTGGGATTTATCACATGTCTTAATCGTTTCATTTAAAATTTTCCGGGTGATAACCTCATGATCAAAGTTGTTACCAAGGAGGATAATGTAGGAAAATGATCAAAGGAAATGATAATTGTCATATGAATGGACCCAACTAGTGTTCCACCAAAAACTTTACTCTCATTATGCCATTGAGGGAGAGGGAGAGATGGGTCAAATGCTACATTATATGGGTGAGTTAGACATCATCATAAATATTCTTTAGATAGAGGTTAGTGGAATTTAGTGTGGGAGGAGGTAGAATATGATTGGGAAGAAGATCAATAAATATTATAGATATTCCTAATAGAGGAAGAGTATATGTGAATTTGTCATCAATGACATTCTTATTTGTAGGATCCATGAGGATTTGGAAAATCTTAGGGGATTTTTTTGATTTGGAGAAGGATTTTGAAAAATTTCATGAGATAATCTTGGTGTTTACCCTATTCAAATGATTCTTCCAAAGAAGTAGGGAAAATTCTCAAACCCTATATCAAAGGCAAGGCTCAAGTGCTCTAAGTAATAACTAGAATAAATTCCCATCAACTATATTATGTTCATCCCGAGTGGACAAGGTTTTCTAATGTTTGATAAAGGATTGAGTAGATAAATTGTCCATATGATTGAAAGTGATGAAGGCATTAATTTCTTTTTAAGGAAGATCATGAAAATGAAATTTGTTAACTAAGGTACTTACAGAATTTCTAGCTCAACAAAAGAGTTTGTTGGGAGAGCATGATACCAAACTAAGGAATATACTATGAGAGTCTTATATAGGATCTTGTTGGTAACATGGGAATTATTCTTGACCCAATACTTAAAGAGATTTCCAAAATCATTGATATGGACCATCATAAGTGATGGAAGGGGAAACACCTCCAATGTCCTTGGTAGCAATATATCGAGAGATAATGGTTCTCTTTGAATAAATTAAAGGGTATTGATATGAATGGGAGGTTGTGCTATGGGAAGTCCATTAGGCCCAACCAGAAGTGAAGGGGGATATCATTTATTTTTCATGTCCCAAGAGACCATTTGAGGTTGATTAACTAGATAAGTTAGGTTAGTTTGAAATTTTAGAAACCGACTAGTAACCATGGTTTGTTGTTGACTTAGACATTAAATGAGATGCATGATGAGTTGGGTAAAATATTTATTAGGAATGTTGATATTTTTAGCTGAATTAGGATGTGCTTCATCTGGGGAGGCTGAGGATGATTAATATTGACATCCAATTTCTAAGATAGATAGTCCTCAATATTCTTGTATATAATTTGAGGAGACTCTCATATATACTTAGGAAATTGTTGCCAAAAATTTTACATAGTAGGGGTATAATCATATTCAAGGACATCCTCACATTCCCTATTCTTTAGGATCTAATATAAGGTTTAAAACATTGGATATATTTTGTATGTTTCAAGGTGGGGATATAGATTCCTAGCATTGGATCCTATGGACAAATAGACAAAATAATGCAAAACTAGATTAGGAAGGCCATGATTTTGAAATTTGTTTTGATGAGACAAACAATTCAACTAAAAATATAAGAGAATCACA
The DNA here is from genome assembly GCA_018340775.1 of Taxus wallichiana var. yunnanensis. Taxonomy (NCBI): domain Eukaryota; kingdom Viridiplantae; phylum Streptophyta; class Pinopsida; order Cupressales; family Taxaceae; genus Taxus; species Taxus wallichiana. The sequence continues at coordinate 244,864,768 of CM031243.1, read as the reverse complement.
AAGTATTAAATGGAGAAGTGAAAATGGTAAGAGGAATCTTATTGGATATGATTTTTATTAAGGATCGCATGCAAAGTAAGCTTGTATAAGGGTTGATGGAATTTGGAAGGAAAGATGCAATAAATGAAAATTTATAAATGGGTTTTACCTTATAGGAAATTTACATAGGGTCAAAATGTGTCTATAAAGGAAGTTTTATGTTCAGATTGGATCAACTGTTTGTAAGGGTTATGTATAAGGGCCAAATGCGGTTATAGTAGTAAAAATAAAAAATAGTGAATTTTACCTAGTTAGATGCAAAGTAAGATTGATATTAGGTTCACAAGGGTGTATGAAGTTTAAAAGAGAGGCTCTAGTTAGTTTCTCAAATATAGAGATCCAATATAAGGTTGGCCACATTGGGTAGATACAAAGTTTCTTAGGGAGTGTTAAAGCCATAAATATAGAGGATAGTATTCCTAGCCCAAGGATAGATATAGGTTTCCAAGGCCTACAACTAAGATAAATATATCTATCTTACTAGGATTTTGAAATAGAGAGGGAATGAACCAAGGTGTGGATACAACAAAGGGGTATAGCAATAATAATACAAGGAAATAAACCAAATAAAACATATATCTAATCTAGTTTATAACAATTAATTACTAACAACAACAAAAATACAAAATGATATACTAAAGATGGTAAAAATACTTACATGTAGCATGTGTATGACTACGAGATGTGTAATCCTCCCAGAGATTAAAAACTTGAGAGAGAATATCTATGGGTGGAGAAGGGAAATCTCAACAAGAATATTTCTATTCCTAACTCACTACGGTGACCCGAATTCAAAAGAGGAAGGCTCCAATTATCCAAGGTAAGCTAATAAGCTTGAAATAGTGTGAGTAAGAGTATATTATTCCCAATTTTTATGCAAGAAAAGTATGCTTGAAGTTATGGTACTAATTAGCGAAATGAAATAGATATATACTTGATGTCATCACCCATGAGTGATGATGTTGGCCTTGGGAAAATCCCTAAGGTCAAATTTTATAAAAATACTGAGAACCGATGCTAGAAGACAAATAGGGATGAATGATGAAGGTTCAAAGTGACCGAAAGAAAGGTTAATGATGGATATTAAGAAGTAGGAGGATATAGTGGGACGATTGGGCATAGTATTACAATGTGTGAACAAAGGGGAGAAATGAGGCAAGTATAAGTTGGCAAAGGCTAATAGTGATATATCTCAATTTTTTTGGTCTAGTTCACATTTTGTATAAATACGAATTTTATGTCCATTTAATCATCACATGATAATTCATCAATTAATTTAACTTTCATTGGACTAACATTTATATGTTTTTATCCTTTTTCTTAGAGAAGTCAATAAAAATAGTAATATCTAGCATATTTGGATAGGTGCCTCAAGATTGATATTTCACGACATATTTTAGATAGATGTATTTCAACAATGACACCTAGGGATGTAATGTAGTGAGTTTCTCACTTTTATTCTCAACATTAAATTTTACGTCCATTTAAACATCATGTGATAACTCATCCTTAAATTTGACATCCATTCAAGACCGACACATAAATGTTTTCTCTTTCATCTTAGAGAATTCAATCAATAAATAATAAGATCTTGGTGATTAGGTAATGTTTAGGCCCAAGTTTTCTTCCTCAAGTTTCATATCTCTCATCATAAATATGCCAAGAGACATTCCTAAAATTAAAGTCGGGGTAAAATGACATGAGTTGTTCATTTTTATTCTCAACATTAAATTTGATTTCCATTTGACCATCATATGACAATTCATCCTTAAATTTGATGTCCATTTTCCTATCACTTAAATTTTTTTCTTTTGTCTTAGATAAGACAATAAACAATATGAGATCTTGGTGATTGGACAATGTTTAGGCCCCTTTTTTCCTCTAGACTGATATCTCTTAGCGTACTTTACATAGATGTATTTAAGATATCTATACTAGTTGAATGTATATGAGAAATGAGTAATGTCCCTGAAGAATATTCCAAATTCTCAAATACATAGAGGTGTGAACTATGGACAACACTACCTAAAGCAATCATAATATCTTGTTTCTACATATCATAGATAAAAACATTATAAAGAGATAATTCTATTATCTTCCCACATATATAATGATGAATGAAAAGAATATTTTTGAGATATTAGGAATTAGGAGATCATATTTAATGCACTTATACTACATCAGAATAGTTATTGAACATGAAATAGGTATATTTATATAATATCCAACTATTATATGAGAAGTATTGTTAGTTTTTGTTAAGTGAGATGCTCATGTGTATGTGTCATGTGAAGAAAATCACTTGAACCTAAAATACAACTATCTTTAGATGCAATTAATACATGAGATGAAAGTGTCTGTCCATTTTCCTTTGAAGAAGAAGACATAAGAACCAAAATGTTGTTAGGAACTTGTTTATGTTTACTTTTTTGCATATGAAAGAAAAATCCATGGCCCTATGAAATGAACTTTGTGTTAGCTTTCAGAGGACCATGGATTTTTCTTTCAAGGAATTCATAAATAATTTCATTTTGATTTACTTGGATGATATCCAAGTTTTCTTGAAGGGATATAAAGATCACATTAAGCATGTTGAGAATGTGTTTGAAAGGTGTTGAGATTTTGGGTGTCATCTAATCCAAAGAAATGCAATTTTTTTCCCACAAGGAAAACTATTGGGTCGCGTGGTTTCAAAAACAAGGTATATGTTTTTTTGGATTAGGGTAAACTTTGAGGGTGTTGAAAGGACCCACATCCTTGTACAATTGCAGATTTTGAGAGGAAACACAACATTGATTAAAATGAAGGGGACCACCATTAGGAATCGATTGAGGAAACCATTAAACTATAATGAAGATGCAATGACCAAAGGATGGTGATGAAAATGAGTGGATCGAAACCATCGATAATGCAAGTTAATAAGAAACCAATGATAATAACGAGAGAAGTAGCAACCAACAAGTGAAGCAACAACTAACGACAACAATGAGAGAAGCAACGACCAATGGAAAAGCAACAACCAATGGAAAACAGCGAGAGGAGATGTTGCATCAAGTGGTGAAACCACCTCTAAGGAAGATCGTGCCTCGGGAGGTTTGAACATGGGTTGGAAAGCACACAACCATGTGACTTGACTACACCACTCCCACCCCATCGGCAACAAGGTATATGTTAGAATGTAATATTAATTGTTGTTATAAACCTTAGTTTATAATTAAATAATTTTGAATATTTATACTTTGAATTATTTAATATAAACTATGAATTTTTGGTTAATTGATTATTAATTAAATTGATTTCTTTTAAACGGGGGTATACCTGTCACTTATATTTTCATAACCCTTGGGTTATATAAATATGGCCATGGGCATTAATCAAGTGAATTGAATTCACACCGAGTTAAAAACATGGAGCAGGAGTGAGGAAAGGATTTACTAGACTAGTTAAAGTTTTCTCTTAGTGGAAAATTATTTATGCGTGGTTTTTTACCCCATTGGAGTTTTCCATGTTAATTTTTTTGTCATTGTGTTGTTTCATTTAATTTCTTTATTAAATGTTTGGTTAATAATGTTTGATTTAATAAATATTTTATATAGTTATTTATTATCTCCGTCCTAATATGGTACCAGAGTGGTTAGGTAATGTTTATTAAATTAATTAACCAATATACATGAAGGTTTGGTGGTTGGTTGGTTATTAATATTTATTTAAACCCCCTTCCCTCTCGGGAATTTTTTTATATTGTTGTGTGCACATGTGAAAGTGACTCGGATTCTTACCAACACGTGAAAATCATTTACAAGATTAGGTAAGGATCAATTATATTTGAAATATTTCCAATTTTTATATAGTTTCACATGTACATGATAAAATACATTCAAGGTTAAATTCACGGTAAATGAATAAGTGAGGAGACAAGCTCCATAAAAATAGAGTTTCAAGTTTTCTCATTGAAAGCATGAAAAATGTTGTCCCCTCTATAAATCCCTAGGTTATTTTTTCATGTGGATATAAATTCACTATAACTCATGGTAAAATTATTTTAATGCTTTTATCCTTCGCATGTCATTTGGACCCTCTTTAATTAGGGTTTTCTTCATTTCTTTATAAACCGTATATATATATATATATATATATATATATATATATATATATAGTTTAAAACTATAATCAAATTTTTATATATGTTTTTTTTTATTATTGGCAAATAGTTTTTTGAAAGGGACTATACCCTTGATTACAAAAGAAGGCCTAAAATCCAGGATAAGCAAGAGAACTAGAGTGAAAAGGATCAGAATCCAAATGTTACAATGATGTTCAAAGTAGCTAAAAAACAGCTACCAATACGAGACAGAACAACAAAATTACTGCAAAAAAGCAGTAAAGGAACCACAAAAAAATAGCAAAAAAACAAACAAGGACAGTAGAATCAACTGCAGCTACTTCCTAGTAGCTTTGTCTATGATGGTTTTGATATTCTTCCAGGATTTAAACATACCCAAAGTAGTCATATGGGTAGCGTCATTAGAATCCAGCTGCTCCAAGGTCTTCTTGCTTTCTTTATCAGTACCCCAAAGAGTTGTCGGCACTCCGCTTAGGTTGGAGACACTTCTGACGTGTTGTTCAATAAATTCCTCAATCGCCCTAAAGATGGAAATGTTGTAATCATGCCTAGTCTTGGCCTTCCCTAAGCGAGAGTCCAAGGAGTGCAATTTCTTGTATATATCTTCAATTTGGCTGTTGTCCACATCCTCCTCCTCCTCCTTCTTCCTCTTTCCTTTCTGTTTTGTCAAGTTTTTAACTTCATCCTTTAACAATTTCATATCTGCCTCTAAGGCTTCCAACCTTTTTGTAGGGATTTCCAATTGCACTTCCCGGGGGCTGGCACTGCTGATATGCAGGAGGTCATGAGCAATTTCAAATTCATGAGAACCCTTCTCCACAGCAAGGGTCTCAAGGTTAAGCTTCCTAGAAGCCCTGGTAACCGGTCTCCGCGAGGTAGAGGCCAAGTGGGGGGCGGGAGCATCAGAAGGGGGAACGGGAGAAGAATCCTGAATGGCCGGCATGGGGGTGACAGCAGCGGTGGCAGGGGCAGAGAAAGGAGAAATAGGGTTGGCAACAACAGAGCTCGGAAAAGGGGGAATCGAGCTAGGGGAGGATGGGAGACCAGGAAACCTGAGTAGACAGCATTTGTGTAACAACAAAATGAGCCCTTGGTGCAAAGGAACCACCCGGGAATGCTTTTGAAACTCAAGAATGGAGCATTCAAGAGAGTTCAGCAAGTAATGGGGGAAACAAACCAGACGATCCCTACGAAAATGATTAAGAAAAATAAGGTGTTTCGCAGGAACAGTGACAAACCTTCCTTCCAAGGAGATGAACTGTATCATCATGCGGGTTACTTCATCATATGGCGGAGGGATCGAGCTAACAAGTAGGCCCGCTGTTAAGTGGGTCAGTTTCTCCTCTCCCTCAACAAATCTTCTCTCTTCCACATCTCTATCGACCCTTTTGTTAAAGAATCTGAAGCCCTCCAAGCCAAGGCCGGTCACTTCAGCAATAAGCTCTTCATTGATTAAGACCTTCTACCCCCATACTCCACTGTCCTCTCCTTCCAATCCTTTGCAAAATGCACAGAGATGCTCTGGTCATGCCCCTGAACTTTTTCCATGAAGTTTGTTATGCCACCCTTGCTAAGAATGCTCCACAGCTCAATATTGTCTTTCCAGTCTGGGTCCACACTAGGCTCAATTTGACAAGGAGGACCCCCCATCTTCTCTAGTTCGAACTGTTTGCAACTAATTCCTAACTGATTGCTAAAGCCAGTCCACTTTTTGCTATAGTAATCTGCACAAAAATGGAAATGAGAGCCGTTGTTATTCCCACGATCGGCTGCATGTCTGCTGATCTGAGCCTGCTGAAAAACACGTGTGAGAATAGCCCACTCCCTACCATCAATCACTTTATCGCCACCTTCAGTTTCCGTGGAGGTTTGAATCCACCTTTTAACAGTCACAATGCAGCCCGCATGCGTGATTTTCAAAACCGTGTATCTCCACTTGTAATTCCCCATATGATTCACACTATCTTGATTATTAGACATGATTTGCATAAACCAATACTTTAAATCAACACGTGTGGGAGTATTTTTGATCCACACCCAAAATTCATAACTCATTTCAAGATATTGCTTACGTATGGAGTTCTGCCTGAATGTTGTTTTGAAGCTGTTTAGGGATGTTATTGTCCCAAACTGTAAGGTTAACATTAATGCCATAATTTTCCAGCACATCCGCCAATTTATTACCCTCCCTGTAGGTATGCATGATCCTGATGTTATTGAAAGTATGACTAATACTTATGGACTCTGCAATAAAATCCTTGATGCTCCAGCTTGGAGATGAGCACTGCTTAAGAAGATTAATGATATTTAGGGAGTCTCCTTCAATGATGAGGTTCTGAATATTATTTTCTGGGTAATTCTCAGACCCCAAAGAGCAGATAAAGCTTCAGCAAAATGATTAGTTTGAATTCCCATTTTACCAGCATACGCAGCTATTAGATTGCCTTTATGATCCCGTATCGCTCCTCCCCCTACCGCATTCCAGGGTTTCCCTTAGAAGCCCCATCAAAGTTCAACTTATACCAATTTAGATCTGGAGGATGCCATTTAATCAAAGATCTATCAATGCTATTCCCGGGAATGTTCCAACTATTAATTGATCCAATCTGCCAGTTGGAAAGAATGTATTCTTCATTTTCTGGATATCTCTTGTTCTTGGGGGGTTTAAATCCAGCAATATTCTCTTTGATACCATTAGAAATTTTCCCAATACTAAGTTTGTAGTTTTGCTTTCTGTTTCTGAAGATAATATCATTTCTGTCCTTCCATATTCTCCAGATTAAATGAGGGATAACCAGCTTCCAGATCCTTTTAACAACACAATGCTTAAAGGGTGGGTTCCAATGAGTCCATAGCTGATTGAGATCCTTCAAAGATCACCCAAAGAGCTTCAAATTTAGAAAGGGAAAAACTCCATAATCTAGTGGCATACTCACAATGTATGAACAGGTGGCTGATATCCTCAAAATCTTTCTTACAAAGATGGCACCTATTAGGGATTATTAATCCTCTTCTCATCAGATTGTCATTGGTAAGAATTCTACCTCTGATAGCCAGCCAAAGGAAAAAATTTATTTTGGGAGTTAAATCAGACATCCAAATCCTGTTCCAATTGAACTCTGTTTGATTACAATGAAAGAAGTTATTGTATCCAGTTTTGACAGAGTAATTCCCATCATTGGAGTTAATCCATACCAACTCGTCCTTGGAATCCATCTGACTTAATGGAATAAGTTCTAAATGATCTTGAAGGGAGGAAGTAATTTGTTTCAGATCATTTCTATCTACAGTAAGTTTTTTCCACTTCTTTCTGGTACCATTTTCCTCAATATAGTCCTTGATTTTGATGCCATACTTGTTTATAAGACTATCCTTGGCCATCCCAAAACTCTCCATGAGATTGCCATTAAACCAATTGTCCTCCCAGAATTTTATGTCCCTACCATCCCCCACTTTCCATTTACTGCCTTGCCTGATGAAATTTCTGCTTTTAACCAAATTGTTCCAAAAAATGGAACCATAGGGGAGCTGTTCATCAAGTAGAAAGGAGTACAAAGATTGATGCTTTAGGTATTTTGCTTTAATTAAATCTATCCAGGGTTGTTTCTCAGTCAGCATTCTCCAGCCCATTTTAGCAATGAGGGCCTCATTCATTTTCTCAATGTCTTTTATACCCAGACCTCCCATAAACTTCGGGGTGCAAACCTTATCCCAAGCCACTAAATGAAATTTGAATTTCTCATCCATGCCTTGCCATAAAATTTTTTTTTGGATCCTTTCAATCTTATCCCTGAAAGAGGAGGGGATCTTGTAGAGTGACATGATATAAATTGGCAGATTTTGGAGAGTACTTTTGATGAGCAGGCACTTACCAGCACTAGATAAAATGGCTCCTTTCCAACCAGCCATTTTTTTTTGGAATCTCTCCAATAAATCATCCCACACCTTGCAAGAGACTTTCCTAGTGCCGAGAGGAAGCCCCGGTAAGTGGCTGGAAGCTCACTTATTTTACAGCCCAGAATTTTAGCTATTTTAAGCTGTCTTTTCTCAAGAGTGTTGAAGAAGAAGATGGTGCTTTTGTCATAATTGATCTCCGCCTTAAGTAGATTCGTAGAACCTTAGCAAGGCCTTGGTAGCCTTAGCTTCAATGAAAGATGCCAGAAGGAGAAGGATAGTGTCGTCTGCAAATTTTTATATATGTTATGGTTTATAAAATAATAATAATAAAATCTATATTATAGTTTACATAAAACTATACACTATTTTTTTATATTATAAAAGAGCCTATATTCTATATAGTATAACCTATATACTCGGGAAAATTTTAGAACCCCCCAAAACAATTCGTATAAATTCATTGGAAAATATGGGAAAATTGAATTTTGCGCTAATATGTTGTCGGATGGTAGAATTTTTATGCTACCGTCCGACAAAGCATATATTATGTTGTCAACTGATAGTATATAATGTCGGCAAAAATATATGTAATTTTTTTAAAAATAATTTTTGACAATAATAGTTAAAATGACCACTCGACAAGAAATATGTCCTCCCAAAATATGACACAAAAAAAAAAAAAAGTGATTTTTTGTCAACAAAATACAATTTTCACTAATTTTGTAAGGGATTTTTTTTTGAAATTTTTTTATGTTAGCAATTAAAATGATTGTATCAATGATATATTTTTCCTCCCAAAATTTGGCGCAAAGAAAAACAAATCCCATACTCTTTTTTATCTATTTTGCTGCTAGACAATAGCTTTTTTATATGTTATCGTCGGTAGCATAAAATATGATACTAATCGACAACATAATATATGTTTTGGTTGGTAGCATATTTTTATACTACTTGGCCGACAACCTAAATAGATGATGTCAGTCATTAGCATAAAATATTGTATTCATTTTTATACCCACCAAAGAGCAAGGGAATCCCATGCGCCAACCTATCACCCGGACGGCACTGGGCACTCACCCAAGGCAAGCACAGGTGTCGAGTCTCTCCTTTATGTGAGTTTAGTGGGAAACATCATCTATGATGGGAATGTAAGGATAGTGAGTGGAAATGAGACATGAAAACATCATAGAGCTCAGAACGGCTTCTAGACCAGTGTAGTCATTCCAAACAAAAAGATACTTTAATAGAATATAAGACTGAACCAAAATAGAAAGGGAAATGCACAAGGATTCATACTATTTTCATAGACATACATAAAACAGAACTATGAAGATATGATGATGGACCAGAATCATTAATGATCATATTCAAATAAGTTGGTAACCTCATTACATTCTTTATATCCATTACAAAACATCACAAAGTATGGCAAACCAAAGTCATACATCATAACTCGAATCTACATTCATTAGCTCTTCAAAACTAAAATTTACAATCCAAATCCCCTTGATGCATCCTTATCCTATATTTTACCTACCCCGCCCAATATAATGCCTCTTAGCATTTCAGAGCTCGATCTTTATTCATCTCCTTTTTTTTCTTCTCGTGGGAATTTGTATTTATAGTCCCTTGAATCGCCAAATCACCTTTCGAGGCTTCAAATCCATCGCCAAGTGTCCAAATGTGGTCCTCTATGGAAGCATACTCCTCTAGGCTCGAGCTCTCCACTCCTTATCCTAATGGTCTTCTAGAAGCTTCCATCGCAGGGGTATATTCCTTCCTAGGCTAACTGTCACCAGTGGCACCATATCCATCTATCATGCGTAGGTGGGTCACATTTTCTCGTTTCCTACCCAATACGTCAAATATAGCTAAGTCCCGAGACCTTGTTCTACCGACACGTAACATGGTTCTTATAAAACCCTCCTAGAACCCTACCTTGTGTGCCTTCTTCTTGCGCGCCCATCCTTCAACCTAGGCCTTGTGCGCCCATGTGCCTTTTTGTACTTAGTCAATATTTTAGGGGCCCAACATCACCCCACACTTTACCTATTCTCCACCTGTGGGAAAAATTCTTCAAAGAAATAATTAAAATAGGCTTAACATCTTGGAAAAATAATAAGGGAATGAAGAATTGGGAAAAAAATGAAAGAATGGGGAAGTGTTGTCATTATTGCAACAAGATAGGAAAATCTCTTTATAAGTCAGCCTCCAACTTGTTCTAGGCATCAAATTCATTTTGTGCTCTCTGGCAGAGGTCGCCGACTAGGGCACTTACCTCCTCAAAACCCAGTCCATTTCCTCGAGTGTTCAATGTTTCAACCATTCCTTCCAATTCCTTGCCCACGTCCTCAAGTGCATCCATTCTTCTTGTAATATGGGGATACAACTCCTTCAGCCAGTTTTTAATTGAACCTCATAAGGTTTCAATATCTTTGACTTCTTCTCGACCTCGGCCAAGATCCTCTCCCACTCTGCTCTATTTCCCTTGTTCTTCTCTTGGAATTCCTTGAGCTCTACCTCATGAGTGGCGACCAGAATACTCACCACTTTATCTCTATCTGTGCAACTATCATACACGGCCTCAGCAGTATGGGTAGCAATTTTCACATCAGCAAGAACCTTGCTATACTTGACAATGATTTCTACAACTTTTAATTTGTCCTCCTTCTCCAGCGTATTGTTGCTTCTTCCATGGATTCTAAAGCCAGAGGTTTCCTTTCCATGGTGAGGATGCACGTTAAGTATTCAAAGCACTCAAGGGAATATCCATACTTTTGTGTGGGTGGTGCCAAGTCGGGATGCTTTAAAACAATGGCGTATGTGATGGATTCTACCTTCTTGTATACCCCACACACCCTTTCCTTTTCTTCCCTTAGTTCACACTTTAGTTGCACGCTGATTATTTCCTCCTGCTTCAAGTTCTTAGTCCTCTCTTCTAGCTCTTCTTCCCTCTTTTCTAGCTCTGCCTCTAGAAATTTTACCCTGTCATTCCTTTTGAATAACCTGGCTTCTAGTTCAACCGAGACCTTATTCAACGCATTACATACTTTCATCCGAAATTTTTTTAGCAATCACCAAAGGGTTATCTCCTTTTGATTTAGGCACTTTCATTATTGCTCCTTGGCTTATTTTGAATTTTGTCTTGTCAACGTGGGACTCAATTTCCCAAGAGAGCATCTTCCTTGTCGAGGGTATGCACCTTCTTCATCAAATGACTTCATTGCCAAGAGTTGATCTGTTGGGACTGTGCTTTAGAAGCATGCGTGCAACACCTTGTTGTGATCATCAATGTAGTCCATTCTTGGTATTTTGATCTCCATGTGCTTTCCACTTGTGCGTGTGCCCTTAGGAATAGTTATTGTTAGACTAGGGCCTCCCGCACTGCCATGGTCTTTTCCTACGCTTCCTTCCTTATCTTCATTCATCACTATTTTAGTGTTGTGCTCCAATTCTTGTTCTACTAAGGCTTCAATAATTTTCATTGCTTCTCTTTCTACCGCCTTGTTTATTTGCTCCTGCATGAGGTTTGGAGTTCTCGACTCTTTTTCTAACCTCTTCACCTCCTTCCATGTCTGGGTAGCCTCCTCCTCCTGGCTGCCCTTCCTTCACACAAAGTGATAGTCATTCTTCTCCTCTGCACCTTCTTCTCCCGAATCGTACACACTGAAAACAAGTCACTCATGGTCCCCTTTAGGTTCATCTTCTTCATCGTCATCCCTCTCACCCATTTATTTCTCCAAGATCTTTGTTATCTCTCGAATCAACTTCCTCCATCACCTTCTTTCTTCCTAATCGGGATTCTAGTATAGGAGATTCAGCTCTCTTCCTCCTCTCTCGGTGATTTCTCCTCTGCGATAAGCTTTTCCTGCTCGGGACCTCCTCTTTGACTGGAGACTTCTTCCTACGTGTGTAAGTACTTGTTCTAGCACTTGTTCTTGGGGCACCCACCACTTGAGTATCTTGGCCACTTGGTTCCTTTTTCTTTATCTCTTTCATCTCCCTTTTCTTGGGCATGGTCTTCCTTCTACCTGTTAGGTCCTCTAGGTATATCTATCTCATTCTCAAGATAAGCACCCTTCTCAAACTTGGGCCTTCGAGAAGGTATACATGTGCCATAGACCTCCCTCAATAGGCTGAGTTAGGGTTTTATCATCTGAACTTCATGCGATACATACTTTTCCACATACGCATGCTTGTTAGGGTAGACCAACATCCTACGCATCTCCCTGTGGTCTTGATCCATGCTTCTAAGGTCAAACTTCAGTTTCTTGGATTCCTTGAATCTATTTACCCCCACCTAGAAGTAGTGATTGGTGAAGGAAAAGGGAAGTTTACACCAAGGGCTCATGTTTTCATCAATGACCTAAACCTAACAATGTAGAAGTGTTGGTATACTGTGAATTCATCTTATCCCTTTGTGAGTTTTGGTAGTTGTTTTGGGATCCTCCATTCTGCCCCGAATGCATTCCTCAAGTGCGCATACCATTTCTCAAGATGCACCTTATGAACGGCCTTCATGCTATCACAAGTGTATTTTTCAAATCTCTTTGCAGAAATGGGTCTTCCTATGGGTAATCCCATACAAAATTATCTCGCCACATTTGGCACTCTAATCTCTAAAAATACAATAGTTAAGAGGACATTGCCAAAAAGTATCTTATTACCCTCCTACGCGTTGTTGATGATCTCATCCGCGATGTACACAGACAAGTTATAGATGGCACCCTCCAATATCCTTCTGCAAACATTGAGCCATGATTTGTTCACTTGTGTCCACCTCTCTTGGTCATTAAGTTTGGTTACTAGGTGCACAACCATTCTCATCACCGGGTCTTGGATATCTACAATATCAAAGTACCTTGACCCCTTCTTGTATGCATATGTGGCAACAATTTCTTTTATGGCTTCTTTGTCACATAGGACATCCTCTAGACTATCTCTTCATAGATGAGACTTGTTAATCTTGAAATAAGCTAAGGGTTATGTGCATCTTGCATCCTACGAAGTGATATTGATATTCATGTACACGTTACATCAGCCACTGATAGAGGTGCTCAGGCTTCCCAAAGTAGGGTAACTCATAGAGTTTTAATAAACCCACCTTCTCCAACTTCACTTTTACTTTGTCACTATAAATGAGTAATCCTTCCGGTGTCCTTTTTTTGTCGGGTGCACTAAATCCAACGCCATCTCTTTTTCGAGATACGTTAGTGTGATGGATATAATCATTGATGTCATGTTTCTTAAATGGGACTCCCACTCCTTTCCTAAAAAACCCCATCCTGGGTACTACATTTCTACATACCATTCTTCATTTGTACTTACGGTGCTTTCTTGTTGTTTTCCCTTTCCCTTGCCTTTTCCCTTCTTAGGTGTTACAACTAGTTTCTTGGGTGCCATTGTGTAGGTTATCTTTGCACTTCAACTTCTCTTGCTCTACTTCTCTACCCTTTCCAAGCTTAGATCTTGAACTTTTGAAGAAACTCCTTTTCAACCCGTGCCCTAGCTGTCAAACCCTTGCTGGAATATCTCCTTCATAAGATAGCGCTTCTCCACAACTATCTCTATGCCCATGAACTATTTCCCTCCTGGTTTGCATATCCAAACTAGTCACTCACGGTTCAATTTCTCCAATTTTTCTTCACACGGATCAACTTTAGAAACCCTGGTTCGCAAAATCTCTTCCTTCTTTGTATTTCTAATGTAAATAATGAAGTGTCTAACATTCTATTTATAGTTTTTCTCACTTTTTAACATTAAATGTTACCTTACCTACCACCGTACTTCAACACTTAATGTGTCTTTTTCAACAAAATCTGATTTTAGCACCTTAACTCATGCGTCCAACCTTGCACAGACAATTCCCCAACATTATGGCACACAACCAATCCATCTTGACAGGAGAATCTTACGTGCTCGTCACCAGTGTCAAAGGTACTTCCGTCATTATTTTTTCTCTCGCCTACCTCGTGTTGCTTTTGTGCTTCTTCCTCTCTTGTGCGTGGATCCACAATGTAGCCTTACCCTGGCACCAACCATCTTTTTCACCTTTTCTCTCATGTACTTCCTTTCCCAGTCCATCCAACCGGGCTTTCCAACGTAATTTTTCCTAGTGCTTCACACTTTGCAATTTCTTTCACCTTACTCTACCCCACACTAAAATGATGTGCGGTCCTCTACACATTTACAACCTTCAAAAATTAATGAGATTATTGGCGCCCAAGGCACAATACAAAACAACAACGAGAAAGGGAAACACAAGAAAAGGAAAATGCATTAAAGGAAATCCTAATCTAATCTGGAAATATTGCCTTATTATAAACACCAAGAAGACTTATTTATAGTAGGGCTTCAGCTTACTCCCATTGAAATGTCCTGGAAATCTTGTCCCATCTAGTGCTTATAACTGACACGTGCCTGAATCAAGGATGTATGAGATGATGTAGGGGCCCAACCAATGGACTTGTAACTTCCCAAGATGGCAAGAAAGTTGGAATCATATAGTAGCACCATCTGCCCAACCTCAAACTTCTTATTCTTAATGTGACGATCATGTCATGCCTTTTGTTTTGCTTTTTCAGTATTCTGGCTCCACCTAGTGAGTGATTGTCTTTCGTCCAATTGAATTAACTTGTCAATTATTTCCTCCAAAGACTTTTTCATTAGTAAATCCTCTTGCGTGTGATATACACAAAGAAGGTAACATGAATTTAAGCGGTAGGACAACCTCCATGCCAAACACCAATTGAAATGGTGTGGCCTTATTCAACCTCTTGTAGGTTGTCCTATATGACCAAAGAAAACTGATACTTTTTCATCCCAATCATGTTCACCAACATCACATATCTTAGTAAATGTGTGACTAAGTATTTTGTTAAATGCCTCAACAGTTCCATTTGCTTGATGGTGATAGGGAGTAGTTTTGTGATAGGCCACCTTTAATTTTGATAACAAAATCCCGATCTGTTTCATTCGGGAAGTGCGTACTCTATCACTTGTCAAACTCAATGGGCATCCATACCTGCTGATTATGTTTTCCCATAAAAATCTAGTAGTGGTAGCCATTGTACAATCCTTTATATGCACTGCCTCTGCCCACCTTGTCAAATAATCAGTGCAAGTGAGGATATACCGCAAACCAGGCCTCCTTTGAGCCGCTGGCGAGATTGGTCCGAAAAATTTGATAGCCCACTTCTCAAATGGTTCCGCACTAGCTATTGGTTGCAAGGGAATTTCATCCCTTTTTCCAGGTTTCAAGGCACTGGAAATGGTCACAGGCCTTGCAAAACTCAATGCAATCTTGATAAATGGTCTCCCACTAAAGCCCTGTGAGTAGAATCTTCCACACGGTTGCATTTCCTACATAGTGTCCTCCTACAATCCCACCATGTGCCTCTTCCATAATTATAATGCACTCATATTATATTACTTAATGACAAAAACCTCATCACGACCCATTTTGTATAGATCTCCACTCATTAACATGTAGGGCATGGCGCATATGGAAAAATTCTTCCTCTCCAAGGCCTTCATTTCGTTTGGTGCCACACTTATTTTAAGGAATACCGCAATGTCCTCCAAATCTAAGGGTGCATGTCGTAACCTAAATAGTTGTGCATCTGGAATAGTCTCTTCAATTCTCTCTGCATCCTCTCCTAAATCAATCCTAGACAAATGATCAGGTTTGGAATTACTTTTACTGGTTTGACAACTACCGTGAACTTGAATTCTTGGAACAATAGTACCCACCGACATATGTGCCCTTGTAGAATGAGCTTGTTCACCAAGTATTTCAATGCCATATGGTTAGTGTAAAATATAAAAGGGGTTCTAGAATAAATACTGTCTGAACTTGTGAAGTGTGTAGATCATTGACAATGCCTCACACTCAGTCATAGTGTAATTCTACTCTGCTGGTGTTAATTTCCTTCTTGCAAAGCACAAAGGATGATCAACAATCCCTTCACTAGGCTATGCAAGTACTACTCTAATGGTGGTTCCTAAGGCATCCACATGAACATGGAAAGGCTTATCCTAAGAAGGGAAACGTAGGATGGGCACGGTGACAAGCCTATCCTTTAAAGTTTTGAATTCCTTTTGTTGATCCTCTCCCTAATGAAAGGAAATTTTATGTCTAAGCAACTCTTCTAAAGGCACAATGATCTTGGCATATCCCTTGATGAACTTTCTGTAGTACCCCGTATGCCCAATAAATCCATGCACTGCGCTTTGACTAGTAGGATCCCCCAATCCCACAATTACTACAAATTTTGTGGGATCTACTAGTAAACCCTCCTTACATATGATGTGCCCCAATAATGTTCCAAATGGGGTAACAAAGACACATTTATTAATGTTGAGGGATATCCTCAATTGCCGACACCTTTCAAACATCAGCCTTAAGTTGTCACAATGGTCCTTCACTAACCCATATACTGTCCAATCATCCAGGTAGACTTGAAGGAATTTATGGATGAAGTCCTAGAAATCTTGTACCACAATGTGTGAGAACATAGCATGCGCATTATTCAACCCAAAAGGCATGAATGTATAGGAAAAACTTCCCCACTCAGTGGAAAAATTTATCTTCCTTTGGTCCTCCTTTGCAATCCTTACCTGGTGATAGCCCAAGAATCCATCTATGAAAGAATAGACCTCGCACCCTGCCACTCCCTCTAATATTTATTCAGTGAATGGGGTTAGGAAAGCATCAATGTTACACACTGCATTCAAGTCCCTGTAATCAACACATATCCTTATCCTTCTATCCTTTTTGATGTTAATTACCATTGGACTTATCCACTCTGACTCTTCAACAAATTCAATAATGCCCGATGCTATCATCTTATCTATTTCTTCCTTGACCTTCACGTGTAAGTTAGGATTCATTCGGTATGGTCTCTTCCGAATGGAGCGTGCACCCTCCTTTAACTTAATTCTCATTTCCCCCAAGGAATGGTGAATTCCTTTGAGTTCATGATACCCACGCGGGAATAAATCCTCAAACTCATGTAAAAGATCAATGATCTTGGAGACTTCCTTCTCCGACCAATAGTCTCGATGATAGCCTCTTTAGGCTCTTCTTCTAAGCCGATGTTAACCTTATTTGTCTTTAAAGGCTCATGATAGGCACGCACCTATTCATCAACACTATCTAACACCTCGCGCATCCCTATAGAATGGTCAACATCCAAGTTTTCTCGCTTCTTCCCCATCAATAACATACACCATCTTCCCTTTTATTTTTCCATACATGCACGCTCAAACTGTATTTCTTCTATTTCTTCTTCCTCAAATCCTACCTCCGGGATAGATTCACCTAGCAAGTCCAGTAGCCTATCTTCTGCCATGACACTATCCCCAATGGTAAGGCACTTGATATCTTGTAATGCCTTATCCACCAAGGGTTTTGTACTATGATACTTGAATGTTTGAATGAGATCAGCCGCTAACTCTTGCCAATTCCCTGTCTGGCGGTGTGTCTAAGCATGAATGTACCATGTGCACAAACAACCTTGTAATGTAGAATATAGTTTATGTACCCATATGGATGGTGGTAAATCCTTCATGCCTTCTCTCTAGACCCTCTCACAATCCTAGATATGGAAAGAGGTGGGTTCCTTACCATGATAATCTTTGATGGTGGTGGGCATGTTGCTTCTAGAGAACTGGACAGAGAGGGAAATTCTCACCTCATGCCATTCTCGATGTGTAGCCCACCACCATTCCACTGTGCCGAGCAGGACATAACTTAACATCCCTCTTCGTTCATTCTCCTCCTTCCACTGAGCTTCCATCTCTTGCAAGAAGATCTCAAGGAAGGCTCATCCTGGATACTTACGTAGCTTCTTTCCTACTAGGCGCCGAACTATACGTGCCTTTTTCACCTTTTTCATCGATCCTCTCAAATTTCATCTGATTAAATCATAGGTCCCATGCACCCAATTATCACACACTATACTGGTGGTGTCACTTAGGGACTGAGCATCCTCAAACTGGATAACTCCTTTGTGGGATGAATTATCTTTGGATCCCTAATTGAGTGCACATATATTCTATCCAAGACCTCTTCTCCTAAGGGTTCAATATAGGGTGTTGATTTTCCATCAACCAGGGGTATGATGACCCATTCCTCCTCATTCTCAAAGCTTATGTATCCCTTGTTGAACCGAAGATCCACATTATTCTTATAGCACCATGGGTGCCCAAGTAATCGTTGGGAAATTTTCTTCCTTGGTGAGTGCCAAGACTTTGAAGTCCCCAGTAAACTTAGCTCCCGAATGGTGATGGTTACATCCTTTAAGACACCGATGGGAATTACCTTCATTTTTTTGCCATATACAACACATTTGAAGATGGTTGTAATGTAGGTCTTCCCATCTAATGCCATGCATCCAAGGTGAGAACATTGACCTTCGTGCTTGTGTCAATGAGGATACTACTAAGGATTCATCCATCCATGATTGCATCTAATGTGATCTCCTTATCATATTCAAGACTATGAGGGGGAAGGTTTGCATGTAATACCTACCTCTTGTGCTCTTCTCTGGAGCATGGTACCTTATCTCTCAACCATGCTCCTATCAAGGGAATAATATTCTCTTGCCTTATCATTTTACATACATCCTTGACCTCATCTAGGTCATCCTTTTGTGCCTCAACCTTCCTTCTTTACTCCTCCCTCCTGGACTTCTCCGAGACACCGGATTTATCCTTGTAAACTCCAAATGATTTTCATGGTTTCTTGATATACCTCCTTCGATGTGTAGGGTCTAGGAACTTCCCATGTACCACTTCTTCCCCTTGTAACTATGTTCTTCTACCTTGGAATTTCCTTTGTGTGCATGGCCTCTCTGCTCTTGTTGTCACCATAATAGATTCTAAGTCTGCATCACATGTCACACGTGGCATCCATTATATGTCAACCTTCTTAATGCTTACCATTGCAACACCCTTGTCTTTCTGGTGCTGCTGATTCATGTGCTCATGGAGTTTCAGACACTCTTCATACATGTGCTTCTTCTCACACCATGAGCATTGCATTAAGTATGGACACTCATAATTGTAGTGGTATGTAGATCCACAATTAAAACAGGTTCCATGTGGGAACTCACTTCTTCCTCCACGATTACCAAAACCATGGAATCCTCTCGTTAAATCCCCTTTCACATGCACCTCCATCTATGTGCTCCTCATAATGGTGATCATCACCCTTAGAACCACTTGCAAGGCTAGTTTGGTGCACACCAAGATCAATGGCCTCATAGATCTAGTCAATAAGCCTACAATCCTTAGTATCATGGGTTATAGAGGTACAGATATTACAAGTAGCAAGACACATTTTTCCACATCATGCACTGCAAAAAGGGATATCTACTCACATCATGGTCCCCATGAAAATCTCACAATCTACTGCTACGACATGTACTATCCTCTGGGGGAAACTATCCTTAACATGCCCTTCTACTTCACAATTTGTACACCATATACCACTACGAGTCTCATGGGCTGAGTTCGCAGAAAACTTCTCCAGCTTCTTAGCCATAGCAACAATTTGAGCTTCTAGGAATGGGCTAACACCAATATCAACACTTCCAACAGCTTCGGCACGTAGAGTAGCTTCTAACGCCTCATGCAGGTTTGTGAAAGTATTATGAGATAAATCTCTTCTAAAAGGTGTTATCAACCCTTTAACAAACCATTAATCATACTATGAAGGGTGAATTTCATATGAAAATTTTGTTAGGAGGGTTTTGAACCATGCATCATACTCCCGCACACTCTCCGCTATTCCTTGTTGAATCTCCTTTGGGAGCTGATGCTCTTCTGTTCAAACTCAGGGATGTGGAATTTTTCCAAGAAGGCATTTTTTAAAGTAGTATAATCCACCACTGTTTGATGAGGTTCATATTTCCTATACCAATTATGCACCGACCTTGCAACATCATGACAAACCGGCTTGATTTCCACTCCATGCTAGTGATCCCTTTTACGCGCCATAAGTAGCTCACACTTGTGAACATGTTCTGCAAAGCATCTTCAAAACCTTTATAATCTAGTAAATGTAAAGACATCTCAAAGAATAATATAGGAGGTGGTTGGGGCCCTTGTCCTCCTGAGCCAGAGCCTTGGTTTCCTTTGGTTTTTCCCCCACCACCGAATCCACTAGATCCACTGTGTCCTGTTCCTTCCGACCCACAGATCCATCGAATCCACCAAGTCCTATTCCTCCTAACCCACCAGATCCACCAGTTCATGTAGTATAGTGTACTCCAGATTGTAGCTAGCCAAGATTCTTTCCACCAATGATCCAAAGCACGAGTCCACGTTATATCTACATCTTTTAGACTCTG
This sequence comes from Taxus wallichiana var. yunnanensis, assembly GCA_018340775.1. Classification (NCBI taxonomy): domain Eukaryota; kingdom Viridiplantae; phylum Streptophyta; class Pinopsida; order Cupressales; family Taxaceae; genus Taxus; species Taxus wallichiana. Next base: position 244,844,353 of record CM031243.1, on the reverse strand, counting down.
GTACTCTTCTCGATCCACACGGGTGATCTATAATACCATCTTGATCTAGATGCATATGCCGAGATCCATACATACAACTCTACTAGGAAGCAACAGAAAAAAATTTAATACAAATCACGTTAGATGTTCTCTTCTACCCATCTACATGCATCAAACTCAGGCCCAGTGTCTCTGAATCTCTGAGAAAATTCATCCTCCGTGATTTTAAACCATGTTTCAACACTTTCCAAGGTTAAACTCTCTTTCATCACTCATTGCACAGATCATGATGTATGTCATTTCACACTACAACTTTGAAAATAGGTCCTGCAATAGAACCAAGATGTAGTCAAATTTATACCCACCAAAGAGCAAGGGAATCCCATGCACACGGCCTATCACCCAAGAAAGGCGCTGGCACTCACCCAAGGCACGCGTGGGTGCCGAGTCTCTCCTTTATGTGATTTTAGTGGGAAACATCATCTATGATGGGAACATAAGGATAATGAGTGGAAATGAGACATGCAAACATCATAGAACTCATAATGGCTTCTAGATCAAGTGCATTCATTCCAGATAGAAATATACTTTAACAAAATATAAGACTGAACCAAAACAAAAAGGGAAATGCACAAGGATTTATATTTATTTCATAGACATACATGAAATAAAACTATGAAGATATGAGGATGGACCAAAATCATTAATGATCATATTCAAATAAGTTGGTAACCTCATTACATTCATTAGATCCATTACAAAACATCACAGTATGGTAGACCGAAGTCATACATCATAACTGAATCTACATTCATTAGCTCTTCAAAATAATATTTACAATCAAAAGCCCCATGATGTAGCCTTCTCCTATATTTTACCTACCCAACCGAATATAATTCCTCATAGTAGTTCTGGAGAGCTCCACTCTCTATTCATCTCCTTTTTTTCTTCTAGAAGCGCTTGTATTTATAGGCCCCTTGAACTGCTAACTCACCTTTCTGAGGCTTCAGATCCGTCGCCAAGTGTCTAGATGTGGTCCTCCATAGGAGCATGCTCCTCCAGGCCTAAGCTCTCCACTCCTTTCCATGATGGTCTTCTAGAAGCTTCCATCGCAGGGCATATTCCTTCCTAGGCCAACTGTCACCAAGCTGGCACCTTATCCATCCATCATGCACATGCGGGTCATGTTTTTCTCATGTCCTGCCCAATATGCCAAATATGGATAAGTCTCGAGACCTTGTTTTGTTAGCACATAACATGGTTCTTCTAAAAACCTCCTAGAACTCGCTCCTTGTGTGCCTTCTTCTTATGCACCCATCCTTCAACTCCGGGCCTTGCGCGCCCATGTGCCTTTTTGTACTTAGTCAATATTTTAGGGGCCCAACAAATATGCTATCACCAACAATATTAAAGTGAACATTTTGAATTTCTCTTTACAGGATGATGAATAACCCCTAAAATTAACTTGTTTCCAAAAACTTTAGCGACCTAGGCCTACTCCCTTCCCAAAACTCATCAATTTCAAAATTTTAAAATTTGAATATTCTTGAATTAATGAATATTCACCACTAAAATTTTCCCGTATATACTATACCAATGCAACCCTAACCTAAGCAACCCCATCTAAATTTCCTATGTGATATATTATAGTTTATATATTGGAAATTTTATAATTTTAAAGATAATAAACTATTCTATGGGAGTGGGGTGGTCCCTTCCAACCACTTCCATCTCTCCTCGCGCCACATGGCACACTCGCATAAACCTCATACCACCATATCTCCATACGCCACATAGACATCCAGTCCCTCCATCATTGACCAAATTTTCTCCTTTTACAGATCGCAAGTGGCCACAAAAACCTTTTTTATTTTATTTTTTTTTGTTTTGGGACTTATATCCCACATTCCTTGTGCCACAAGTCACGTATGTCTTTAAAATGTGGTGGGTGACTCATTGGTTCCTTGGCTTACGCCACATTTGGCTGTTTTTGACCGAGTTCAACAAACTCGACCTCGTTGCCTAGCTTGGCATTGCAATGTGGCTCGGTTGTTGTTTAAAATTGCAAGTTGTATGATGGATAATTCACACGAGTGGATTAGAACTCTGTGCATTTGATGATCCAAAAATGTATACAATGCCCTATGGCTTCTCGATCGGTCTTCCGGATGCTTTTACAACATCCTTTATCTCCCTGTTGGTCTTCTAGACATTACATACTTTTAATTTTTGGCTCAATAAACCTGAAGAACAAGAACCTCCTCCATGACCATCAAGTTTCAATACCTCACCTTGTGTAGTAGATTCTATATTCTTTGTAGAAGACCCTATGACTCCTAAGTCTAAGTTTTAGAACATCTCTCGATGAGTTGATAATAACTCTCATATCCATGAAGACCTCTATGCATCCATTGCATGGTGATAAGTCTGCTTCAACAAACTTCACACTCCCATTGTGCGGTTGTTAAGTCTCTAGATGTCGAAGACGACAATTGTTTCTAACGAGCTTAATAATGAATTATGACCCTCCTCTCGAATCCAATCATTTGATGATATGTCCAATGTAGTGAGGCTCGAGCTCTATTACTTCTCTGTTCTTCTTCACGTCCCTCGACTCCATGGCATCTCTCGGGCTCCGGCTTGAGAATTATCTTGATCAGTGAGTTAAAAATAATAACTCCCAAACCATAATGTTTAATATTCCTATATTAGTACGATATAGGTCTTATATCTCCATCTTTTTGATAATAATAATATTGATCTTCAAATGATGATGATGCCTATATTATTACAATATAGATCTTAGTCGTACCTATACTATTACGATATAGGCCATCATGCTTATATTATTACGATATAATCCTTTATATCTCTCCATAATTCCTATAATAAAATAGGACTTACATCTCCATAACGTCACCATGAACATGCCTTCTAACTTTCTTAATCATCCTCCTCACTCGTAAATGGAGCATTCCTTCTTTGGAGAGAATTCGTAGCGTCGACATTGCCAATAGGACTTATTAAATGCCTATAATAGGCCTTCATATTTTTCATTCCAAAATATACCTATATAAATATAGGGCTTTCATTTTCCTCCAAAATATGGCCTTAAATAAAATACTAAGGCCTCATCATATTTTCCCAACTCCTCCCTTTACTTTTCACCTCCTCGGGCTACTTGAGAGGGATCTTGTAAAAATATCAAACGAGCTTGTTAAGAGTGGAGTGTGGGGTTGGCTTTTCTAGCCAAATGAGGCTCGAACTTCTTATATATAGGGCTTATTGCCTTATCCTCATCATAACTAACTCAATGGCCGAGTTGGTTGTAGCAGCCCGCATGCATGGGGAATTTCACGGGGTCGACTACCCCACCCCCGCTTCTACCTTTTCAGTTTTACCGATTCGCCACTACCATTTCCATGTGTCCGGGATCACTGTCACCACATCGTAGAGACCGTCATCACTCCTCCATCCTACCTCTATTATGCCCACGTGTCCTTCTCGACCCCCTCCTCTTTCATGTGACCTATGCCACTTCTTTTAACCATTCTCATTTGTGTCCATGTCACCTGGGGTTTTTTTTTTTCCCACCTTTTCTCATGGCTTATCCACTTCAATGTGGATTATCCCACATTCATGGGGTTTGAGGTAAGATAAGGCTTTATGTAGCCCATTACCGCCGAGTAAAGTTTGTCTTAGGCCACATATTCATGCTTTTATTGGACATGTAAATAGAAAAACTCGCCCCATAGCTCACTCCTCAAACTCACCAATGCATAAATTAAACTCACCACATAGCTTGGACCGAGTTGACTTGAAGGGAAGTGGTGGTCTCGAGGACCCACCATGTGGAAATTTTTTTCTTGATCATATATCAAAGACAATTTTCCTTGAATGTTGAAGAACAAAGGATTAAAACATGACCCCACACCTATAACCTTTGCACGATCTTATTTTTCCACTTTATCATGACTCTTCAGTTGTCTCGGTCCCATCCTAGCATTGAACAACTTTGAATAGCCACATTTACACATATGGGATCTATTTTACACGTTCGGATAGTCAACGAAAGAATTCAAAGTCAACTCCCACACTATAATGATCCTAGGAGATTTATAGAACATTGTATCCTCCGTATTTTCCTCTAAATCACACCTCCCTAATGGGAAGGATTTTTGTCCCAAAAATATCATATCTTCCACTCCTGGATCATGAACCCTGTCACTGTCTACGAAGAGATATTTGCAGCTTATATCATAGTCTCCAAACTGATACTTCTTCATTATGACACTTAGTTCAATCTTTGGGACCTGTTACACTAGGGCTCACTACCTCCTACTGTGACACTTTGATATCTTCAGAAGACCTCCAATCCTTCGTTGTATGGTGCTAAGTATCCTTCCCGAAACCTAAACACTCTCGTTGTGTGGTGCTAATATTTGGATATCTGATAAAAATGATCTTCTTTCACTCTACAAAGATAGTTCCTAGCCTTGAGTTGATTCTCAGTAAAATCAGAATTGGTCCCAAGGAAACTATATGCTACACAGAGCTATGAATGATTTGATGTCTATTGTGGATGATGACTTGTCAGCTACCACTCTGCTACACAATATGTAGATTCTACCCAATTCCAAGTCCATGATGACCAGTTACCATTTTGTTGCATGGTTACAATTCCTTTATACATAATGACTATCTGAGATGACACCAGTGAGTTCAACTATATGCACTAATAGCCGACAAATCTTTAAACTTATATATATGAGTATCCAACTATAATATACACTCAAAAGTTGATTAGGAGATATAATGGAGTAATCCAAATGTAAATGCAAGAAAAATATTGAGTATGATAAACATATCCCTCATCCTATCCCACCTATCTAGAATCCAAAAGCACAAACTGATGCCATCACTGTCAAATCATCCTACCTTGATCAACATGCTTGGAGAATAGAAGGTTCTCCGACAAGAACAACCAACTTTGGTACCAACTTGATCTGAAAATCAACCGAATGTTTTTTTCTTGACCAAAAACCCCTATAGGATTTAAATTATTTTACGAACTTACCCCATTATAATCAACTTAAAGCAATGCAAAAATTAAAAACACTACACATAGGTTGATAACAAAGTTTGACGAATGCCTACATCTCCGAGTTCATTAATAGAACTGATTTATTATCCACTTTAATGACTACAATTCTAATACAAAATTATAATCAAAACATGATAATTACAGAATATAAAAGTAACAAGAACCTTTATCACAACCATCGAGTAGATACCCCAACTTATGAAGAAGATTCGATCCAATGTTCTCCTCCATGGTAAAATGCCATATGGCTCTTTGATCCATCTTATAGAGACTATTACGAATTTTTATGGATCCCCAGGTCGGTCTTCAATACATTACTTACTTTAAAGTTGTGACTCAATAAAATTGAAGAACAAGAACCTCCTCCACGACCATTGAGTTTCAATACCTCAGCTTATGCAATAGATCCGATCTTTTCAGTACAGAATACCTTATGGTTCCTAAGTCTAGGCTCCACAACATCTCTGGTGAATTGATAATAAATCTTGTATTCATGAAGACCTCTATGCCTCCATTGCATGGTGTTAATTCTTCTTCTAGAAACCTCAACTCTCTCATTCAGATGGTGCTAAGTCTCTCGAATGTCGGCAGATAAAAATTGTTGTTAACTAGCTTAATAATGAATGATGACCCTCCTCTGAAGCCAATGATATGATGATATGTCCAACATACCGAGGCTCTAAGATTTATTTCTTCTTTGTTCTTCTTCACATCCCTCGGATCCATGGCATCTCCTAGAATCGACTTGAGAAGTATCTTGATCGGTGAGTTAAAAATAATAACTCCCGAACCATAATGTTATAGATGCCTATATTAATATGATATAGGTCTTATATCTTCATCTTGTCAATAATAATAATATCAGTATTCAAATGATGATGATGCCTATATTATTATGATATAGGTCTTAGTGCATTCCCATACTATTACAATATAGGCCATCATGCTTATATTAATACGATATAATACTTTATATCTCTCCATAATGCCTATAATAAAATAAGACTTACATCTCCATAATGTCACCACAAAAACTCCTTTGAACTTTTCTAATCATCCTCCTCGGTTTGGGATCGAGCATTACTTCTTTGGAGAGAATTCAAAGCGCCAACATTGTCGATAGGACTTACTAAATGCCTATAATAGGCCTTCATATTTTTCTCTAAAATATGCCTATATAAATATAGGGCTTATATTTACCTCCAAAATATGGCCTTAAAAATACTAAGGCCTCATCATATTTTTCCAAATTGTCCCTTTAATTTTCACCTCCTCGCTCTTTTGAGAGGGACCTGTATAAAGATCAAATGATCTTGTTGAGATTGGAGTGTGAGGTTGGATTTTATAGCCAAATGAGGCCCAAACTTCTCATATATGTGGCTTATCACCATATACTCATCATAACCAACTCACTATCCGAGTTGGTCAGAAGCGGTTCGCATGCATGGGAGAGGTCACGGGGTCAAATTCCCTACCACCACTTCTACCTTGTTGGTTTTTCTCGACTCTCGTTTCCATTTCCACATTTCCAGCCTATTATTGCCAATTCAAAAATACCCGCCATCTATCCTCCAAACCTACCTCTATGATACCCATGTGTCCTTCTTGGCCCCCTCTTTGCTTTCACATGGCTTATGCCACTTCCATCGACCATTCCGGTGTGTCAACATCACCGGGGTTAAGTTTTCCCACCTTTCCTCACAGCTTATTCACTTCAATGTGGATTATCCCACATTCATGGGGATTGATGTAAGATAATGCTTTATATATCCCATTATCACAAAGTTAAGTGTGTCTTAGGCCACGTAGACATGCTTTTACTTACCATATCAATAGAACAACTCGCCGAGTCATGGGAATATCTTTCCCCATAGCTCGATCTCGCCAATGCACAACTCAAACTCACCACATATCTTGACCGAGTTAACTTGGAGGAATGGTGGAAAGCCATGTGGTGGCCTCGAGGACCCACCACATGGAATTTTTTTTTCTCAATTGTATATCGAAGATGATTTTCCTTGAATGTCGAAGACCGAGGATTGAAACATCACCCCATACCCATCACCTTCGCACGATCTTATTTTTTCCACTTTTTCATGACTTGTCAGTTGTCCTGGTCCCTTCCTAGCGTTGAACAACTTTGATTAGCCATCATTTGCATGTATGGGCTCCATTTTCCACATTTATATAGTTGATGGAAAGCACTCAGAGTTAACTTCTACACTGTAATGATCCTCAAAGATTTAGGGAACATTGTTTCCTCTGTATTTTCCTCTGGAGCATTGGAATATTAACATTGGAAAAATGTTACATCGGTGACATATATATATATATATATATATATATATATATATATATATATATAAAAACTCAACTCGCTAAGTTGGTGAGACCAACTCGGCTGAGATGATGGAAAATTACAAACATATAAAGGAGTAATGATCCAAAAAAATTGTATATAAGTATATGTTTTTTTAATATTTTCTTTCTCTCATTTTTTAATCAAATTTATTTAATCACTTCTTTAAAAAAATTTAAGTATATTTAATTTTCAAAATGGTATAATTTTTACGACATGACGACAAAGTAGTCATGGTCATCTTTGTATATAAAACTAAATAAAATTCACTCACATTTCTATTAAATATTATGATCAAACTAATACACCGTGGAGTAGATTATATGTTTTATAGGACCATTTTTTCGACGTAAATTCATTGATTTTTTTATTATGAGTCTTAAAAAATGATAGGGGATCTCTATTGACCTTGATTATTTTTTTCTCATTATTCTTAATTATTCAAATTTATTTACATGAAAATGGGGTCTAATCATTTTACTATTGATAAATCTCAGATGTTGAATGGGAATAATTACAACATTTGGAAAATTTGATTGAAGGTGGAATTCATGGCTTGCAAACTATGGGAAGTTGTGAATGGAACTGAGAAGGCTCGACTAGAAGACAAGAAACTATGGACAATGTCACTGCATATCAACAAAAATTGCAAGAAGCAATGTCCATCATTTTGCGAAGCATGCAAGATGATTTTCGCTTCATATCAGGAATCAAGAAAGTTTGAGTGAGGCTTGGACTCAATTGGAATCGATGCACAAAGGTACACGGTTATCAAAAATCATTAAATTGATTTTAGAACTTATGAAAACTCCCATTATAGACACCTATAACTATGCCCAAGCAATTTAAATACTTAAATTGCGCTAATTATCCCCTTTTTCGCAAATTGACGAAATATCACAAAAGCGCCACATTCCCTCTTGTTGTTGTCAATTAATTTACAATACGCTAATTAATTGAGTCACTTATTCAGTAACAACCTAATTAACGAACTTTCATTAATTAATCACCCTTCTACCTAGACTAATTTATTATTATTAATTAATTAGCTTTCCCTTCCATTTAACCAATAAATCAATGTTTAATTGATTTAATCCCCTTCTAATAGCCTAAATCATACCAATATTCCTCTAATTAGCTTATATAAGCTTACATCTACCTATTAGTTAATCACCTTTGATTAATTAAAACATCCCCCAACTCCCATGACTTGCTAAACATGTATTATACCCTTCTAAAGTAAGGTTACCTTTAATAAAGCAACCTTATCCATTCCTAATCATGTTTTACCTCTATCCCACATTCATGAGGATGTGTTGGATCCTTTATCCTTTGGGCTATATAAAGATCCCTCCACCTACCTTTTTCTTACACCTAAACTCCTTAAGAGAGCAAATGCAAAGCATATAGTAAAGAGACTAAGAGCTTGCACCTTGTTTTTCTTGAGAGTTCATCATCTTGAGGAGCTAAGTTTCCTATTCTAGCCTAAAGTGCTTAGGTCATATGGGAGGTGTCAAAAGGGTCTTCAGAGCCCAACTTTGATAAGCCCCCATTTCTAGGTTCTTTGAGATATCAAGGACAACCAAATATTGATTGCCATGGAGCTTATTTAGGTCCATTTATTTGTTTATTGGCAATCTAGAGAACTAGAGATTTAAATACTTTAGCATTGTTTAATTCAAAGTTAATGCATTATGCTAGGTATTAATCTTGTTTAGCTCTCATCTTTGAGGGTGTTTCGATTTTTTCATTAGCTTTGTTATAGAACTATTTAGGTGTTAGTTCTCATTCATCTAACTTAGCTAAAAAGTAAAAACCATGCACACATTTGGTAATGACTTAGGTGGGACACTTAGTCCCATGGCATTTTAGTTTAAATTTCATTGTTTTGGCTAACTTTTGATATGCACATTTATAAATTAATTTCCATTTTTTTGGATTTTTACTCATTTGATATGTGTAACTTCATCTTCATAGCCATAATTTTGATGGGTCATTTCCATTTTTGAACTAACTTGTCAAAATTTAGAGTATTGTGAAGTTTTCTACGTGTTTTTTCCGACCGTGGTCAGTAAAGTCTAGCGCAGTGCAATTTTAGGAGCATGACACAATTTTAGGAGTGCATAAGTGATTTTCAGGGCACATGCATGATTTTAGGGGCACACACATCTCTCGGTGGTGCAGCATGCCGCTAAACTCTATCATTCTGTCTCCGTGCCATTCCCGGTGCATGCACACTAACCCTAGTGCATCCACCCTAACCCACGCGTAGATGCACTAACCCGGCATACACGTCATTTCGCATCGAACCTTCACCGCAGTCTAAAACTTGTCGGGATCATGCGCACACACCCTAACCGGTGGTGCACATGTGATTTTAGTAGCGCAAGTATATTTTTCTGGTAATAAGGTTATTTTGTCTGTTTTTCCTATCTATTTTCTCATAGTAGTGCATATGATGTTTTCATGGCACATACACCTCTCGAGTGGCGTAGGCATTTAATTGATCTAAAATCCATAGAGTGGTGCAGTGCTATTTTAGGGCGCATGCACCGCTTTTAGGGGTGCACACATCTCTCGAGTGGCACAGTACACCGTGTGTTGACAAACAGCCTTCGGTGGTGCATACACCCTAACCCGTGCGCATGCACAAAAAAAGGGGCGTAAGCGCCTTGTGCTTTTTTTTTTTGGATTTAAAGAGTCGATGTGATAACTTTCTTGCATGTTTATCTAATCACATATTTTTCTTTGTAGGTTCTTTTTACATATTGGTATTTGATTGGGTATTTTTTTGCATTGTTTACTAATGGGATTGAGATCATGTGTGCTCTTCCTCGTGTCCCTGGGGTGATCTTGGGAATCAGAAACAATTCTTAAAACCTCTTGCCACTTTAAGATTGTTAAGAATATTTTAGTTAGAATTGGTCAATTTGGCATTTGTTGAATTAAAGTGTTGGTTATCTTTTGAGATTTGTGAAGACATCACGTATGCTCTTCTCTTGCATCTTTGATGATCCGGAGAATAAAAATGGTGCCTTCTCTTTTGATGGAAAATTTCTAATCATCATCATTCATGACTAAAACGCACAAAGAACAAAGGAAATGAAACAAGAGTCAAAAACCTTCTAATACACGTGTTTCGCAGTTGCCAAACGGTGTTCGAGCAAACCAAACCTAATTAAAAAGATAAAAACACACCACATTTAAAACACTATTGCAGGTTTCAAAAAGGGTACGTCCCTCTCTCGCTCAACTAGAACATAACCCCTTTGGCATAATGCCTTAAGCTACAACAATGGGGGTGGTTCTAGGAACCCCAAAGTAGTCCATGCAAGAGGGAACCTTGTGGAAAAAATAGGAAGTGCTCCACACTACCTAATTGACTAGTGATTCCTTTGTGAGATAGCATTATTGGTTGTCCATGTGGTGACCCCAAATGATAGTACACGTAGATGCACTAGTTGCCTACTATTTTTAAAGGGGGTAAAGTAAAGTCGAGATACTCCCGCACTAGTCGTGTGACTTTTGGGTAAATATCACTCGCCGAGGCAACTTTGTAACACCTAGGATGAGAGAACCACCTAGGAGAATATACTTTGGCCAAGAGCCCACTTTGACCATTCTAAAATAGTGTTGATTTTTGAACCATACTTTCACTAAGAAATGTGTGACGATTACTTTCACCTAGTTTTTACTTGCCTTAGGGTGAGGTGAAACTCTATCGAAGTGAGGCTATCATTTTTCATCATTTTTCAATTTATTTCCTTCACATTCTTTCGACACTTTGTTGATCGAAAGAGGTGTGATTACCTTTGTGTTGTCATTCGACAGTTTCTCTCACTTTTATGTCCATTTATGCCCATCCATGTTTGCGGTTGGGTTAGTTAAATGTTTAAAGTGAGCAGAGGCATTTTTACGTCATTTGGTAGCCATTGTGATCTTGATACCCACATCAAGGTCATCATTGTAGTTAGTGTGATTCATCACCACGGACTTCCTTGGAGGAGTTAGCTTGTTTGCCTCGTATCATTACAATTTCGATATTTACGCCTTGTTTCTTGTAAACTCAACATAAATACCTATATTATATGGTTATGTTGCACACATTCTTAACTATTCCTAGCTATAATTTAAGCTTTTGGTTCAGTTCTATTATTACCTCAATTTCAAAAGGTGCTAGACGTTACCATTTGTGCATGTTATATCAATAACACCTCGATATCAATACTTCTCTTTCTTGCAAAGTGGGTTAACATATCTTGGTGATATTGTTGTGTCATTCACAAATCATAATTGGCACTTTTTAAGATATAGGTCTTAATCGATTTGAGCTCGCTCGTTGTATATCTTGATTGGGAGATCACATTTAACTTCATGTATTTACTTACGTCTTGTTCATTCCCTTGAACTTGGCATAAGTGGAGACATCTTGTTAAACATCTCACGACGCAAATTACTTTGAAACGTAGTCTAGGAAATACTTCATTTGATCAGGTTTCAATACCAAATGATTGTTTCATTGGTGATTTTATCACTCTATCACATTGGTATTCTCACACTGTTAATTTACTCTTAACACGTACATCTCACATTTCACTTAGGGGTAGTCATTGAACTTTGAATAAATCTACAACTTACCCTAGTGAAACTTATCACAAAAACATGGCTCCCAAGATGCGTCTAGGGTTAAAGAAATAAACATATGAGGAACAACAGGCGCAAGCTTGGGAAACCTCTAATAGATAAGGGTCAAACCCATTTATCGACACGATCTAGGACCACTATTTTTCGTAGAAAAGGAAACAAGAAATGGTCGACCATAGTGGAAATGAATTAGAGTCACCACATGCAGACTTTGATTTTGACCCTACTCTACTAGACAAGTTTCTTCTTAGGAACAAGGACAAAGTGTTGGCACGGGTTGTCGAATTAGGGGCTAAATTTTCCATCAAGAATGAACCAATACTACGCATAAATGACACTATCGAGGAAGAACGCCCTTATCAATATGGAAGATATTTTAACAGTGGGCATGCTTCCATTTCTTAAGCGAAAATGATAAAGTGGTAGGGCATAGAATACCCTCATCAAAGTTCCACGAAGAAACAAAATAGAACTTGAGACAGAGGAAGAACCTCCATAGTACAAAGAGGAGGAACCTTTAGAAGAAGAGGCTATAAACCAAGCCACAATCCAACAAAAAATTAGCAACCTAAGCCAACAACTTGCTTTGCTTACTTCCCATGTATAGAAAGATGCAAATAGGAGCATTCAAAAGGTGAGGCCTAAGGTTAAGATCAATGAGCTCCATCGGGAAAAACAAGGAGAAGAAGACATAGGGTACTATTATGTTTAGATCCTTGCTTCTCCCACTAAAGAACAATTACTCGCACAGGAAGTGCAGTCTATGAAAGTGATGCTTACGAGCTTACAAGAGAGCAATATAGGGAGCATCAAGAAATATCAATATGAAGAACTATGCCCCTATCCTTTTGACAAGACAATGACCCTTCAACCCTTTCCAAAGAAATTTGATATGCCAAAGTTTGACAAATACAAAGGAAAAGGAGACCCAAGGGATCATGTTAAAGATTTTTACATGGCATGTCAAGAGGTGTCTTATAGTGATAATTACCTCATCATAATTTTTCCCAAGAGTCTCAAAGGTCAAGCATTGGAATGGTTTACATGCTTACCACGAGGATCAATTTCCACCTGGCTAGAATTGGCGTAAATATTTGTGCATCACTTCTCGTATAACATAAAGACTCGATGTAACCATGGCAGACTTCGTAGTGCCAAGCAACGCCCAAATGAGACCTTTTCTAGCCTCCTCCAACAATGGATAGGGATAGCCAGTCGCTTCCCTTGTGCTTTCCCTAAAAAGTAGCTAGTCAGTATCTTCATTCCCAATCTCAACCCAGATATCACCTTCCACCTCCAAATGCATTGTGTCCATACTTTTGAGGAGGTTATCGAGAAAGGGATTCAGATAGAAAAGGCTCTCATTGCCAAAGGCACCCTTAAAAACCAATCTAAAGACAACCAAAGTGTCAAACCCATGGAAAAGCCAAAGATTTTCAACAAAAACAAAAATGTGGTAGGAGATGGAATCACTGATTCCAAACGTGTTCAAACAGTCCAAACTGGTCAACCTTTTAAACTAACCAAGGGCCCAATACAACCACCACCAAAGTGATGAACATTCACCTCTCTCAATGAACCATTGTCAGTCATACTAAAACAGTTGGATGCGGCCCACATGATGACCTATCCTACAACACAACCGTTTGACGACAACACTCTTAAACCTTCGTGGTATAAGGAGCATGAATATTGCGAAATGCATCATGTTAAAGGTCATAAAACAAACAAATGTCCGTGACTTTACCACTATATTCAAGATCTCATTGAAAATAGGGAGATAGAGGTGGATAACCCCGAAAAACACAAACACCTAATGAAAAAATGGGGATTTATAAAGAACCATTCCCAAGCATGATAAGTCGAAAAGACAAATCCGGATTAGAGATTCATCCCAAACTTATAAATCTGAAAATTACTTGTATACCAAGAGAGATAAAAATCATTATGATTTACTTATCGGATGTATTCACTCCCCGCTGACCATGTCAATACTATCTAGATTAAGGGAAAGGACTACACTGCGGTAACAAGGTGCGCCCGCCTCGTGATTCTCCGGAACCCTCTCTGTTGACCCCGCATACTGGTAAGTATAACCTTCTAGAACAACTTGAGAAGACGTCTGCTAAGATTTCAATCTTAGATCTTCTCAAGATATCCAATGTGCATAAGGACATTTTGTATCAAACTCTTCAGGGGTTGGGAGTGCCTTTAGAAGTCGATCCTATACACCTTCAAGCTGCGGTGGCAAATATTACACCAAGTGAGCATCTCACTTTCAACCATAGGGAGATCCCTACCGAGAATCCCACACATAATCTTCCCTTGTACATTGAGGTAGTTATCACCCATAGGAAAATCAAACGGGTGCTTGTGGATAACGGATCGGGATTGAACATCTACATGCTTAAGTTGGTCAAACAATTGGGACATACGGAGGAAGATATTGAGTCCCATATTATCACTATCACCGCGCATTTAAAACGCGGGAAAGAGATTCAAGAGGAACCATTACGCGCCCATGGAGATGGGCCCCACTTGTCAACAGATGAAGTTTCACGTTCTAGACTTGGAACTTCTATATAATATGCTTCTAGGTTGACCATGGATTCATGTCATGTAGGTCGTGCCATCAACGTTTCATCAATGCATCAAATTGAAGCATGAGGGACACACGATTACAATACCAGGAGATCCAGAGCCCTTTTCTCATTATAGAGCTCTTAATAGCTTTACATGAAAGGGTACATATGCATGTCCCTCCGTAGACATAGTGGTTCCTCTTCAGTCTGAGGCTATGGAATCCCACATGGATTCGGATTCACTTAGTTCTTGTGCTCATGGGGTGTCTACTTCAACATCTCCATTTGATTCATGGGAGATGAAAATCTTGGAATATGGCTATGGGGAGTATAATGTACAACAAGCACTTTTGGTGTCAGATCTCTCTTTGTCACCCAAGACTAGAGGTCAACCCAATTACCGCTTTAGGAGACCTAGAGAAGAACACACTATTGGGTCATTCCTGCCTAGAGGCTTGTTAGCTGAGGAGAAATTACTTGATCCACCTACTACTTAGGTCCCTGAAGACACTCAGCTATCCTGTTATCAAACCCCGGAATATGAAAAATCTAGCAGAATGATGTACTCCATGGGCTATAAAGGCCTAGGATGTGGGAGGAATGAACAAGGACAATGAGAACCAGTCCCTCTTCCACATTTCAAAATAGAAAGATATGGCATCGAGATTCGTCCTTATGGAGCACACCCCAATGATCAAGATGTGCCTTGTTCTGAGCATGAGGATAGTTCCAATTACCTAGAATGTGATATGGATTCCCGTTGTAGCCAATATGAGGATCTGGCCTCCACGAACCTTTTCATGAATAACACTGTCCTAACCATAACCCCCACTGAACCAACCCTTGACCTTGTATACCCTTCCCTTATTGAATGGGACCAACAATGTCACGTGCCACTAGATTTATTCAAGAATGATGAGGATATTGCAGAGTTCATGGGCATAAGGGATACAATCCCCATTGGAGATCACAAGAAGGGTTTCTCTATCGACTTAGACACCTATGCCTACTTCGGTGAGGAGGCTGAACTTCATGGTCAGAAAAATTTAAAGAAAAGTGAGGGCAAAAGTTCTAAAGAAAAGCCTCGGCAAAAATCAAAGTCCAAGTCACATAGTGAAAACCTCTTTGAGGCACTGGTTGACAAACAAATAAGAAAATCAAAGGACAAACAAAGTGACCATGCCAAGGATGAAAATATCATGGAGACATCCTTGGATGAAGATCTCAACCTTCCTCTTGATCCTATGCGTATAGAGGATTTATCAAAATTGTTAGTCAACATTGGTGCCAAGAAGATCCCAAGATAGTAAAATTGGGGGCATCACTAGAGAACAAAAGACGTTCACTATGTTATTGCAAGATTTCATTGATGTGTTTGCATGGTCTTACAAAGACATGCCCGGCCTAGATCCAACTTTGGTCATACACAACTTGGTCATGCACGCAGACACCAAGCCTATCAAACAAAAACTCTAAAATATGCATCCAAGAGTGGCCTTGTTGGTCAAAGAAGAGTTAGAAAGGTTGCTTGCAGCAGGATTCAACTGACCAATTGACTATTCTGAATGGATATTGAAAAATTGTTCCTATACGTAAGAAACCTATTGGTATCGAATCGTATAGATTTTAGGGATATCAATAAGGATTTCCCTAAAGATGATTTTTTGTTACCCAACATTGATATGATTGTTGACTCCACAACAGGATATGAAATGCTATCACTCATGGATGGCTTTTCGGGTTATAATCAGATTAAAATAGCTGAGGAAGACCAACACAAAACAACTTTCACAACTCCTTGGGGTAACTTTCGCTATCGTGCAATGTCATTTGTCCTTAAGAATACAAGAGAAACTTATCAAAGAGGCCATGACAGTAATCTTTCACGATATGATTCATGACATCATGGAAGACTATGTAGACGACATCCTGGGAAAGTCCAAAACAAGAGAGGATCATCCTATCATTTTGTGGCATATCTTTCAAATGCCTGCGTGAATACAAAGTCAGGTTGAATCCCAAGAAGTGTGTCTTTAGGGTGCTATCAGGGAAATTATTGGGCTTCATTGTGTCAAGACGAGGTATTGAGGTAGACCCTGCTAAAGTGTCTACCATCACTGAAATGCCTCCACCTGAAAATATCAAGCAATTGCAGTAGCTTACATGGGAAAATTCAAGCCATTCACCGCTTTATCTCCCAGCTTGCAGATAAATGTCACTCATTCACCCATTTTCTTAAAAAGGACATCACTTTCATCTGGGGACCTAAGCAATAGCAAGCCTTTTCTTTTCTTAAACGAAGGCACGGCTAATCCACACCGTCCTCATGCCTCCTACTCGGGAGAACCACTTCGCTCTATATTTCCGCTACATAATATGCTATTGGTGCATTTCTCACCCAATACGACTATAACCATAAGGAGAAAGTGGTTTACTATCCGAGTCGCACCCTCATTTCCTATGAACTTAACTATCCTCGCATTGAAAAGGCTTGCTTGGCCATTGTTTTTACCTTTCAAATTTTGCCATTACCGCGAATACTAAGACCAAGCTCATATCAAAGGTCGATCCACTCAAGTATTTTTTTCCAAACCCACCCTCAAATTTAGAATGGCTAATTGGATCATTCTACTCAAAGTGAGTCTCGATATAGAATTTTTCCATCAAAAATTAGTTAAAGGACAGTACTCATGAGACACTAGCTTAGCGGAAGCACCTTTCGCACAAAGCATGGAGCCTTCGAGTTTGGATCTGCAAGATGCCTCCTTACTATACATTAAATAATCTACCATGTGGCAGATGCATTTTTGTGGATCATTTACATTTCATGGTTTAGGTTCGGAGTAGTCCTTATTACTCCTTATGGTGATCCTATACCGCAGCTTTCCGCTGAGCCTTCCTCGCATGAACAACATTGCAAAGTATGAAGCACTCATTACAGGGATGAAGCTAGCCATCAAGTGGAATATTCATCATGTTAAGGTTGTAGGTGATTCGCAGTTAATCATTAAATAAGTAAATGATGAATATAAGGTTAAGGATGACAAACTCATACCTTACAAAAAGTTAGTGGAAACTCTAAAGGAGTATTTTGTGTGCATCACCTTTGAGCAGATCCCAAGAGTGCAGAACATATTAGTGGATGCTATGGAAATGGTGGGATCTATGCTTCGTATTCCACCAAGGAACAATGATATGCCATTCTTCGTATAAAATCTATGCCATCCCGTGTATGACATGCCGAATCTTTCCCGACTTGTAAGGTTGTTAGTCCCCATTCACCATGGTACGAACCCATTTTCACCTATCTTAAGGACAGCACATTCCCCTCCCGATATCTCCCACTCTGAAAATCAAATCCTACTTCGCCAGATATCCCATTACACCCTTTTAGGAGGTACACTTTATCATCATGGCTACGATGGGAATCTATTATGTTGTCGAATGTGACGGAGTCAATCCGTGCAATCAAATAAGTGCACGGAGTATGCAGAGCACATACAAACGGAATGGTCTTGGCTAAGAAATTGTTGAGAGTAGGTTACTATTGGCCTACCATGGAAACTGATTGTTGTAATTACGTTAGAAAATGTGTGCTTTGCCAAAAGTATGGAAATTTTATCCATGCTCTGTCACAGCCATTGCAACCAATCACTACCCCATGGCCATTCTCCAAGTGGGGACTCGATCTAATAGGGAAACTTACTCCTACCTCATCTGATGGTCATACACATATCATCACAGCCACAAAATATTTTACAAAATGGGTGGAGGCCGTCCCATTAACCTATGTCATAGGAGCACAAATTTCTAAATTCATCATGAATCACATTATTTTCGGTATGGCATTCTTATAGCCATTATTCATGAGATAATGGGAAGTCATTTAAGAAAAAAGCGTGAAATGTCTTTACCAATGGTTCCCAATCAGATTAAAATGGTCCATGCCATATTACCTCGTGGTAATGGACAAGTTTGAGGTAACAAACAAGACGTTGGTCAGGATAATGGAGAAGATGGTCAGTAAGATAGGTCGAAACTGGCACCTACAAATTCATCCAACCCTTTGGGCTTACCAAACATCCATTCGCACTCCTACAAGTGCGACACCATATTCCCTAGTGTTCGAGATAGAATCTATCATCCCTTTAGAAATCAAACTTCCATCCCTGAGAATTTCTCTTTGGGACTATCTGGATAAAGATGAAGATTATCGAGTGGTAAAGTTGGCCAAGTTAGAGCTCTAATGGATGAGAGGTGCATTTGCGTCCTTAATAACCTAAAGTCGTATCAACATAGAGTCTCCGTAAATTACAACAAGAAAATCATCCTCGCCTGCTTGAGGTTGGTGATTTGGTTATGAAGGAGAACCAGTTCAACACTAGAGCAGAGCGAGAAAAGAAAGGGAAGTTTGAACCACATTGGTTAGGACCCTATGTCATAGTTTCCAAGTATGGCACAGGGGCATACAAGTTGGCTCACCCCAATGGTGATGAGCTCTGGGAGCCCATGAATGCCATGCATCTTAAGAGGTTCTATGCCTGAACATGGCGCAAGGAGGTCATAAAAATCAAAAATACAAAAAAATCAAAAATTTAGAAAAATAAAAAGAGAAAACAAGTCGTCCACTAGTGAAAACCACGCAATTGTGGCACTTTGGGTGATTCCTTGGGTGAAAACTAGTTTTCGGCGCCCGGAAGGATTTTTTTGTTCACAAGCATTCTGTAGTTAGAAGGGTAGTTGTCTTGGGCCTAGACCAGGTTCTTGTTATCTTGATTCCTTGTGCACATCATCCTGTCTAGCCTTGATCTGGCTTTGTCTTCTTTTATTCATCTGTGAGGGGCGTGGTCTTTCATTATTTCCCATCTTATCTGGGGAAACTCAACAACTTCACCTTCCTATTCATAAATGCATGGCTTCGCGCTCTTGTATATTCCCCATCTAACGCTGGGGGCATCCATGCTTTCTTGGTTACCTGCACATAGCTTTGGAAACCGTTAGAAAACACAAAAACAATAGAAAATTGTTTCAAAAACACAAAAACAATAGAAAATTGTTTCATGAAACACAAAAACAATAGAAAATTGTTTTGAGAAAACACAAAAACAATAGAAAATTGTTTTAAAACACAAAAACAATAGAACATTGTTTTGAGAAACACAAAACAATAGAAAATTGTTTCGAGAAAACACAAAAATAATAGAAAATTGTTTCACAAAAACCTAAACAATATAAAATCGGTTCATGAAATCCTATCTTACAAAAACATTTATTTGCATTGTCTTGTTTCCTTGCTTTGCTTATTGCTTGTATAGTGTTTGAGTGCTATCTTTTGAGTTGTTTGTTGTTTGGGTGTACTTTGTCATAGTTCATCTTTTCTTACTTAGATTAGATTCATTCTTGCTTGTGCATATTGCGATGTGTCTCAACATGCTAGTGAACCTTGGGAAATCATGATGTAATGTGTTAATTCATTATGTTCTTTCTTAAGCATTTGGTTGTGTTTGTTACTTGTTAATAAGACATGGTGAATCATGATGTATTGCATTAATTCTTGGTGTTCTTTGTTAGCATTTGATTGTGTTTCTTGCATGTGCTCTATTTTTTTATCATTATCATCACATTACCATCACTATCATCACATCTAGCATCATCTATACATCATATATAAACAAAAATGCTAAGTTTTACATCATGCATGTATGCTAAGCTAATCATCACATATCATATCATCAATGGGGGCAAGAGGGGTTACGCATAATAAAAATCTATCCCCCACACGGATATCATCATATCATCCCATCCTTATACATCGAAATAACACAGGATGAAAACATTTGATATCATCTAAAGATCTATCATCTCACATCCACAAAGACATGTATACATCAAAACAATCAAACTCGAGATACATACAATGTATGAAATTAGATAACACATCCATAAGTGCTGAATTAAACAAACGCAACATGCAATGCGAATCAACATATAGTAATTTCTGAAAAGGGGTATTTCACATCATAGAATTATGCCCACTCATGTCACAACACCTCCATACGTGCCAAATTAAACAAATGCAACATGTAATGAGAATCTACATATAGTAATTTCGTAAGGGGTATTTCACATCATAAAATTATGCCCACTCATGTCACATGCATCAAGATACAAAGGCAATAAAATAACATCATAACAACATCCATAAGTGTTGAATCAAGAAAAATAACATGCGTCGAATCCAATGCAGCAGCAATAAGCCCGCTCAAGGTACATAAACATGATTCATGTCCCATCATCAATTGGTTCCCCATAAATTTCTGAGACAATGCAAAACCATCTATATACATGTATCAACAAAACAAAGATGTGCATCATCTCATAACCATGTGTATCTCGAGCCAAAACAATAAGTCCTCATATATATATATATATATATATACATGTGTGTCAAATATACATCTATATCAAAAATGGAGACATACAAATCTATGCTCTATATAAAAATGCGTCAAACCGAGACGTCAACAGGGATACATCAAAAATGTCTGTATGCATATACACAATGTCCTGATCAGTGCTCAATATAAATACATTGTAATACACAATGCCATCAAAAAGGGGCATGTATCTGAAAGAATCAAGCCTTCATCATGAGGCATCATCAAAAATACATGTCTATAATCACTGTACATCAAAAATCAGCCTTCATAAGAGGCATACATACAAAATAATATGTACAATACAAAGGTGGCTATTAGCCATAGCTCTCACCTCGTCAAGGCTCCCGTGTTTGTCCTCTAGACACCGGACATCTCAGGATGGGCTAGCACCGCCTCACCGGCTACTTTGGAAGAGCCATTCACTAATCTCGTGGACTACAAAGACCTCTGTAAACAAGATCCGGATGCACTCGATCTCGATAATCAGCAAGCAATGCTTTACTCTCTACTCTAGTGGCACCACTCTATAATATGTTGTCTTGTAAAAAATTGCCTCACCACCAAGCCTAGTGGCATCACGAATCAAATCTGCATCTCCTGAGGTGAGCACTACCTGAAGGGTAGTGTCTCACTCACATGTAACCTAGCCCATGTCTACCTCGGCATGCAGAGGTAGTAGCCTCTCGATATCTCTCTGTGGTCATCTTCGCAGCCCGGCATGGGCCTGGTCCCTGCAGCTACTGCTTCCTGATAATGAGTATACACATGGTCTCTTTGTGCCACGACCATGCACACTGTGGATCGGGACTAATGTAGGAGACTCAGAGTATTTATGCCCTTATATAGTTGTCTCTTGGATCTAGCTCCACCATGTTGCCTTGTCATCTCCTGGCCCAGCCTAGGCCCGAGCCTGATCCCACCCTGAAAGTAATGTAATAATATGGGCTCAGCCTCGTCCCACTCTGTTGTGGCTATCACACACCAGCCCCGAGCCTTGTCTCTCTCAGCTCTTGTTGCATCTCTCTCGTTATGAGCTGCGCACCTGTACTGTGATGTGGTTTTACACCACCGGCTTTGAGGCTATGCATGCCTTAAGGATCTGGTCCCTACGATGCTCGAATACCGCCCTACTCAAACACTCTACCTTGGGGTGGCAAAGATAGCTACTCGTGCTACGCCTTATGGCCTCGGTCCCTATGCATGTGTGGTACCCTATCCATCGTGTGGGATCCCATCAAAAGGATCCTTGGGGTCTAGCCCCAATGCCATTGCTCACAGCCTCGCGCACCGACTCCGCCTCCATACCTCCATAGGAGGGTGAATGCCTGTTACCCATGTTGCATCCGGAATAGTCGAGTCGTCGGGATAATATCAGTAGCATACCACGCCGCATAATCAGTGTGGTCCCAGATCTCTAATCTATCGCAATGGGTCCCATACTTGGGGACCCTTTGTAGGAAACTAGCCCGGCTCGAGCTACACAACGAGGCCCCATGGTATGCCTCTCGAGTCCCTGAGCGAGCAAAGCTAGATATCTGGCCGAGGACACCCCGTACTTGGACTAGTTGTCGATGGCACTGTCAATGCGATACAGCTCCATGATGTAGCTATAGTTTCCAATCAAGAAGTGCTCCACCAAGCACACGCTAAGCTCTGTGGCATCCTCTAGCCACTGGAAGTGTCTATATGGATGCCAAATGACATCTATCGCTGCTAACTCATCAAACTCCCACCTATATCTGAATAGGCTGCCAAGGTGACCATGGATGTCTCCACCAACTGCTATCCAAGCCATGTATGATGGCTCCTCGGGATCTCGAACTCGGAATGGGCCAATAGGGCATCCAATAGCTATATGATCCCATGACCATATCTGTAACAATGAGGTGGCCCCACGGTCTTTTGACCATGGTATGTGATGATATGCAAATCCCAATATAAGTGGGCTAGTATACACTTGCCAAGCACTTCTCACCACCAGTAAATCCTATGCACTAGTGGTAGCAATCCCCTCGGGAATGAAGTCCCTATCTTATTAGTGAGTAGGAACCCACTGATAAGCACCATGATATAAAGTGGTCCCCGATGTAATGTCGGGTCGAAATACAATCATGTAAGGCCACGGTCATCTCGTCATGTGGGATGTCATCAACACCAAATAAGGCACAGACGCCGCTGCTCGATCGGACACCCGCACTGTACTATACTCAATCAATGTACCCATCATGGGCATGCGCAGAGATCTACCACACATCCTCTATGGTCACTATCATCTCACCTGCCGTGACCTAAAAGCACGACTCTCGTTGTGTCATCGCTTGCGGCAAGTGTAGTCGGGAGGCCGTGATCAATACAATCATGGCATCGAGTCACAGGGCCCAGCCCCACTGCCTCGAGTAATATGGCCATCTCTCGGCAGTCACATCGGTGCATAGTGCCCTCTAACTCAGCAATCTGGGAGTGACGCTCCCACGTCTACAATACTGGTAGTCATCTCTATAAAATAACATGCCACTCATTAGTTTATAGCATTTCATCTCAAATCTATCTTCTTCTTTTTTAGGATTAACCCAAAAATCCTAAAAATCTTCTAAGTGTCACGTTTTTGGGAACTTTCTTATCTTTTTCTACTTGTCTATGGCACTGCTGCAACCTTTTTAGCATGTGTGCCATGTTTCGGCACCTAGCGCTTGTGCACGTATGTTTTCTAGCACATGCGCCCTCTTTCGAGTGCTTGCGGACCCTTTTTGGCATGTGTGCCACCTACTTGGTGCTTGCACGTACATATATGTGCTTCTCGCCTATGTGTTCTTAGCTACCCATGCATGTGCCAGATTTTCACATGTGCACCCCTTTCCCGATATGTGTGCATGTGTTCACATGTGCTCATGTGTGCGCATGTGCGCGTGTGTGTGTGTGTGTGTGTGTGATTTTTGACTGCACATGTGCGCGCATATACTTGGTGCTGCGCACCTCAAACGAATGCTCGCACCCTCAAATTGGCACATGCACGCCCTATACCATGCTCGCGCCTCTGTACGCTGTGAGCAAGTGCCTACGCATTTATTATGCCTAAAGGCCCTAATTAATGCATTAATGAAAAAATTTAAGAGAAAGGTTGTGATACTCACAAATGGGCCCTCGTCCGCATGCCTCTGGTACCCCTGGACTACGTCAACACGCCTCAAATGGTCTCATGCGATCACCATCTCTCCGAGTGTCGAGCCTCATGGTAAGTTTTTCTAAATCTGTCTTTGTTAAAATGAACTCGATTGCGATGTTTTTACCCCAGGGGTATATTAACTTGTTTTTCACCATTCGGAGAGTCGAGAAACCTGTTTCGATCACCAGTTTTCTCCTTTGTTTGCTGTGAATTAATTATTTTTATTAAATAATTATTTTTCTCTTCTTTTTCACCGTATTGGGGTATTTTTTTGTCCGATACCCCTTTCTTCTCCCTCGGACAATTTTATTGCTCCCTGGCGATTTTTATTCTTCTTCACACTCTCATAAATAATTATTTTTCAAATAATTATTTTTCTTAATTTTTCCACTAAACAAGGACTTTATTTGTCATTTGTTTCTTTTTTCCATCTAGGGCACTTTCTATCATTACAAGCATAGGCCCTTCGCTTTCTTCTTCTATTTTCTTCTACTGTTTCCCACGGTTTGAAAAGCAAAAATAATAAAAACAATATATATGTCAAAAATCCAAAAATAGGGCAAATTTTTTTCGAAAAATTCCTAAAAAGTAAAAAACCCTACAAAATGGTAACTTGCTTATTACGGCTGAAACTTGTGTCTTACGCATGGTATTTTCTCCATATCCTATTGGTTTGTTTCACATCTTCCCCGATTAATACGACTCATGGATCACCAGATTCACAACCATTCACAACGCTAGTTGCTTGCTTCATCTGCTACTGGGAACTTTTGTTTCCGGTGTTGTTTTTTGTTACGCACAAATGCTTTTCATGGACCCATGTCCATTGTCATTTCCCCTTGCATGTATCCTTACTGGGCATCATTTTTAACCCTTGTTGTCAATCACAAACTTTTGGATCTCTTCAAAGCACTAATAACAAACATTTATACAACCTGTCTTGATCATGTTGTTGGGTTCGATATGTGCATTCGTACTTGTTTTCCCCGTTATATGAGCTTGTTTCCTTCTTGTATTGCATTACATTATTGTATGTTGTGTGGACTTGGTACTTTTGGCAATGGAAAATTGTTCGTAGTATGACTTTTCATGTCATTCTACCTTTTTTGTATGCTTATATTTTTCATAAGGACCGATGATGTAGTTCCTATGGCAATATGATGACATCAAATTTGTTCCAAATAAACAAGTGGCTAGAGGCTAAGCTCTTCTCTCCCCTCTTCCTTATTTCTTCTACACCACTTCCCCTTTCACCCCTAATTTTCTCTCTCATTGGGGCATCCTGCCTCTTCCCCATTCTTCTATCTATATCTCACCTTTTTCGATCGTCGATCGGCTTCTTCCATCACCCCATCGACACTCGAGGGGGCATCTCTCCCTCCTACTAATTTTTCTTCTATCCCTTCAAAATCTCTTATGTCTACTATCTTTGAAGTGGCATCACTTACGCCACCCTAAAGAGGGGAAAATGTAGACACCTATAATTACGCTCAAGTAATTTAAATACTTAAATTGCGCTAATTATCCCCTTTCTCGCAAATTGACGACATATCATAAAAAGTGCTCACATTCCCTCTTGTTGTCGTCAATTAATTACAATACGCTAATTAATTGAGTCACTTATTTATCTAACAACCTAATTAATGTCCTTACATTAATTAATCACCCTTTTTACCTAGACTAATTAATTATTATTAATTAATTAGTTTTCCCTTCCATTTAACCAATAAATCAATGTTTAATTGATTTAATCCCCTTCTAATAGCCTAAATCATACTAATATTCCTCTAATTAGCTTCTATAAGCTTACATCTACCTATTAGTTAATCACCTTTGATTAATTAAAACATCCCCCAACTCCCATGACTTCATAAACATGTATAAAACCCTTCTAAAGTAAGGTTACCTTTAATAAATCCACCTTATCCATTCCTAATCATGTTTTACCTTTATCCCACATTCATGAGGATGTGTTGGATCCTTTATCCTTTGGGCTATATAAAGAGCCCTCCACCTACCTTTTACTTACACCTAAACTCCTGAAGAGAGAAAATGCAAAGCATATAGCAAAGAGACTAAGATCTTACACCTTGTTTTTCTTGAGAGTTCATCATCTTGAGGAGCTAAGTTTCATATTCTAGCCTAAAGTGCTTAGGTCATATGGGAGGTGTCAAAAGGGTCTTGAGCCCAACTTTGATAAGCCCCCATTCCTAGGTTCTTAAAGTTATCAAAGGACAACTAAATATTGATTTCCATGGAGCTTATTTAGGTCCATTTATTTGTTTATTGGCAATCTAGAGAACTAGAGATTTAAATACTTTAGCATTGTTTAATTCAAAGTTAATGCATTATGCTAGGTATTAATCTTGTTTAGCTCTCATCTTTGAGGGTGTTTAGATTTTGTCATTAGCTTTGTCATATAACTATTTAGGTGTATTTCTCATTCATCTAACTTAGCTAAAAAGCACAAAACCATGCACACACCCATAAAGGGAGATGAAAAATTAATTAATTATTTGGAAAAAATTAAAAATATTAAGTCTCAATTAGATGGGTGTAGTTATAACTTAATTCAAGATAAATTGTTTTATTTCATTATTTAGTTGAATATTCATGAAAAATTTAGAAATTTCATTTCATTTTTGAATTGTAAATATCAAACTAAAAAAGACATCCCTGATTTACAAACCCTTATTGCTCTCCTGGTTTAGGAAGAGAAAGTTATGACAAATTTTGATTCAAAATAGAATGCCACTCAGACACTTCTTGCTCAAAAATAAAAAATTAAACCTTCTAGGTTCAACAAGAATCAAAAATCAACTTTTAAAACTCCTAGTAAAAACAAGAAACCAAAAACTAAAAGTTAGTTTTGATGGTAAATGTCATAACTATGGGAAATTTTGCCATAAGAAAGAAGATTGTAAATCAAAAAAAAGTCAAATTTTAAAAATAAAAATGGAATAAATCATATCAAAATCAAGATGAAGATGATGAGAATAATCATAGAGCTAATATAATAACTTTATAAACTACTTCTATTACTTCTAAATGAAAAATATATGATTTATTTGAATATACTATTGAAAAAGGAGTTGTTTTTCATTCATAATTAACTCATATGGGTTAGTGAAAATGAACTAGAAGTAACTACAACTGAAAACATACAAAAAATGGCTTATATATGCTTTAAAATTTTGCTTCATTTTTGGTAATTTATTCAAAAATAGAATTGTTGTTCTTTTTGGCACGAAAAATTGATCATATATGACATGCCTAGGCTTAAATTTTCCACCTATGAAATGTATTCAACAAAGTGCTTACATGATCATTTTTTGAAGCAAACTCCACTTAAATCAATGGGAAGTGTCCACAGTTAGTGGATCATGTTTGCAAAGTGAATCCTGTTATTATTCTTGTATGATTTTATTATCTATTCAAACTTGTTATCTATGAAGTCTTATCTCATTATTTAAAGGCTTATAATAATATAATGAAGATATATATGTTTTTAATAAAACATTTCTAATATTTCTTAGTATGTGATTACTAAAATATTATTATATGCATATCAAATGACACTTGGGGACACCTTTGTGTTTGTATTGGAGATGTCCAATACTGATTGCATCTAATATATATTTTACAAGAGTAATATGTTGAAATTTTTTCAAACATGGTTAGTTCTTAAGCATATTATTATGTTAGTTGTTTTACAACTTGTGTTTAACTTTTACAGATGGTTAAAAGTGAAATCAATAATGATTTATATTATGTTTATTATGATGTCTATATGGATATTATGACTCTAACCATGTTGATGTTGTGTTGGATATAGAATATACATCTGGATTTGTGTTCAAGTTTTTTGGTGCATGTGTCATTACTTAGAACAACAAAAAGCAACCAACAATCTCTATTTCTTCTATTGTGGTAGAATATATAAGTGCAATGGAAGCAACAAAGAATCCATGTGGCTGAAGTGGTTGTTGGAAGAGATACACATGTTAAAGGAAGTACTCCTCTTCTATGTGATGGCCAAAGTTGTATTAATCTTACTAAAGAATCTAGTTCAACATCATAGAATGAAGCATATATATGTTCATATGCTCCTTATCCGAGAGAAGAGTCTTTATAGTGATTCAAATATCCAAGATCGCTTTTCTAAAGATCAAGTTGCAATTATGTTTACGAGCCATTGTGTGTTGTAAAATACTACAAGTTTTGTGTAATGCTTGGCCTTTCAGATTTTCCATTGAGGGGGAGTGTGCATGGAAATGTCACCTCCTAATGGCCAGACGGTTGATGACTCCTTCTCCTCTATACTTCTTTTATGGTATAAAGCATTGTAAATATATCTTTATGATCTTTGTAAATTGATAAAGTTTACGATATACAGTCCCGTGTGTTGCATCTATTTGTAAAGGAGGTCCTTGTGTTATAAAATGCTCCTAGAGATGCGTTTTAAGAAATTTTCCATGAGAAATCATGGGATGTAGTCTCATAAATCATGCTTAGCCTAAATCATACTTTTGATTTATGGATTCCAAATCCTTTTGTACTAAAAGGTAAGTTGAGAATGATGAAGGTGTTATAATTCCTTTAAAAGTGATATGCTAGCCTAAACCTTCACTAATGGTTTATGGATTTATAAATCTTGTTGTATAAACAGGTAATGTTGGCATATGGTTCCTCACTTAATATTAAGGGAGAGAGTTAGAACATAATATTAAGTGTTTTTATAAAATTAATTTTATAATTAAATAATTTAGAATATTTATATTTTGAATTATTTAATATAAACTATGAGTTTATGGTTAATTGATTTTTAATTAAATTGATTTATTTTAAATCGGGGGTATACCTGTCACTTATATGTTCATAACCCTTGGGGTTATATAAATATGGTTCTCGGGGCCATAATCAAGTGAATTGAATTCGCATCTTTGGGTTAAAAACATGGAGCGTAGAAGTGAGGAAAGGAGTTCTTGGACTAGTTAGAAGTTTCTCTTAATATAAAATTATTTATCCGTGTTTTTTTACCCCATTGGGGTTTTCCACATTAAATCTGGTGTCACTGTGTTATTTCTTTTAATTACTTTGTAAATGTTTGGTTGATAATGTTTGATTTAATAAATCTTTTATATTGTTATTTATTATCTTGGTCCTAATAGTATAGTTATCATCCCATATAGAATTTCATCCATCATTTCTCTTTCCTTTCCGACACATAAGAAAACATTACAATATTTCCTTGGAAAAATCAATTTTGTTAGGAAATTTATTCCTAACTTTGCGAGATTGGTTAAACACATCACTCAAATGTTGAAGAAGAACACTCCTTTCAAGTGGACTAATGAAGGAAATAATAGTTTGAATAATATTAAGGTTGCAATAAATTAAACTCCCACCCTTATTAGCCCAAATTATGAAAAATATTTTATCTTGTATGCTTATGGGGCTGAGAGTAGTGTGGAAGCCATTATAAATTTTAAAAATGATGAAGGTTTGGAGCAACCAGTGGCTTTCTTTAATCAAACATCGAAGAAATATGAGCTAATGTACAACCACATGGAAAAACAAGTCTTTGTATTCATAAAGGATCTCAAAAACTTCAAGTATATGCTTGCAAAAAATCATATCAAGGTGTTAGTTTCTCATCCTAGCGTGAGAAATTTCATAATGGGGGAAGAAGTTAGTGATAAGATATCAAGATGGCTAGTGATTATCATGGAATATGATTTCAAAATCAAACCTACCAAGTTGGTTAGAGGTATAGACTGGGTGAACAACTCACAACGGATGCTAATAATGATGACCAAGAAGCTTCTTACACCTTGGAGGAAGAGGAAGAACAATAAGAAACATATGCACCTAATGGTAAAAAAAAATGGATGATATGGTAGGTTTCTTGACAACTAGTGAATATCCCCTAGGTTGGATAAAACAAAGAGGAGACACTTTAGGCTTCAATCCATTCCTTATGTTTTAATAAATGGTATCCTCTTCAAGAAAATCCTAAAGGGAGTTTTGTTGAGATGCATTGGTAGAGATCAGATTGAGAGAATTCTTGGTGAATTCCATGAAGGATTGGCTGGTGGTCATTTTATCTAAGAGAAACAACCATGAAGATCATGAGGGCTAGCTATTTTTAGCCCACACTTTTCAATGATGCTCATATGTGGGTTATAAAATGCAAAGAATGTGCCTTATTTATTGGTAAGAAGAGGTTAGCTACCCTTCCACTTCACCCATTCAAGCATACCAACCCTTCTCCTAATGGGGTCTTGACTTCATTGGCATGATCAATCCAGTGTCTAGTGTTGGTCATAAATGGGTTTTGACTACCACTGACTACTTTACCAGGTGGATTGAGGCTGTTGCACTCAAAGAAGCTACTAAGAC
This sequence comes from Taxus wallichiana var. yunnanensis, assembly GCA_018340775.1. Classification (NCBI taxonomy): domain Eukaryota; kingdom Viridiplantae; phylum Streptophyta; class Pinopsida; order Cupressales; family Taxaceae; genus Taxus; species Taxus wallichiana. The sequence continues at coordinate 244,813,680 of CM031243.1, read as the reverse complement.
AACCATTCTAGACTTCTTAGAGGATATTGTGATAAGATTTGGAGTCCCTCATACCATAATATCTGATAATGCTAAATATTTTGGGGGTTTAAGATCTCTGATTGGGATCTCAAACATGGTATTTATCTAAAGACTTCTTCTAACTATTACCCTCAAGGTAATGGCCTAGCTAAGTCCACCAAAAATAATTTGATCATGATCATGAAAACAAAATGGAGATAAATCAAAGGTAGTGGCACACAAAATTCAAACATACTCTTTGGGATGATATGATCACACTAAAAAGAGAAATAGGTAATTCTCCCTTCATCCGGTAGAGAGGCTAGGCTTCCAATATCTCTTGAATTTCCTTCATTAGAACTAGCCCATCAACTGGAATTAGAAGGTGAAGATGGGAGAGCAGTTAGGATGGAAGAGCTAGTTGAGTTAGAAGAGATAAGGAAATAAGCCATGAGAAAGTTGGAAGAACATCAAAATCTAACCAAACAATGGTTTGATAGGAAATCTAGTGAGAAAACCTTCAAGGAGGTAAAAAAAATTTGAAGTGGGATGTAGATCGAGATGAACCAGAAGACACTCCAAATTTGATGTGTTATGGAGTGGACCATACATCATCTTATCTTGTAAGAAATCTAATGCATTTGAGCTATCAAAGATCAATGGGAAGTACTTCAAATCCTAGTAAATGGGATTTATCTTAAACCCTCTTATTGAGAGGTTCTTGTTTCATCTTTTTACATAGTAGGTTTAATTGATATCTTGTTTCATATTTATTGTTGGGGGACCCTGATTTTTCCTTGCTTTTTGATCACTAATTAAGATTCCCTCCCTTGATATTTTTGTGGTGATCTTCCTTGAATAAGTGTTGCATTGCACATGTTGTTGGAACTTTTTGTGGTTCCCGTTATCCAAATAACTCTCATAGTTATCTATATAACTTATATTTTCAGTCTTACTTTGATGCTTTCACATTTCAAGTTACACGCACTCAATATTTCTCTCTTGGCATAATTTTCTTTGTCGCAGCTTCTTCCACACGCCTTGATTCCTTCTCACTTTTGTTCCCCTTATCTTTGCATTATGCTATCTCCTTTTCAATTTTCCTTTACGCCCTTCTCCTTGCACCGATTTCTTTCCTATCATGTCACGTACTCCTTGCATGCATCTTTGCAGACTTTCCTTCTAAATTAGCTAAAGTCTGTTGCATGCCTTTGTGCTTGCACGCCTTGCACTTCCTATTTTCCTTGCACACCTTCACGCACGCCCTTTTATTTTTACTATTACACGCCCTTCTTCAGTTGAATGCTTGTACCCATTATCCATACTTATCCCCTGTAAGTATTCTCCTATTCCTCCTCAAGTGGACCTCCACGTGTGCGTCCCCTCTATTTCCCTTTTATGTGCTTGCCTTCTACTTCTATGCCTTATGCCTTCTTCGATGCCAATCACTATGCCACATCATCTTCTTTCAAACTTGAGTGTGCTACATGCACCAACCTATCAACACTAACAGTGGCATCGAATCTAGAAAACTAACCAAAGGCATGACACATGGCCAAAAGGACAAAAAAATTAATAGTTGGTTGATTTCTTAAGTCAATCCACGTGTGCGACGTGTCTTGTGTGCCCAGATGACTCTAACATCTTTTGACAACCATATATTTTTCTACAAAGCTCCAATCGGCATTCACCTAGGCTTGTCAAAGAGTGCTGACATAAGCTACACGTTGGACTATTCAAATTAAAATGTAGGTGAGATTTGGTAGGTAGAAAATAGGGAAACATCTTTCTGATCATCAATGCACACATCTAATCGACCTCAACCACCAGATTTTAATCAGATCCACCCTCTTTCCTTCTCCAACACACCAAACAGACTTGGGGAAGAACATTTGATAGCCTTGTAGGTGGATTTACAGGAATTTATCACTTATTGTTGGTGGTTGTAGATTTGAATTTGAGTTTCCCTCCTTTTCTCCTTCTTTTCTCTCCTTCTTATTTTATAAATAATAGAGTTCTACTTTATAAAAAGGATCCCTCCTTGTTGTAACCGTACCATGCCAAAATGGTGGCTGACATCCCATGGGTCTCAGACCTTGGCATGGTCTCTGAAATTTTTCTTGCCTCCTACCATGAATGTAAATGATTGTGCATCCCTTAAGAAATAAAATCATGTTCTATGGAACTATTGTCTTCCCTCTCTCATTTTCATTACATCTCGCCTCTTTGTTTATGTGTTGTGGCATGTTGTGCATACTTTTGTGCTTGCAATCCCCATTTTCATGTGTTGCACATGTTGGAAGGCCGAGCCCACATGTTCCCTCTTCTCATGTTCCCTATCTATTTCCTTCTATGCTCCTGGATAGATATCAACCCTTTCTTTTTCGGCACTATCACCTTCCTTATCTTAGGATTTTCCTTTCCTACACATCCTTCTATCCTGGTCCCTCGCATGTTTAGTCTAGGATTTTCATTCAACATTATGAGTATCGGTAGCATTATGGGTAGGTAGAGGAATCGGCCTTCTCGGAGATCCATCCCAAGCATGCAAGGTCCCATAACTTGGGGACGGTTACATTGTTGTCACAAATGACTCACTTATTCCATGTCCGAGACACAAAGTGCGAGTTTGACGAACAGTAGTTTCGGCATGCTCGGTGGGACTAGTATGAAGAGCTTTACATCTTCATCTCAGTAAGTTTGATGTGTTTTGCTAAGATCCATCCTTTGGAGGCATTTTTTTAACACATCTGGTGACTCCATTGATCCAAACACACCCATTTTCTCATTCGTAGACCATTCTCTCCTCCTTTCATTCATTTTCTTTCTTCCATCGTTCCACCTTCCTATTTTGAAGTTGTGTAATCATGACTTCTTTCCCTTCATGGAATTCTCATTTGCATAGTAGCAGAGCTATTTTTCTCCATCCCCATAGTTCCAAAGTCCTCCTCCAAATCAGTTTTATGAGCCTTGTCATCCTGAATATGCATATAACCCACTTTTTTCTAACCAAAATGTTTATGAAGAACAGATTTATGTAGATGATGGTAGAAACTCCATAGCAGGCTGATTTTGAGAGGCAGTGCAAAAGATGGAGATGGACATGATGTAGCTCAGAGTCAAGTGCTCCATAAAGGAAGCTAAAGTTGGCTACAAGGTCCCTTGTCCATGGGTCGGCCCTGTACCAAGCTGGTTTAGCACCCAACAAAAGCTACACTTTATCACTAAGATGTTGCCCCAGATTACAGAGTGGGTAGAATAAATGGAGGCTCAAAATCTAGCACGTGGAAACCCTACAATGGGGAAACCCTGCACTACCATCTTACAACCCTCTCGATTCCTCCGCGCCACCTACATCATCTCAGCCTATTACACATGTTCCCAACTTCTTGTGCACTTCTCCCACCGAGGATTCCATTATTCCTCCCTTCTCCCTTCCACCCCATCTTTAGTTTGCTTCCATTCCCCCTTTCGTGTGCACCTCTATTCCTTTTGTGTGCATACCTTTCATCTATCTTGTGTGTGCACCTTCCATGCCTTCTGCACCCATCCTCCCATTTCCTTCCAAGTCCCCTCTGCCTAGTTGTACCATAAATGAACAACCCCTTGCCAATGCGCCTTTCCCAACCAACGTCATCATGTTTGACAATTGCAGAACAATTGAAGAATGACATGACTCATGCGACTCCGACTGGGAAGAGGAAATCATATAGGTGCCTGTTCTAGAATAAAATCAGTTAGTTCCAGAGGGCACGGTTAAGAGAAGACCAAGTTACTTGTAGAGGTAGAATCATGTGCACCCCATCTTTGTGTAACTCAACCTACAAGCACCCCCTTTAAGAGGAAATTATGCAAGAAAATCACATCTGTGGGATTAAGATTCAAATAAATGGGAAAAACATGAGAATCATGTTGTGCCCTATCGAGATATATAAATAGTCTAGAGCCAAAGATAGATTTGTCGCCGGTCATGCTCATTTCAGAGCATGAGGTAGAGCTTCAAAGGTGCTAAAGTTCATCGACGTGCCTCCTAGATCCAAGCACAAAACAACTTTAGGAGGTATATATTCTATTTTTTGATACTTTGAGGAGGGTGAAACACCATCTGTAAGATGTTTTTTCACTCTTGTTTCCAACCATGTCCAACACCAAATCAGTTACATGGTCTCAATTTGTGAGGAAAGGAAGCTACTTCTCCCCGCTAGTAGTAGTTTTTACTTGAGCGCTCTCTGCCTCTAGTTAGTTTAGCTTAGAATAGGTTTGTTTTCAGTAACTTAAGTGCTAGTGCACACTTTACATGTGCCCTTTGGAACATGTATGTTTTTTAGCTTTTATACATAATTTTGTGCTTCGTTTCACAGTGTGCTCCATCGGTGCATTTCCTTTTCTGTTGTGCCCATGCACACCTTTTGTTTCTTCCTAAGATGACACTTAATTTTTGCAGAGGCGTTCTAACAATCTATGTAGCTTTCAACTCTCACAGCCCAAATCAGAATATCTTCATGAGAGCAGTAGTTCAGTTCAAAGTTACAAATCAGATCTTCAACTTTGGCACTTAACTCCATGCCTAATGGAATTATAAGGCTACCTTGGTCTCTTTATTTAGAAGGCATATGGTCCCTAAAGTTACCAACACTCAGTTATCCAAATAACTCTCATAGTTATCAAGATAACTTATATTTTTATTTCGACTCGATGCTTTCACATTTCAAGTGCGCATACTAAATCTTGCTCCTTGGCACAATTTTCTTGGCTACAATTCTTCCGCATGCCCCACACGCCTTGCTTCATTCTCTCTTATGTTACCCTTCTATTTGTATTGTACTATGTCCTTTTTCATTTTCCTTTGCGCCCTTCACTGCGTGCACCTGATTTCTTTCCTATCCTATTGTGCACTCCTTGCACGCACCTCTAGACTTGCTTCGAAATTGGCTAAATTCCCTCACATGCCTTCACACTTATGTGCCTTGCACTTCCTCTTTTCCTTGTGCTCCTTTGTGCACCCTTTTTCTTTTTTTTCTCGCGTGCACTTCTTTAGTTGAATGCTCATGCCCCTTCTCCATACTTGTCCCCTAAAAGTATTCTCCTATTCCTCCTATGCATGGACCTCCGCCCGCACCTCCCCTCTATTTCCCTTTTCACGCCTACCTTTTTCTTCCATGCCTTGCACCTTATTCTATGTCACCACTGTGCCACATCATCTTCTATCATACTTGAGTGTGCTACACACAACCTATTAAATCATATCAATAGGGTGCTAAATCTAGACAACCAACTAATGCATGACATGTGGCAAAAAAGACAAAACAAATGAACAGTTGGCTGATTTCTTCAGTCAATCCGCATGCGCCATGTGTCTTGTGTGCCCAGACGACTCTAACATCTTCCAAAAAATGTATCTTCTACTACAGAGATCCGATCAGTATGCACCTAGGCTTGTCGAGAGCTACTGATACAAGCTACATGTTGGACTATTCAAATTCAAATCTAGGCGAGATTTGGTAGGTGAAAAATAGGGAAGCATCTTTCGATCATTAATGCACACATGTAATTGACCTCAACCACCAAATTTCAATCAGATCTGCCCTCTTTCCTTTTCCAACACGCCAAATAGACTTGGGAAGCACATTTGATAGCCTTAGAGGTGGATTTGTAGGCATTTATCACTTGTTGTTGGTGGTTACAGATTTGAATCTGAGTTTCCCTCCTTTTCTCCTTCTTTTCTCTCCTTCTTCTTCTATAAATAGTAGAGTTCTACTTTATAAAAAGGATCCCTCCTTGTTGTAATGGCACCATGCCAAAATGGTGGCCAACTTCCCATGGGTCTCAGACCTTGGCATGGTCTCTGCAATGTTTTCTCACCTCTTTCCATGAATGTAAATGATTGTGCGTTCCTTAAGCAATAAAATCATGTTCTCGTGGAACTATTATCTTCCCTCTCTCATTTTCATTGCATATCACCTCTTTGTCTACATTTTATGGCATGTTTTGCATACTCCTGTGCTTGCAATCCCCATGTTCAAGTGTTTTACACGTTGGAATGTCGAGCCTGTGTGTTGATCTATGGCGTGCGTCATCTGTAATCTTCTCTCGCGCCCTCTTTGTTTCCTTCTTTTCTCGTGGAGAGAGATCATCCCTTTTTTCTAGTGTTATCACCTTCCTTAGCTTAGGTTTTCCCTTTCCGCACATCCTTCTATCCTTGGTCCCTTGGCATGTTTTGTCTAGGATTTGCATTCAGCATTAGGAGTAGCGATAACGTTAGGGGTAGGTAGAGGAACCGGCCTTCTACATAGATCCGTCCCAAGTGCACAAGGTCCTATAACTTGGGGATGGTTCCATTATTTTCACAAATGACTAGATTCTTCCAGATCCGAGACATAGGTGCAATTTTGATGAACAATAGTTCCTACTAGGTTATCGAGCCATGATGAATCGAGTGAAGCTGAACTAGCATGTAGATCCAAGTGTGTAAATCAAGTGTTTGTTGTTGATATGAGGAAGAGTTAATATTTGTTTCACAAAGCGAGGATTTTTGGTAAATTCTTCAAGGCCGGACAAGTTCAAAAATAAGACAATTTCAAGGTGAGGTTTAGAGATTCAAGATTAATTTTCAAGTTATATACTAACTCCATTACTAATGGATACAAAAGGCCACTAGTTCACATATTTAGCAGGAAAATGTCCCCCAAGACGCCCCCTAAATGTTGTCAAATAAGCAATTATGCTTATTTGGATAACTTAGTTCAAAAAATAGAATCCACACAGTCCTCTTTTTCCACGGACCCCTAATTTTGCATGAGTCCTAAAAATCCACGGCCTCATCTTCCACGATTCCTAGTTATCTTCGGCTTCCTTCTTTTCCATGGGTCCTAGTTATCTGTGTCTTCTTTATTTTTGTGGGTCATAGTTATCTCGTAGCTTTCTTCTTTTTGTGGGTCCTAGTTATCTATGACTTCCTTCTTCTCCATGTGTCCTAGTTATCAGCAACTTCCTTCTTTTTTGTTGGTTCTAGTTTTCCATGCTTTCCTTTTAATCGATGGGTCCTAGTTTTCCACAAATTCCTTCTTTTCCATGGGTCATAATTTCCCATAGCTTCCTCTTTTTCACAGATCCTAAAAATCTGCAGCTTCCTCAAAATTTACGGAACATAAAGGAAGACTCCAAGATCTAGTAAGGAGTTGACATGTTAACAAGGGAAACCCAAAGGTTAAATTTGATGGCCTTGTGGTCATCAACTATGAACACGACATGAGGATCTTCAAATTCTCAACATTTGATCCAGTTACCAAATAAGAAAATATATACCGTTGGAAAGGTCTTGAGGAGTAATACATGTTAAAATCAATTTTGGGTCACGATAAAGTGTTTTCTTGGGCCAAAAATGTAAAAAAACTCATAACCATTTTCACGTATGGGTTTTGCAAAACTCTATAGCGCCCATGCTAGGTCTACATACTTAAATGCAAAGTGGTCCTTAGTGGTTGTAGAAGTGGGTGATCTTATTTATTTCATATTTCATCTCCCCCTTCTCTTTATTATTTATATGTAACTCATTTTTATTGTAGAAAACATCCTCTCCTAAATGCAAGGTTATGATGCCCTTTTGTGTGGCCAAGTATTTTGAGTTGCAAACATATTTCTATGTTGTTTTTATGCAATACACTCGGCGCCTTCTCCATTATTATTCTGATTGTGCATAATCTAATCAATGATATATAGTTATTATGGCTCTCCTCCCACCCTTTAATTTATTTTATTGTATTCTTTCCTTTATATTCTTTTATGGATTGTTGTGTGAGTTATATTTACATAAATTTCATCCTTTGTGTCACTTATGTAGATAATCGAGTTTGGTAAAATTTCAAGGTTGAATGTGTCTTATTTTTTCCCTCTTAGATTTGCATTTTTCCCTCTCATTATTCATCTCAAGGAGAGAATCCATTTCCAATTTGGTGCATCATCTTATCTTTATTTAATATTTCATCTTTCTTAACCTTGGTTCCTTAGAAATCTTAGATTAGACCTAGTTAATAATAGTTGATGGGGGTGGGAATGGTGCAGTCAAGTCACATGGTTGTGTGCTTTCCCACCCATGTTTAAACCCCCTTGAGGCATGATCCTCTCTGAGGTTTTTTTTCCGCTAGATGTAACTTATCTTCTCGTTGTATTCGCAGCTCATTGGTTTCTTCACTCGCTACTATTGTAAAGATGCGCAGTTATTTCTTCACTCGGACCATTTTTTCACTCTGCGGTCATTGCATTCTTGTTCACTTCAATCGTTTTGGTTGTTACATCATTTTTTCTTCACTTGGGATACTACTTTTTACTCACAATACATCACCAAATTCTCATTTTAGCTTCACTCTAGAGATTGTTTCACTCGCCGCAAATGTTGCTTCAACATTTCCGGTTCATAAGGCTGCTTCATTCAGTTCCTTGTGTTAGTTCCCATCATTGTAACAAAGGTTTTGGATCCTCTCAAAAATTCCTCAAAGATGTACAAGGATGTGGGTACTTTCAAAACCCTCAAATTTACCCTTTATCCAAAAAAAAAATAGAGTATAGAGTTGGTTAGATTAATGTTAGTGAATTGGGGTGAAAGGAAACAACCTTTTCACCTAGAGATTTCCTGGAGGATCCATTGTCCCAAAATTTGAAGGTATTTCCTTGTGTCATTAATTTTTTTATCCTAGCTTCAACAAAGGGGGAAACTTCAAGTGGCAACAATTATAATCTAGGATAATTACACAAAAAGAACCAAATGAAACCCTTAGTATCCCGTTGCTTTCAACAATTTTTGGTGCACCAAGATCCCATGAAATTGAGTGGTGATTAAATAATATTAATTACTTAAATTAGGCAAGTTAGATCTATATTGAAATTTGCAAAAATAAAAATTTCAACTAATATGAACACTTGACAAAAAAATGAAAATTGCATATATTATTTGAATACATGCAAAAAGGTAAAAATACCTACATATTTGTCCTCGTGCATGTAGAGCAAGGTGAAATTTTATTACTATGATACAAAATTATATTGTAAAATATTTTTAGGAACATTTTAATAACCATAAGACATTCACCCACATACATGCATATAATATAAATTAATGAAATCTTAAAATAAAGATAACATAGATCCGGGCATGTGAGGTCCGAGTGGTTAAATAATTAACCGAATTGAATATTAATTAAATAAACTATCAACCATTGAAAATAAAATTACAAAATAAAATTTAAAAATGAAATAAACATAGAGACAAGATTTTACGTGGAAAACGCATTTGAAGGGTAAAAACCATGGTATAAACACCGTAAGATTTCCATTTACTTGAGAAACATGAAATTACAAGATAGTGAAATCTCCTCCCTCACTTCTCTCCTCCATAAATTCACCATGTGAATTTCACTCAATACCATTTGATTTGACCTGCGAGTCAATATAAATAAATCAAACGGGTGTTTTTTTTTTTTATTATTGGCAAATAGTTTTTTGAAAGGGACTATACCCTTGTACAACATGACTCAAAAGCCAGATATAGCCAAAGTAACATAACCAAAGAGGATCAGGATCCAGATATGAACAATAAGCCCAACGGCAGAAATACCATTTGATTTGACCTACGGGTCAATATAAATAAATCAAACGGGTGTGACTTCTCGTGAAGCACCCCAATTAAATAATAATTGATTTTAAATAACCAATTAACTTTATAAACATGTAGTTTATATTAAATAAATTAAAATATTATATATTCTAATTTATTTAATTATAAACTATAGTTTAATAACAAGAACACTTAATATTAAATGTTCTAACACTCCCCCTTAATATTAAGTGGAGAACAGGATAATGATCAGATTCTTGAAATATACAAGAAGCTTAACTCACTAGATAACAGACTGGGAAATGCAAAAGGAAGACATGACTATACCATTTCTATGCTTAAGGCTATCTACAACTTCATGGAGCAACATGTCAAAAGTGTATGTGTGCTCAGTGACATTCTTGTTGCCATTTGGGAGTCGGACTAGTACGGGACTTGATTCTCTCACAACTGGACAAGAAGGATCCCTCCCATGTCACTTCCTTGGAACTCTTCACCTCTCTACAAAAGGTAAGGACAAAGATTGACAAAGCAGACAAGTGAAGAGGACTATCCTTACTTCTGGTATTTTGTTTTGTTGTTGTCAGGATGTTGTTTTCATGCATTTTTGTCACTGTTTTGATCCTTTTGTATGGTTTCTCGAATAATTATAGTTATATTTTCATGTTTAATTTAGATGTTGATCCAAACTTGATGTATTTACTATATTATCTGGCTATGGATCCTTTTTAATAGGTTATAGTCCCTTCAAAACTATGGACTATTTTTTTTTCTCTATCTAGCTTTTGAGTAATTTTTGTAATAGGGTATAGTCCCTTCAAAACTATTTACCCCTAATAAAAAAATATTAAGTGGAGAACATATGCCAAAGTTCCCTGTTTGTATAACAATATTTACAAATCCATAAACCATAGTTAAGATTTAGGCTAGCATATCACTTTTGAAGGATTTATACACCTTCATCATGCTAAACTTACTTTTGGTACAAAAGGATGTAGAATCCATAAATTAGAAGTTATGATTTAGGCTAAGTATAATTTGTGAAAGTAAAAATCATCATTTCTCATGGAAAATATAAACCATCATCTCCAGGATTCTTTAATAAAATAAGGACCTCCTTTATAATGTGATGCAACATCACTATACTATAAAATAAACTTATAGTTATAAGTTTACTAAGATCATAAACATATCTTTTAAAATGTTTTACATTAGAGCAAAAGTATAGAGGAGAAGGAGAAAACACATGGCCGACCATTAGGAGGTAGCATTTCCATGTAAAATCCCCCTCAAATGGAAACTCAAAGGCCAATCATTTCACGAAACTTACAAAACTTTACAACACACAATGGATTTGTAAACATATATACAACTTGATCTTCATTCAGAAATACTAGAGATCTATATCACCATAAAGTACCTTCTCTCGGATGAATTTCATATGAATATCTATATGCTTCTTTCTCGATGTTGAAACTAATCTTAGGAAGAGAAATATAACTTTGACTATCACACAAAAGAGAATTACTTCCTTTCACTTCTATGTGAATCTCTTACAACACTCACTTTATCCACATGGATTATTTCACTGTTTCCATCGCACTTCAATATTCTACCTTAGTAGAATAGATCGAGACTTTCGTTGCTTTTTTGCTCCAAGTAATAACACTTATACCAAACTTGAAAAATATCTATTTGTAGATTTTCTATCTAACACAACACCAATATGGTTAGAATCACAATATTCATATAAACATGTATAAGCATAATATAAATCATTATTTATTTCAATTTAAACCATTTATAAATCTTACATTTAGGTTAAAAATTACATTAAATAACAACTTAAATGAAAATATGTTTATGATCAACCATGTCATATTACCAATATATTGAATTTTTGAAACAAAATTTCAACATTTCAATCTTTAAAAATATATTAGATGCAATCAGTATTGGACGTCTCCAATACAAACACAAAGGCATCCCCAAGTGTCATTTGATATGCATATAATACTATTTTTAGTAATCACATACTAATTTAGAGTTTAGAAATGTTTTATCAACATATATATCTTCATTATCTACTTTAAGCCTTTAAATTTGTGATAAGATTGATAGATAACACATATGAAAGAATGACCAAATCATGCAAGAATAATCAATAATGAAAGTAACAACATACACTTGAACCATTTAGGGATGGAATTTTTAAAGGTCCTTTAACATTACTGTGGACAAATTCCATGGATTATGTGGATTTTGCTTCAAGATGACTAAGGAAGGGTTTTGGTGACTGTTTACCACATAAGCACCCTTCACACGTTTCATGAGAGATAGGTGGCAGACCGAAACTAGGTTAAGTCGAGACATGTCATACATGCTCCTAAAATTAACATGACCTAGTCTTTCATGCCACAATTGAACATCACTTCTATTTTTGAGTAGATAAACAAGAAGCAAAAAAAAAAACCTTTAAACACATATAATCCATTCTTTTGTATGCCTTCAGAAACTAGTAACATTTAACTCATTTATCTTTAACAAAATTACACTATAATTATTCTGAGTTAGTTGTGAACAAGAAGAAAAATCATTTTTAATATAAGAACACATAAAACATCGTTAAAAACATTTTCTTTTCTTGACCCTGAATATCGAGAATAGAATGATCACTTAGATAGATCATTTGATATCAGTTAGAATATTATATTTATATGACATGTGCCTAGATGCACCATTGTCTAATATCTATTCATTTTCTTTGGTAGTGACTAATGCAATTTACAAGGTAACTACATTATATTTATGATTATTCTCTTCATTCTTGTTTTGATTTTGATTTGGTTTATTCCCTTTTTATTTTTGAAATTTGGCTTGTTTTTTTTACTTTACAATCTTCCTTCTTGTGACAAAATTTTCCCACAATTGTAACATTTTCCATCAAAAATGACTCTTAAATTCCCTTATTTCTTTTCTTTACTAGGGGTTTAAAGTTTGATTTTTGATTCTTGTTAAATATAGAAAGGGTGTTCTTAGATTTATGTGCGATAAGTGCCCTGAGTGGCATTCCTTTGAATCAAAATTTGACATGACCTGCTCTTCCTAGATCAGAGAGCACTTAGTGAAGACAAATCAAGGATGTCTTGTTTAGTTTAATATTTAGAATTTAGAATTTAGAATTTAAATGAAATTCTTAAACCTTTTATGGATGTTCAATTGAATAATTAAATACAATAGTTTATCACGAGTCAAGTTATTGTTACATCCATCTAATTGAGATTTAATGTCTTTATTTTTTTAGAAAATTAACTACTTTTTCATCTCCCTTCATGAGAGTCATCATTAACTCAAGAATCAATTTTATAATTTTCGATAAATGTGTACCGTATATGATGATTATAGATGTGTTCAAGCTTCACCAAGACTTTTCTAATTCCTAATATGATGTAGTAATTAATCCTAGATGCTTCATAATATGATGGACATTTCCTCCTGCACCTTCTGTTGATATGTGGATACATTGTTTGTTGTTTCTAGATTGTCGGTGAGCCTTCTCTGCACCATTAACGATGGTCTAAAGATTGTGTGCCATGAATTTTACCTTCATTCTAATCTTCCAGATGCTATAATTTGATCCATTCAACATCTGTGATTTTTCAATAGTAAAATGATTAGACCCCATTTTTATGTAAACAATTCAAAATGAGAAAAAATAGGTTCTTGTAAAGGAGTTTTAGAAAGTCCCTATCATTTTTCAAGTGAATATGTGGGTCATATTTTGGTGTTTTTACCCTTTTCACGTCAAAATTGACCTGTCAAAAGAATACTTGCACATAATATATTAATTTGACTATAATATTCACATATTCCATTGAAATGTAAATTTTTTTTTTTTAACTTTGAAAAACTTGACCGATCACCGTAAAAGAAGTGCAATATTTCTTATTTTTGAAAAATCATTGATTATTTAAACAATAATTATTTATTACTATTGAAATATAAAAAATAATTTATTTTTTTCTAAAATAAATTTCTTTTGATAAAAAAATAAGTGTATATAAAAAAATTGGGGAGACAAGCTCCCAAAGTAAAGTTAGGCATTATTCACATATCACTTGACCGAGATCATATCAACCAACTTGTTATCGCAACTAATTCGGTCAAGCTAATAACTAACTCACAACATGAACGAGCTACTAACCAACTCAACTCACCATAGCAACCAACACGAATAGGGATGATTCAACAAACCCAACTCACCAACATAGACCAACAAGCTTACGGAGGGGACTGTGTCCCAAAATCGATAAAAGGAGAGTGAACATGACCGCAACAACAACTACATCTAGTATTCCTTTGGCTTTTAAAGGCTTATAAATCCTTTTCCTTCTTCAATTTGAGACTAAATCTTGTTCACTTTGTGCAATACATGGTCATTGATCGATTCAAATAGCCAACCTATCAAGTTGAGATATGCGGAAAGCCCATAGGGATACACAAATTACAAATGGCCAATTCAAATTTATTAGTAGCATCATCCATTCTAATATTTTTCTTTACAAAGTGTGACCACAAGAATGGGCCTTATCATTTATATACTAAAGTCCCCATAGACTCGAGGAAAGAGCCAAAGCAATCCAAGAAGAGCAAGTACATACCCCAAAGTGCTCTTTGAGCTAGATCTTGCCACATGGAGCTCTTAAGGTAAGAGTAGTTATAAGTGGTATTACAATATATGGTAAGTGGAGATAGACCAAATTAATATGTATGGAAAAAATATTAGAATAAAGTGTGGAGGGTGGCAGTTTAAATAGGATTTGATCCCAAGTTTTAAATGTATTCAAGCCTTGAAATGACTAAATCCCACATATTTACCCACACCACCTCATATTCCAAGTAGTGGTGGTCAAATCATACCAAAAATCCTCATAAAACAAACTGTGAGTGTATATAAAGGAATATTACACGGTCCATTGATCTAATTAAAAAAGTGGTAAGGTTTATTTTATTAGTTCCTATATACCTTTCACGGTATCCAATTAAGCATATAACTATTACAATTACATGTAAGCATTTTTTTGTGATGTCAAGATTTCACAGATTTGACATATTGATATAAAGAAAATTAGAAAATAATATTTTTTTTGTTATTATGATTGGTGGAATATGTCTGATTTGACTATTTTTGTGCCTTATTAAACTATAATTCTCTATATTTTTCAAAAAAAAAAGTGCGTGTAGAGTGAGATAATTAATTACGCCGAAGGCATTTCACTATGGGGAAGAGGCCTCCCTGCGAGTAAGATTGAATCCGTCCATCGTCGACATAATATTATTTTATTGTGATCCGACGGAAGGGCTATGTTTATGTACTATGTGTTGATTCTGACAACCCTGTCAGCGCGCATATGAACGTTATGCTATTATTTTATTCTCGTTGTGTATTCGATGCCATTGCTTCTGCCAAGTGGACTTCCAGGCTCCAACCTTCCATTCGCTCCATCAAGCTTTGTACAGGGTTGTCAATCGGGTTTTCCAGTCCAATGGTATGATTTCTTTTCTCGCCTTATCATTACATAATAAGAATGAAAGTATGTATGAAAGTGCATAGGTCGGATACATTTTATCAAATTTAAACCTTATCGCACTGTATGTGCCTGGAATTTCTTCAAGCTGGCTGAAATATATACCGTTCCAAACTCCGGTCGCCCAATATTGAACAGAATCATTCCACATGAGAACAAATTTCTTGACCCCGGACGGATCCTGCAGAGCAGAGAAAATCCCAGGAGCTGCATCCCAAGAATTCTTTCAAGAGATTAACTTGTGCCGTTTTCCAATGTTCATGCTAGGCAAAAAAGTATTCGTGGGATGGGCGAAACTCTCCCAAACAGTCTCAGATCTGTTGTGAGAACCCAGCAGAACAAAATTACCAGAATCCAGAAGCACACCCCGTGAAACCTTGTTAATGGTACTTGCATTGATCGACCACACAGATGCTCCCCTGCACCAAACACTCCCAGATGACCATCTCTCGACAGATTCAAAACGTCGGCCCGTATGTTTCTGATAGGAGACTGCCTATTTGCCACCCAAACAATTTCCTTCTCACAGACACTGGCATACCAGATGCCAACATACCAGTTATGTGTTCCGCTAGGACTGAAAAAACCCATTGCAAACATACCATTCTTTGACATTATCGTTTGGTTTACGGTGAGTGAAACCCCTAACGAAAGGGTGTCTCCATGACCATCAACTGGTAAGGAATAATGGCAACTGCACAGTAAAATAAAAATCGAAACCAACTTCAGACAGCTTATGTCCAGACCGTTTGCAACCATTTCCATATTTTTGACGTTCTTGGTTTTGCAGCTAATGAAAATTAATAAGCCGGACAAATTCGTCTGCACTAATTACTACATAATTTGGCCCATTAAAGCGAATTCAGAAAGGAGCTGCAACAACCAAGTAACGTTGAACATGGACGGAATATTAACATCAACGTGATAATTCAAATATGTTGGAGCGTAATCTGAGTTTTGGTTGGTTGATCAGTCTTGCAAACATATTTGATGTTTAAGCTGAGTTGATAGAACATATCTTCTAACATCTTTCCTCAAGTCTAATTGCCCCTTCCAACCAAATGCATTTAATTCGCCCTGAGAGGTAAATGGAATGTATAATTCGAGTACAAATATGCACATGCATTTTTGTAAGTTATTTTAAATTGGATATAATTATAGCTTAGTTTTGTATGAGCAATTTTTTTATCAGATTAGAAGGTAACAAAATATTAGTGTCAAATTACCTTTAGATAGCATAGATAGAATCTTCCATTTTAGATTGATATAGAAAATCTAATTCTGATGAACTTCAAATTCACCATTCAAGTTTATACAATATTTTACCTTTTAACAACTTGTATTTATTTATGATCAGATTCAACGGACAGAGAATCGAATGCAGGAGAAATGGTGGTCGACCGATCTACCTATCCCTCACGCACGTTCGCGGGGGGAATATTTAATTAAAAAAGGTCAAATATTGAACAAACCAATGTTGTGGCAGAGTGGTGGGCCTCCCGCCTTGTATTTTGCAGGTCGCGAGTTCGAATCCGCCTATCTCTCTGCAAACGTGCGTTAGAGATGGGCTCTACCGTGGTCGACGAAGCACGGACTGATATCTGCCTTACACGTGGTGGGAACTGTATGGACTGACATGGGGAAATACGAAGCAGGGAAAAATATGGCTCTGGACAGAGAATGACATGTCTGGGTCCTGGGTGCATGCGGCCATTCCTGCCTTCGCCATCATGAAGGAGAGGAATAGATATGTGAAATTATGCAGGTTACGCCTTCATAATCATGCAGGTCAAGAAATCAAGAACTTCTCTAGCTTTGTGTGAATATACTACGGTGCCCGAGTTTCTGGCAAGTTTAAGCTTCTGCTTCTTGGTTTCCAGATTTCCATCAGCTCTGTGTTTCGGGCTAAGGAGGCAGCATTTTTCCTTCTGTTTTCCCGGGTTCGCGACGACGGCTTGCAACACGATGAAAGAGGCAATCCACCACGCTGCACAAGCAGCGGCCAGTTTTTTCGTTGTACCCAGCGAACTATTCCTGGTGGAGAAGGAATGGAAACTTGCAAGGTAAGCTGAGTTGGGACCAATATTTTTGCTATATATACTCACTGTTTTGGTTAATAATTTCGTGTGAAATGTTCATATGAATAGCTTTGGAAGCGGAAAGGCAGCTGCATTTCCATGTGTGGCACGCAAAATCCTTAGAAGAAGATGCGGAGAGAAATGCGTGCTCACGCCTTACTTTCCTCCAGACAATCCTCACAAGTTTGCGACCGCACATCGGGTGTTTGGAGCAAGCAACATTATCAAAATGCTTAAGGTAAGGTTAAAAAAAGTAATCTTTGCTACATAGTTGTGTCTACAAGTATAATAATGTTGATAACAGTTATTCATGAAATGTGGTTGAATGTATCAGGATCTTCCAAATGATGGAAGCGCTGACGCGGTAAGTAGCATGGTGTATGAAGCAGAGGCGAGACTGCGAGACCCTGTATATGGGTGTGCAGGAATTGTTTGTCATCTGCAACACCAAATCTCAAAACTGCAAACTCAATTGGCAACTGCACAAGCAGACATTCTGAAACTTCATTTGGACTAGGCTAATCTCGTGTCCCTTGTCTCGTGATTGTACACGTCGAGGGAAGAATCCGAGCCCTTCTCTTCATCTGAAAGTGACCCGCAGGATAACGATAACGATAATAGTGCAGACCATAATAATGACTTTTTTCAGAGGAATCTGATCCCATGATACTGTGGGAACCGTTGTGGCCCTAAAGTGAAATAGAATGATTCCATTATTCAAGCAGAGCACAAGCTGTGTATGATTGTAGACGAATGTACTAAAGTCTGACGCCTCCTTGTTCGCCATTTAAAATAAAGAGGGTTACTTGCTTACATGTTGAATTATTGCGGGTCTTTTCCTTTGTTGGGAGGAAGTTAAATATGAAACCGAGAGTCATGTTGATGTTTATATTCTATTTTTCAAAATAATCGATGAGTAATGATGTTAACCAGGCAATTAAATGTCCCTTCTTACCAGACATACGCCCCTGGCAGTGCTAGATTTTGCAAGGCGTTTCAATGTCGTTTTACAGATTTAAAAACGAGTTTTAAATATTAAATTTGATGGCCATTGGTAATGGACAAAATTAACACTAAATCAATGAAACTTGAATATCTTCTTAATTTAACTAGCCAAATAGAAATAAATTTTTCAAATTTCTATTTTTTATATTTTATAAATTCTAATTACGCCAAAGGCGTGTTCTCTGGGAGAAAACCCGACCCCCTCTGACTCTGACGGCGACAGCGATGATTGAGATCAATCAGTTGACGAAGTACGGTCATATCGTAGCCTCGCAGGTGTCGGCCAAGGGGTGTACTGCCAGCGGTGCAGAGTGGGAAAGGTGAGTGTTGCGACCAGGGGTTAAATTTGGCAAAATTTACATGTAGCTTAGGTCAGCGTCTTTAACGTCTCTGGATCTCAACTAAAGTGCAAGGAAATGACAGGTCTGAAAGGCCATATAAGACGTGTCGCTCCCCATGTTCTGCATTAGGTTTGTGGGTGAGTTTGTTTGGCCATGGGTCTAATCTTTCCACTAAACTTTTATTTTGTTGTTCAATACGTGGAGAAACAAACAACCATATGACACTTTTGAAGATTTTGGCCGTAATATATCATAAATATATTATATAGTATTAGTATTAGTATATCATATATCATATTAATATTTATTATATCATATTGTAAAATATCATTAAATATATGCAAAATATATAGTTGTATGAGTATTTGTATTTTTAAATATACAGAAAATAAAATGATAAAAAAGTTTGTATGAGAATTTGTATTTGTCAATACGTTCATCAAATTATATAGCTGGCGATGTAGAGATATTCAAAACAACATTTAAAATGTTGATTTATATGGAGGTTTGTTTCTTTACAATAAGCGGTGGAATCGCCAAGTGTTATTACGCCGAGAAAATAATATTTAAAATTCCTTTGTTGCATCCGAGAAAAATAAGTGGAATTGCCAACTGTTATTACGCCGAAAGATGATAGCATTTATTATGCCAAGAAAATAATATTTAATACTCCTTTGTTGCATCTCGAGAAAATAAGCAACGAAATCGCCAACCGTTATTACGCCGAAAGGTGTTAGCGCCAGGGGAGACCAACAAATTATGCGCCGACCGAGATGCTTTGGTTGACGATGTACGGCAAACAAGATTCTCACATATGGCATTAAAACAAAGGCACGATAATGTGTGTAAATATATGCAAAATATATAGTTGTATAGTTTGTATGCGTATTTGTATTTTTAAATATACACAAAATAAAATGTTAAAAAAGTTTGTATGAGAATTTGTATTTGTCAATACGTTCATCAAATTATACAACTGGCAATATAGAGATATTCAAAAGAAGATTCAAAATGTCGATTTACATGGAGGTTTGTTTCTTTACAATAAGTGGCGGAATCGCAAACTATTATTATGTCGAGAAAATAATATTTTATATTCCTTTGTTGCGGTCAAGAAAATAAGCAATGGAATCACCAACCGTTATTACGCCGAAATGCATTTACACTGAGAGAAATTGGAAAATTCGTTGACGGCCGAGATGGATTGGTTGATGTTCTATGGACAAACAAGAACCTTACACGTGGCATTAAAACACAAGCATGGTAATGTGCGTAATAAACATTCCTATTTTTTGATTAAGTTATTACCTCGTTATCCGATGTCCCTCTAAAGAGTCGTGTTCACGCTTGCGCGTGGACCTGAGAGTGTCCATTGGACGGAAATAATACTATCATGTAAACAATCTCTCCATACTTACGTCGTTAGAGGCCAACACGTGTCGCTCCAGTTGTATATATTGGATTAGGGAATAGCGTTTGAAAAATAACAAAGTTGTAGCATTTCGGGAAAAGCAAACAATGGTGTAGGTGTTGTTATAGAAAAGATGGGCGATTCACAGATGCGCAACACACAAACTTGATGACAATAACTTGGTTTGATCTGAATGAGCAGACGAGGCATCCGGATTGTGCGGGGACTTAACCATTCCCCTCTGTCACATTGTCGTCAGAGTTCGCATGCTCAAGAGAATGAGGAGCGAGACGAGGCATCCCGGATCATGTGGGGACTTAACCATTCCCCTCAGTCACATTTTCATCGGCTGCAAGTTCATGTGCTCAAGAGAATGAGGAGCAAGAAACAAAGCAAATTACCTAAGCACTGTCTCATCCAAGGCTTGTTTAATGTGGGCTCTAGCCATTTGATTTGTGAATATCCCTAAACCGCCTCAAACCGGAGCATGCACATATTGTGTAAAGAGAAACAAAAATGAAGATGTTCGAGTTGGAGCAAGCGAGGCCTATAGCGAAGGTGACAGTTACGGTGGCGGTGGCGTTAAATCCACAAACACAACCCTTTAAGCGAGTGTTTTCATTTGATCCGGTCAGGACGGTTGCACTCTGGGAATGAACTCAAGAGCTTGTGCATTAAGCAAGATGAACGTTGAGTTCTTTTCAAGAGAAATCGACCATGTTGACTCTTGATAGGTTGCTTACATATGAATTGCAACATTACACTTTTTCTCAGTGTCAACCACAAAGTCATGCTTCCTCGTCGTTAACTTCGATCCAAACAGGGTGCTTTGTTCTTCATTTCAATTTCCTTTTCCACTCACCAATATTTTTGTTTCACCGTTAACATCGCTATTTAAAATTATAGTTTTTATTTTTCAAAATTATCATTTGCAAGGGAAAAATCATTTATTCAGGATTGATGTGAAATGACATAAAGGTAATGGCATATAAATTTGAGAAAAAATTGGAAACAATAAATACAAAATAAATTCATAATTGCCTTATAATAAAAGTTTGAAATAATTATATTTGCCTCTTGTTTTTATATATGCTAGCAATTGCATATGAGTTGCAAATTACGCCAGAGAGGATAACAACGTTAAGTTTGTTGGAGTTGTAATTCTTTAGTGGGGTCACCATATGTGCTACTTTGAACTGCCTACGAATGATGGAATATCACCAAACCCCCAAGACCTCTACACATGCTAGCATTCCATCAAATATATTCCCAACTTGTCTAAAGAGCACTTTAAATGCATGCATGGAAAAATATTTATTTAAAGCAATGTTATGTGGGGACGTGTACCCCCGAAAACCAGAGGTCTTGGGGATGACAAGATGAGAGGAAAATGTTCCCCCCACATTTAACCATAACTCGACTATATTGTATTATAAAGACATTAAGAATCAAGAGTGATATATGAATATAGCAAATTTTTAGCACAAGTGCACATGGTGGACTGTCACAACATAGTATGAAAACCAACAACATACATTAATATTTTTATAAAATCGAATATAATTACGCCAAAGGCCTATTCACTGGGGGAAGCCTCCTCCCCTCTGACAACTGATAAGACATCAACGTCTGTGATTTTTTGGTCGATGATGTACGAATTGTCATCTTCCGTACACGTGGCACGCAGTGGTTGGATACTTTTAACTATTTTAGCCCGCGTTGTCATACCTTCTCGATGAGGCAATGGCTGGGCTAGCATTTGTCGTTAAATTTTGTCTCCCGATACGTCATCTAACGAAGCCAGATTAAACGTCTGTCATCTTCTCCACATTGCATCGTTTAATCTCTTTGTTGCTTTCATTGTCACGTTTCCATAAGGAAATGATAATTTCTCGGAAGATCCTCCAGAGCAGCGTGGTTGAACCAAAAACGTGTCGAGAGATTTAACAAAAGAATGCTCTGAACGGGTTTTTATGGATTTGGATTTTTTTGCGATGAAATCATTACTCTCAAAGCCAAATATATATGGTCGCTGCCAAACAGGTCGTAGACCATTTTTTATTTGATATATCATGTTTTGTAATATATTTATTTATTTATTTATTCTATATGTATATTGTTATTACTACTGGTTTGTTTTATAATTTTTTAATAAATATTTATTTATTTATATATATATATATATATATAGTGTTTTTATTAATGATGTTCTACATTTTTTAAAATTCTTTAGTTATTCAATATATATATATATATATATATATATATATATATATAATAAATTATATTTGTATATATTTATATAATAACATAAATAATGTTTTGTATATTGTATTTTGAATATTTTTGTTGATGATATGTTTTTCATGTTTTTATTAAGCTCGAGTTATTATCCTGAAAGGCATTTCCACAAGCGGAAGCCTCCTCCCCCTCTGACAACTGAAAGACACATGAACGATTACAATTTATTTGGTTCTTGAGCACTGACATTTATCACCATACGTACACGTGGCGTGCAATGGTTGGAGACAACTTGTCACATGTCAGATGACCAAAATTGTTGTGAGGCCTTCAACATTCTGCTCTTCCAACGCCGACTTTGTATCTTTAAAATTGAACGCGTCAACTAATGGATGAGAAGAATGGTTGTGGAGCAGCTCCGGATCGTCATATAACAATCAATTGTCCGTCTGTGCCAAGATCGATGTTAGAATATTCGCCAGGGAATCGTCCTCCAGCTCTAAATTCCTTGTGTTGAGATCCCGCACGCGAAAAATTGAATCCATCTCTGAAGTAGAAGAAAGGTTTTCGCCGTCTTCTATGTTTGCATTTTTAATCTTGTCATCGTGATGGTTTGTCATGGACATATCGATAGATTCCGAGGTGAAATCCAAGAAGGGCACGCAAGATTCGATCCATGATTCTTCGTCCATGGCGAGGAAAGTGTGTTGGATGAAACTTGCACCTTGGTCATCTAAGGCCATAAGAGCCACCAAATCCTTCTCCATGTACTGGACAAGGCTCGATTCCCAGTCTTGTTGGGCCAACATAATGGATGCAAAGCCATGGTAATTACTAATTACGGAATAAGATGAATTGATATTATAATTGGTGTTAGCTAAGAAATAATGATTGTTCTAAAACATTTTAGGGATTTTTAAAAATTTTTTGGGAACTCATATTATCATCGTTCATTATGAAATTGACATGTACTTTAGCTTGAGTTACCTTGCAATCGCAAGAAAAGTAATTATGGCTACAAGCCTCCTCCATTTTTGGCAACTGATATAGACATCGATGCTTATGATGTATTTGGTCGGCGAAGCACAGACATTCATCTACCGTACACATGGCTCACAAAGTGGTTGGAGAGTGACTGTCACATGTCAGATGAATAAAGCATGTTTACGTCACAACTATATCGTCGACATTGTTTACGTCAACTTCTTTTGTCGTCCATATTTGACTAAAGCAATCACGCTTATAAGAGGAATCCCGTCTTCATTCTCTATCCTTAACAATCCCCTCTTATTCAGCGGTGTACCATCCCTTTCAAGCTACTCCACTTCTTCTGGACTCTGAATATTTTCTACTTCTCCACTTTTCACTACTTCATTTACTAACTAGAAATATCATAATGCTTTGTTGTGTTTTTCAATTACTTTTCCACCTTAAGAATATTTTGATTTCGGCGTTAACATCGCACACCTCACGTGCGATTGCTAGTATTACAGTTGTAAATGCATTGATTTTTAGTTGTCTATTTGTCTTTTTGTTGACTATTTATTGATAGGAATTAAATAAATGTCAAATCTATGTTCTAGATTTTTCTATTTTTTCGGTTAGTGGAACTTGGCTTCTATCAATCTAGTCTGCAATCATATGCGTTGAGATTTCCTCAAACTAAAATTACATGTTTTCTCATTGCTAAACATTTTCATGTTCTGTGCTTGTAAATCTCAGATGGATACACATTGGCGGGTATGTTTTTATTTGTCTTCCACATTAATTGTTCTGCCATTGCTATCTCTGAATAAATTCATTAGTTTGGCTATATCTGTAGAAATAGAGTTTATTCTGTGACATTCAGGATTCGCCTGTACACTTCTGACAAAGATTTTAACTTAGCTTTTAGTTTTTACCTCGCATTTTGTTTTTGATTCGTCAGTTTCACCAAATTTGAATCTTCTATTTTTATGACAAAATGTGTATTGTGCAGATAATATTCAGCGAAACACGCCTTACGCATGTCTAGCAAAGCATACTATTAGGATTCTAGTGATATTGACTCTGCACCAATCAATTAAAGTGACCATAATATTGAGAGGAAAAAACAGTCGAAATCCATGGCAAGCCATGATACGGGAACAAGCATAGGTACTCTACTAATTATAAGAAGACCATAATATTTTATCTTACAAAAGTTTATGAAGAATATGCCATTGTCATCGATGTCGGAGTATATGCAATTATCATCGCGGTTGTGGTTGCAGCGATTGGACATTGGCTCAGCCACTCAGCATTCAACTCTTTATTATTGGTTAGAGGAGGTGTTTCTGTTAGATTAAAACAACATGGTTTTAGTTTTGAAAGGGTAACTAGGTGCCAATCTCACGTGACAGAAATCATCTATTTATTTTTGGACATATTCACAACCATAAAAAATCTTATCATCATTTTAAGAAAATATTATAACTAACACTTTGTAAGGGGGTAGGGTCCCCTCAACCCTAACTTTTACCTCTAATCAAAAAAATATATATCAAAAACAAATTAATAATTTTAATTGGTTAATTTGTTTGATTAATTGATTAAGGTGAAAGGTTTGACAACTTATAAATTGATTTTAAAATCTAAAACATGTAAATATCATTGCAATAAGGAAGAGCCTATTAATTATGTTGAAATTGATTTTGATGTATTATTATTGAATAAAAATTTAGCAACTATTACTTTCATTTCATTTTAAAATAAATGAATGATGTCTTTATCAATATTACGGAGTTGTTATCCAACACTTTGTGTATTATGACTTTACATACATGCTAACATAAAACCACCATGCATACCATGTAGTTTAGTTGATCCTATTTGTAAATGTAAGTTGTTTTGAGATATCAATAAATTTTGAGGAGTGACATCTAATATTGTGAAGAAGAATGTTGTAGTCATAAAGAAAATGTCATAAATTAGATTTACAAAAATTAACCCATATTCATAAACACACTCCACAAATTGAGACTATATTTATTAATGGCTACTTTGATCTGCATACGGGGTGTGATCTTTTCCACCCGTTTTTGTATGATTAGCATTGTACTTCATTATTTTTAATACATGGTTATGATTTTCAACCAATAAATATATATGAAATATAACTTTTTTATATCAAAACACCACATTTATTAAAATAAAAACACTCTCTCCGATCATTCCCCCATATGCTTTGATATCAAATGGAATGCCTCGGTCCATCCTCAATATACGGGGTCTCATTTTTACCTTAATACTTCCCATATATATTATGAAAGAACGGTTGGGCATATTCAATGGATTTGGAACGTTGTTCTTGCCCACAAGGGGCCACTAGATGGATTACTTTCTGGGTAGAAGCTATCACTCACACTTCCAAATTTTCTACATATATATGGCAAGCAAACAACTCTTTTTTGCCAGTAGGCCCATGTGGTGTCTTATGGGGAATTCCAAAGAGTCTCCCAAAGTATTAATTAAACTCCCTTTAACCAACAACTTTAAACCCAGTTACTTATTAGCGGCACAAACTAAATCTTGAGGAATTACATTGAGCTCACGATGCTCAAATTCAGGCTACGATGCACTGGCTCAAATTCGAGGACAGGGTTACTAAAGAATTTTTCGCTCTCCTTATATCTAGACAAAAAATTAACATAATGAAAACGATCAAAGAAGCCAATAATAGATTGATTCACATACTTGATATTCTACAAGATTTTTTCAGCCACTATCAAGATGTTTTGCATCCCATCCTTCCTCTCCAACCCAAGATAACGCTCTTCGCGAGTATCTCTAAGTCATTCCTTAATATTTTTTATCTTCAAAGGGTGGCTTGTGATAGACTACATATTTTCAATGATTTGAAAAAAGCAACTATGCATATCAAGCACGATATAGCCCCCAGACTTGATGGCTTTCCATGTGAATTCTATGAAACTCTTTGGGATACTTTTTGGAATGCTCTCCATTGTGTTCATCTTGAATCCCTTAAATACAAAAACTTGGGGATCTCAGTAATCAAGGCAATATCAAGTTAATTCCTATAAGTGGCGATCCAGAGAAAATCCAAATTTGTGGACCGATCACTCTTTTGAATGTTTCTTACAATATCATAGCTAAGGCTCTAGCCATCCGCATTATGATCATACTTCCCCTTATCGTTTGTAGTGAAAAAACTTGGCTTATCAAAAATAGATTCATTCTTGACAATATCGGTGGAGTCCAGGAGGGAATGGAATGTGTTGGAAGCACAATGGATCGAGAGGGTGGTGAATTAGTCCTTACAAATTTAACTTCAATTTCTAGATCACTCACATAAACCATTATTCAATTATTCATTCATTAATGTGTGCACAATAACATACAACATTCATTCATTCAATAAACCAAGAGAAAGATAAGTAACACCATAACACAAGATGTAAGTGGGAAACCCTCAATGAGGAAACCCATTGAAAACTTTGTTGATATTACACACAATAAAGACTCATGTGAATATTATACATCACAAGATATTTCTTTAGTGAGGCCTCAACCCCACAAGGAGTACTAACCCCTAAACACTTATTGATATTGCACACAACAAGAGACTTGTTTGAATATGACTCATCACACAAGATTTTGATTAAGTATGACTAGTGAAAATATTCCAATACCATATCTGATAGTGATCCAAATATTCAACTCCAAACTCTTCTAAACCCTTGCTCAAACCCTAGGTCCTTAACTTGCACAATCTAGCTCTTTCTTCACTTCACATTTCTTTAAAATCTTGTACACATGCTTTTGATATTCTTTCACCTATCAAACACTGATCTAATCTTAATTCATGGTCACACACTTGCTAAATGAATTCCCCTAGGTCACACTTCTTGCACACACTCAACTAGCTTGCAAAAGTACCTAAAAATATGCTTTTATAAGCTCCTCTTGATTTCAAATTCAAACACAAACCTTTTACCAGGTGGTTCATTTTAAGAGACCTCTTGGAAATCGGAGGTGGAGAATACCTGGCGAATATCCCCGGAACCGGTTTCGCGGGAAGGCAAATTTTTTGGGGGTTGTATGAAAAAATTTCACCTGATTGTCAAGTGTTCATGAGAAGAAGCGTAGACACGCGACGGGAGATTTTCTTTGTCACGTAAGGCAAAAAAATGCAATGACGCGCGTCAGGTCTGCTGACGACGCGTCATTGCATTTTTTTGACGCACGACAAAGACAAAATCTCTGCCGCGTGTCTGCACCTCTCCACTCGCTTTCTCATCAAACAATCTCCATGTCGCGCATCAACAAACTCTTTGTCATGCATCTGCTATGCGTCAATATCTATTGTACCTCCTTGTCGCGCGTCAACTATCCGTCAAGGTCACGCGCGTCAAAAATAACCCTCATTGGCGTGCGTCAATAGACCTCTTTGATGCGCATCAACAGACCTCTTTGACGCGCGTCAACAAGGTTGTTGACATGCGTCAATGAGGTCTGTTGACGCGCGTCAATGCATTTTTTTGACGCACGATAGCAAATATCCTGTCGCGCGTCTGCAGCCTCTGCCCTCTTCTTACGCATCAAAAAAATCTCCATGTCGCTCGTCAACAAACTCTTTATCATGCGTCTACTATGCGTCAATATCTGCAGTATCTCCTTGTCTGTAAACCCTCCTTGTCGCGTGTCAATAACTTACCCCCTTGTTGCGAGTCTATAATACGGGATATATCATATTGTTGAAAAATGTGAAGTAGAAGTGTTCTACCTGGTGAATAATCTAGGTTTATATAGGGGATATTTTTCAAGGGTAGGCAAAGCTGACCCCTAAAAAAAATTAAAGTGTAATTTTTAGGCGAACAGTCACCGAATTCGTGCGAAAAAAATTGCCTTTTCAAAATTTTCAAAAATGGAATATTCGCCATATTACGAATATTCGCCACTAAAATTTTCCCTGCTTTTACCTCTTTTTATCGACCCATAGATCAAAAAAATGTCCCACATTTTAATTACTACGAGTCATAATTGACCCAAGTAGGTCGGCCTAGCTAAAAACCTCATTACATGTGCCAAAAATGGCTCAAAACCCCATGGGCACAAAGATAAAAAAATTCCCTTACATCAAATCCATACTTAGTCATGACCCATAAAAATTACAAATGATTAAAATATCATTTAAAATTTATACATGGTCACAATTTAGCTCAACCAATCAAATTATTTCATTTAATGAGCCCAATACTCTTTATATTTCTCAAAATTATTGTTTCCTTACACCGTTCAACACCCTGGAAATGTCATTATGCCACCAAATCACTTAAATTCAACAAAACTATGCCATGTGACCACTTTATGGAAATTATATAACCTTTATAACACTTCTAAGAAATTTATAAGCCTTGAAACAATCACCTACTCAAACCACAACCACTTTTGTCTTCACCAAATCAACCTTCCCAAAAATCTATTTTCAAAGATTAACTCATAAAAATATTCTCTAGGAACATTATAGAATTCTAAATGGATTCATTTGATTTAAAATTAACCCCCCTTCACATTCCAGGTGATATAAAACATCACATAATCCATCTCATGCTTCAATCAACTCAAAACGTTCATCAAAACACATCTTTTCCTGTACTTACAATAACCTTCTTATCTAAATATTGACCTGGAAACTATATCAAAACACATCATAATGAGAAAAACTCATATAATTGGAAATATATATGAATCATTTTTCCAACACATTTTTAATCATCTCAAAAATCCACCTGTAGCTCTAGATAAACTTACTTTACTGAACATTGCTTTTTAAGCCCTCAAAATTGCCCTTTGACCAATCAACCGAATGGAGCTCAAATTTCACTTTCTCATCACAAGAATGATCTGAAAACTTCATATACATCAATATCATCTCACATAAATTCCATAACATCAATTTATCTCATACCTCATTTGGACAACCTTATCCCAAAACATTCTTCTTCAGAAACTAACATGTTTGAGTGGGGCCCACTCATCACCATGACCTTTACCATACATTTTAGGAAATATAAGATAGTCCTCTACATCATACAATCATTAATTTTGATGAATCAATCAAAATAGGTCACTATACCTCTTCTTCTACAAGTTGCTCCTAGCTAGGGTTTAACTAGGGTTTTAGACCACTTTATCTTCTTAACATTCATTCATAAAAACCTGACGATGAAATGACCTCATTATTTTTTAAAACCTTATAGAATCACCATATAAAAATCCTTGAAATCAACAAGGTCCCATGAAAAGAAAACACTTTAGGGTGAGCGTCAACAAATCAAATTCGAGCTGGAAAACACTTGTTCTTGACCTTATCTCACATAAACTGCCATATCTTGCAAAATTCACATCCCAAAGCAACCTATTTTTTTCTCAAAGCACCATGACACATCCTAAAAACTTCTCCAATCATCATAATTTCATCATCATACCTCAAAATCTACTGACACTAAGACTTGTAAAGTAACTCCTAAAGCTTTCTCATTGTAGAAGTTAGGATCAACTGAAATAATGTTATAACTCAACATGAAACAACTAAAGATAACCAACACATACCTAATACACCATGATATACCTAAATACATACATCCATGAGCTCATATATCTCCAAATCACAATCTCATCCCTCCTAACAACCATACCTACTCCGGATGAGCACCTGTAACATAGCCAATCACCTGTATTTTCACCATTCCACTGTTGTGAGTTCCTAAACACTCTCCAAACCTTCTATATAACATGATAACATGTTTCTCAAGTATCTAAGAAACTCGTGCCTCTATGAAACATCGTGTAGGTACCTTAATAGACTTGCAAGAGCAAGCAATCCGATTGAATCTCATTGTAACATAAATTACACATATAAATAATCATGCCAACATCAAAAATAGCATAAAATAACTCTAATACATCATCCACTTTTTCATTAATGTGGTTTTGCATCAATGACAACACCTATAGGACCACATGCCAATAATATCCCCTTTGTCATTGATGGAAAACTACCTAAACTTATCCCCTTTTTACATTAATGACAAAGGAATACCTCTATAAATATATTATTCTCCTACCTCAGCTTCATAACATCGTGTTTTGGTTATAAACATCAACCAAAGATCTTAACATAGTTCAAGAACCTTGAAAAAACACTCAAACCTTATTTTTCCTTCTTTTCAAGCATCCAATCACCATGCTCCCCCGATCAAAACATATACATCATCTAATAATTATCAATAAAGCATGAAAATAGAATTACCATAACTTATGTGAATCCAAAACATCATTTTTAAACATCTAGGCATGCAAAATTGAGAATTTTCTTCTTCTACCCTATTTTAGGCTTCAAGCAACCACCAGTAGCCGATCGTAACTTGGGCCATTAATACTTTGATCATGCCAACAATGTCAAAACCAAGCATGTCAAGCTATTCATACCACCTTTCTTGACTACAAACCAACTTGTCTAGGAAAATACGTAGCATTCCAATGCATCTTCTTGTTATTCAAACTGACTCAAGAACATAAGTACCTAAGTAGACCTCTCAGTGTATTTGGGACCAATTTTGAAGCTCTCCCCAACTTCACTTAGCTCATAATTCAGAAAATTATCACTCCCTTGGACTATATGCCTCCATTTCTATCCCAAAAGCACAAAAATGAGCTTCTTACCTTGGATCTGTTGGTGTGAGTTATCCTATGTGTCCTCCACTCACATATGGAAGGTCATTTCACATGGGTTTGGTTTAGGGTTTGCTTTATTGAGTCATGCACTAGGGTTACTCAAAACCCTATATGTATCCCTTCATTTGACATTTATGAGCATGCAAGACACTCCATTGTCTCTTTTCTCTACATGTGCAAGCTTTGTTCTATTATGCAATTTATTCAGTTATTGATCGATTCTTCCTTGTGATTACGTTGGAGCCATTACGATTGAGCTAGAGTGCAAATTCATCGTGGTGTATAGTTTTCGATACGATCCGTCAACTCTTTCATGGTATCAGAGCTAAGATCGGGTAAACGTGCACTTGTTTTTTTTGAGTTGTGATTACTCTTATTTTTTTCATTTTTTTAACTCCTCGTGCAAGTTTTCGATCATTAATTTTTGGTTTTTCCTTGCTAATGTATTTAACAAGCTATTCTTGGAAAGTGTGTCAGTTTGTTGTGTTTGTTGTGCATGTGCAAGTATTCTGAAGCTTTCGGGGTTTTACTCAATTTAGCTAGTTTGGCTAAATTCGAAGATCGATTAAAATTGAGTACAGGTCATATTTCAGTGTTTGGTGTTTTCATGGTCGTGGTCTTTTCCTACAAGATCCTTCCACCTCCTCGAGATCACATGATCTACTTGGTCGATTCTTAGTTCTTTGACCGTTTTTATTTATCGTGGTCGTTTGTTGTTTTGCAGCCATATTGTTGTGGTTCTCATCCCTCCTCATTGTTGTGTGGCCGTGTGGTCTCGTGATTTACTATTTGTTGTGTGCATGACCTGGGCCCATACCCTCTACTATTTTCTTGCTTGCCATGGCCGTGTTTTCTCCCAACCACCCTGTTTTGCCATGGACTATGCAAAATAGTGGCGGACTTCATCAATACGTGGTCGATTCACCACAAGGTGCAAATACGTGGTGGATCTGTGAAAATATGTGGTGGTCTCATGTAAAACCGTGGTGGTAATGCAAAAACATGGTCGATTCTGGGGTGCTCCCTCCCTCCTCCCTCCACCCTCCACTGGATTTTCCCAAACCTGTGTGCGCATTCACGGGATCCTCCACGAGCTTTGGTAAGTTGTTTTTATGTTTTTTTGTAAGCATTTTTAAATACTTTCTATTTTTAAAACACAAAAAGCTTATTAATTTATTTTGTTTTTTTAAATTCTTTCCATTTTTTAAATACTTTCTAATTAAAACAAAAAAGTTTTTATATCTTCTCATCACAAGTTTTTTTAATTGAAATCTTTTTTTCTTTTATTAATAAATCTAATTAAGTGGTGTTTTGCTTTTTTATATTAATAGAAATTAGTTTTATTTAATTTAAAATTGATTTCTTTTTAAAAACGGAAAGTTTTTTAATTATTTAATTAGGATTTTTTATCTTAATTAAATTAATCATAATTAATTAGATTTAATTAAATCTATTTTTTTCAATCCTATCATTTTCGACTAGTAAAATATTTAAATCATCCTTTAAAATTAACGTTTTTATCATTTTTTTTTAGTCCAACTAGCTTTAAATTAGCCAAACTGGACGTTTCTAAATGATAAATCTTAGGCATTTTTGTCGATTTTTTTCTACTAATCATGCACTCTAGTGTAAAGTGACACTCTAAGCACTTTCTTGTCATCCGCGTGCCTTTTTGGTGTTATGAAGATCATCGGAACTCTTCCCAAGTTCACATAAACATTGTAAATTACCCTTATTATTGCTTGCGAATAGTGAGCGCATCTACCACAGTTTGCAGCAAGGGGGTCTCCTTTGCGACATGAGACTCTTTTACTCACAACCAAGATTTGATTTCACCTCCTTCCTATTTTTTAGCAATTGTGCTTGTGTACAATGTCACTTTTTTATGCTTCCCAAAACACAATTGTGGTCTCCTCTCTTGCGTGTTATTATGTTGATTGTAAGGTGAGTTACCAAGTGTTTCCAGATGAACACTCGGACCCAATTATATTCAACGCACTAAACTATAAAGTGCCGAAATCGGGGGTTATTATATTGTCCTAGGTGGTTGTGTTTATTTTCTACATTTCTTCTCTCTCTTTTCACTATGGATGCACTTTCAATTCCTTTGCTTACGTTGTTCAACTTTTTCGAATGGAGATCAAAAATAATAATGAAACTAAGGGGTAAAGGGTTATTCTACATCACCATGGGAACTGAGACTGAACCAGATGGCAAACCTGAAAAATCTAAGTGGTTAAACCATAGTGATGAAGCTTTAGGTCTTCTTTGCATGTCTATTTCTTCCGACTTTCTCTTCCACATTGAGTCGTCTAAAACACCTAAGTCTGCATGGACAACATTAGATGAAATGTTTGGACAACACGATGACATGAGAGCGCATGAGTTGGAAAATGAACTACTAGGGTTAAATCCTAGTGATTTTGAAAACCTACAAGAATTCTTCTCAAAGTTTTTCCACACTAGATCATTATTAAAGGAATGTCAAGTAGAGAAGAAAGATTCTCAACTGATCTTGTCGATTCTCTCTAAGTTAGGTCTGAATATTTTGTCTTTGTGTCAACTTTTTTACGCTACAAAAGTTACCTTGGGCAAGGATTGGAATATGCCCTCCTTTGACTATTTTTCATCCCAACTCATTCGAGAACAGGAAAAAATCATTAAAATGGGGTCTCTCAAGTCCAAGTCACATGCCCTTGTAGCAAGTACTAGTAAATAAAAGAAGACTGAAAAGAAGAAAGAAACCAAGACTGATACTAAAAATAACATGAACGCTTAACACGACTTCGACTTCTGAGCCTAGAGCACAGAAAGATAGGTATTTGTGTTCCTATTGCAAGAAGCCTGGTCATAAAGAGCATACGTGTATGAGAAAACAAATTGATCACCTTACTCAATTACTTGAGAAAAATAAAATAGGTGTTCTTGAGTCTATTAAACAAAATGCTCCGAAGGCCAAGTCTTCCACTGCAAAAGGTTCTAAATCTGATAAGAAGAAAGGAAAGGCCCTTGTAGCCAAATTTGCTCCTTCATCGACGTGGATTATAGATTTCGGTGCCTCGCACCACATGGGTTCTTTGCATGTTGAGTTCTCCAACATCGAGCCTTGTGGAATGTCCCAAATCATGATGGGTAATGACATGACAAAGTGTCGATTTCGGTAGTGGATTGGTAGAGATGGATGGGGGAACATTCAACCAAGTGTTGAGCATTCTTGATCTCTCTACCAATCTCTTATCGGTTTACCAAATTACTCACCTTGGTGAAGGAATGCGAGTGGAATTTGGTCCTAACTCGGTGATTATTCATGAGCTTAACGATGACACTACAGTGGCTGAGGGAAAGGTGGATCACCTGTTCATGATTGTATACCTTTTCCCACTTTACTTCTGATTCTATGCCCACTGCCTTGCTCACTCATGCAAATGAGGTTAGTAAGCTATGGTATGAGCGATTCGGACATCTAAATTATTGCTACCTTGAACAATTGAGCCAAAACGAAATGGTCAATGGGTTACCCCGTGTTAAGTTTTCTAAGGGTCTTTGTGAGGGTTGTACCCTTGGAAAGCATCCTGAAAATAACTTTGACAAAGGAAAAGCCTAGAGAGCTACTCGTCCTTTAGATCTTGTTCACAGTGATATTTCTGGTCCATTTTTGTCTCCTTCATTTACTAGAGCTCTTTATGTGTTGACCTTCATTGATGACTATTCACGATATACTTGGGTATATTTTCTTAAGCTTAAGTTTGAAGTCTTTGAACATTTTCAGGACTTTAAGGCTCTTGCTAAGAAACAGGCGGAACGGTCTATCAAGGTTCTTCGAATCAAAAATGGAGGTGAATATGTAAACAATAGGTTCATGGATTTCTATACTTCTGAAGGGATCTCCTTGTAGCATATAGTTGCATACAACCCTTCATAGAATGGAGTAGCAGAAAGAAAGAACCATACTCTTAAGGAGATGGCCACTTGTATGATTCACTCGAAGTCTCTTCCTCCACAGTATTGGGCTGAAGCAGTGAATTGTGCTAATTACATTTAGAACCGTGTTCCACACAAGGTAGTAAGAGGGATGACACCCTTTGAAGCTTGGTTTGGATGCAAACCTGATGTTGAGCACTTTTGAGTCTTTGGATCCAAGGCTATGGCTCGGATTCCCAAGAAGAAATACAAGGCTTTAGAACCACAATCCAAACCTTGTATCTTTGTAGGG
Organism: Taxus wallichiana var. yunnanensis; assembly: GCA_018340775.1. NCBI lineage: Eukaryota > Viridiplantae > Streptophyta > Pinopsida > Cupressales > Taxaceae > Taxus > Taxus wallichiana. Next base: position 244,778,475 of record CM031243.1, on the reverse strand, counting down.
TATCCTAGTAGCGTGAAGGGATATCGATTGATGAATCCTAATTATCATGATCTATATATTGAGAGAAGTGTTAAGTTTGATGAGTCTTCTTCAACTTCTACTTCTCCACCTATTGAGGTTCTTCAGCTCACTGATTCATATTTTGACTCATCAGATGATGATACTATTGAGCGTGCTCCTCTTCCTGATCCTCCCGACCATCAGACCTCTAAATATTTTTATTTTAACAGTAGTGATGATGAGGACTATGTCCCTTCTCACTCAAGTGAAGAATCTTCTGACTCTGAGCTTGATCCTCCTAGTCCTCTTTGGGCTAGGAAAACTTTGCAAAGTGTTGGAGATTTAGTTGGAGATACTTCGGATATGAGACATACTCACTCAGATTTCATTGGACCCCACTCCTTCTTCACCTCTACTTATGATCCATAGTATTTCCAAGAAGCACGGTATTCTGAGTGGGATTCTACCATGGATGAAAAGTATTCCTCTCTCATGAAGAACAATACTTAGGATACCACCCCTCTTCCAAAAGGAAGGAAAATTGTTCGGTGTAAGTGGGTGTTTTGAACAAAGTATGGAGTAGATGGAGACATCAAAAATTTTAAAGCATGATTAGTAGCTAAGGGTTTCTCCCAGATAGCTGGGGTTGATTATACTGAAACCTTTTCTCCGGTTGCAAAGATGACTTCTATTCTGATTGACCCTAGCCATTGCCACAAGTAAACAAATGGAAAGTCCATCAAATGGACGTTAAGAGTGCCTTCCTTCATGGGGACCTAAAGGAAGATATCTACATGGAACAACCTTTGGGTTATGTGTGTGATCCCTCCCTCATTCGTAAGTTAAATAAGTCTCTTTATGGCCTTAAACAAGCCCCTGGGATTAGTATGCCAAGATGGACTCCTTTTTACTTACATCAAGGTTTACTAGGTGTCACTCTGATCCAAATGTTTATATTCTATGACAAGATGACTCCATACTCATTCTTGTTCTCTATGTTGATGACTTGTTGATCACATGTAGTTCTTCCTCTATTATTGATTCTGTGAAGATCACCTTGGCCAACAAGTTTTCCATGACTGAATTAGGTTTGCTTCATTACTTTCTTGGGATCCATATTTCACAATCTGACTCGAGAATTTTGATTTCACAACCTAAGTATGCTCTTGATTTGCTATCTTGTTTTCAAGATGTCTAATTGCAAGTATTCTCCTACTCCTTTTCTTTCGGGGTTAAGTTGGTTTCTGATTGCTCTAATCCCTTGGTTGATGGTACCCTTTATCGATAGTTGGTGGGGAGCTTGATTTACTTGACTCACACTTGACCAGATTTATTGTATGCTATTGGGATCATGTCTAGATTCATACAGGAGCCACATGAGCTACATTAGAAATCAGCTAAATAGATCCTTCATTATGTTCATGACACCTATACTGATGGCATTCACTATCATGGATGGGTGGATATTGACTTGATTGGGTTCATAGATTTTGATTAGGTGGTAACTTAGATCATCGAAATCTACTTGGCTATAGTTTCTCTCTGGTTCGGGTCCTATTAGTTGGTATAGCAAGAAGTAGAATGCAATTGTGATATCATCTACGAAGGAGAATACATAGGGGCGATTAATGCTACCAAAAAATTGTTTGGCTACAAAGTATTTTGACAAAGTTTTACATCCACCTTTAGTGACCTACCATTATCTACTCTGTGATAACACAAGCACTATCTCTATTTACAAAAATCTAGTTCAAGCATCAATGGACGAAGCTTATTGAGATCCATATGCACTTCATACGAGAGCTTATTCATGATGGTATCATCATTCAGTACATTATATCATTGACAATCGATCGATTGCAGATTTATTTACCAAGCCCTTCACTAAGATGAAGTTTCTTCACTTCTGAGTCTCTTCTTGGGGTGAGGTCTTTTGCATCTTTTCATCTTCTTTAAGCTATGTATTCCTTCTTTTTTCTTCTTGTTCTAGGAATATGTTTTTTTTATATGGGCACCTTATCAGGCCTTTAGTTATCGGGCCCCATTGACACATCTTTTTTAGTTGTTTAGGAGTGTCTTCTCTTTCCGTCTGACTCATCATAGCCGCTACCCCAGCTTGATGAAGGGGGGTGTTGGTGTGAGTTATCCTATGTGTCCTCCACTCACATATGGAGGGTCATCTCACATGGGTTAGGTTTAGGGTTTACTATTGAGTCATGCACTAGGGTTACTCAGCACCCTATATGTATCCCTTCATTTGACATTTATGAGCATGTCAAGACACTCTGTTGTCTTTTCTCTACATGTGTAAGCTTTGTTCTATTATGCAAGTTATTCATTTATTGATCGATTCTTCCTTGTGATTATGTTGGAGCCATTATGATTGAGCAGAGTGCAACTTCATCATGGTGCATAGTTTTTGATACGATCCGTCAGTGCTTTCAGGATCCATGACTAGAGAACACCTTAGACATTTTTGCAACATCCTAAGCAAATTTCTTAGTCTAGGACAATCATATTTGGTCGAGAGTATGCATTTATGAGCCAAAAAATAACCAAAACTTGACTTAAATAGATACTTTATTCCTTGAATGGCTTGAGATCATTTATAACATCTTCTACAAGCACACATTTGAGATGATATGATTTCACTCATACACACCATGAGTCAACAGAGACACCTATAGGATCATTTCCTTGCATGCTTGAAAACATTTCAATTTTTAATTCACCACTTAGCCTAGGCATAAACTTGTAAAGAGGATGGATTCTTAGCATAATATGTCACATGTACCAACCTTAGAGAGTGAACTCATGCACTCTCCTTGTCCTAATAGGCACAAAAATATTCCTCATTTGTAGAATTACCTTCTTCTTATTATCAAAAGATCAGAAGAACTTAGAGATACTAGTATCAGTTAACTTTTCAAAGGTCAAGTAACTATTTACCACTTTTACACTTCTTCACCATTAAGCTTTTCCTTATGGAGCTAAGAAGAACACTGGATCTCTTTGTTAAGACTCTTATCAAACCTCATTAGGCACTTACAGGCCTGAGAAACAGTGACACACTACCTCTTGTAAAGATTATACCTATAACAAGCTTGATATCACATATAGAGAAACATTGTCATCATACTTATTAAGATAAAATTTCTCTCTCATATTCAAAGAACATGATGCTTTCATACATGTATATACCTTCACTTTGAAACCAATTCATAATAAAGAATACATTATACATGTAGAATAATTATTATGCACAAGGAGTAATAAGCGTACTCTCCTATCTTATCAACACTAAGATAAATTTCAATTATCCTTCCAAAGCATAGTTAATTCTTCACGAGATATGTGTTTCAACAAACCATATACTGAGAATCACTTATTTTCTTGATGAGCATTATGGACATCAAAAACCACGTGTAGACTTACATCCTCTCGATAATCTTAAGAGAATTTCACCTACTAATATAACCTATCCCATCAACTCTCATGATATTATACTTAGGTGGTTTATTCTATACAAACCCTAGAGAGGATTTAAATCTTTGTATAGTACTCGAGAAGTCAGAAATCACTTACATTTATATTACTTTGAGACTCTTGTTTAGTCACAGTTACTTTACCTCTAAGAGTACACATCACTTGTATAAGTATGCTCCTTTCCTCTTAATACACTTGAGACTTGAATCTTATCAATCATGGCATATAGGCATCCAACCACTATGACATATTTACATAAGATAATGGTGCCTTCATAAGCTCATGAGTTGATACACAACGTTACATTATTACATGGAACATCAAATAGTCACACATAGGCTCGTGAGAAATCATACATTTTTTAACATTCTCTTGATGCCTTCAAGACCCCTATAGTAAAGATGACATACTATCTCACTCATATAATCAATTTGTACTTAATCAAGTTTTTCATGTTTTTTACAAGCTCATGAAGCTCAGAGAATCGTTGTGATCATATAATATCTTTTCTTCATCATCAAAAGCTTATACATAGTTTACAGTTCTTCAAATACTAAGAAACACCTTGAATTTTTTTATGCACATACCTTCATAGAAGAACCATACCATATTAAAACACCCATTTGGCCATATTTTCACCTCCTTAAGCCTTAAAGACTCATCCTAGAAGAATCGTGCCCAATTTACAATTTACATCTTCCCAAATTAGGTCATCCCGACATTATTATTGTCAACTTGAATAGTGTCATGAATTCCAAGGAATGAAGACAACCTCAGAGCCTAAAACCTCTTAAATCCTTTAGATCATCATTTCTAGAATATTTATACAAAAATTTAGCATTATATTTAAACATTTAGGTCTTCAAATCCATCTTGTCATCTATCTTGCTCATACACACTATGAAAACACAGTCTAAGGAAGAGAATCTTCAAAAATATAAAAAAATCTTTCAAGGCTTCAAATTTGATCATACAAGATGTGTTTGGCCCTTCAAAATTATATGAGCACCACTTTCAATGATTAAGGTGCAAGAATACCCAAAAACATACTTGAAACCTTCCTTTTGTCTTATCTTAGCTTTCAATAGCATTGCACATGTATTCATCTTCACATGGAAATATTAGGTTAACCCTCATGATGGTACAAGACAATCTTAAAGACATTAAAAATAACCATTTACAACTTTTGGAGCTCATGACACAACTTTCAATGACACACACACAAACCAGATTTATGTTTAGACACTTGAAATGACATTGCAATACCTCTTAAGGAGAATACATACACATAGACTCTTGAAGACATTTTAATTTCTCAGTGACACCTTCATAGCTTCATGCACACTAAGGGCTCATAGACATTCCCAATACATGACACAACATCCCATGATTGATCCTAAGACACCATCAAGACACAAACTTTTTTTTTCAAGACAACATAGACTACATACTCCTTCAATACTTGCAAAGCATAGACTTCAGAGACTATGGAGACATAATTTATGAGATCAAGACACTTACACACATATTATGTCATGAAAAATAGACTCATGCACATATACAACCAACTCAAACCATCCACAAACCATGATTTTGGAAACACAAATCATAAGATCTTCATATATGACCTACTAGTGACCACAAGACTGAGATCAAGACATCTCAGATAAGAACCACTATCATGAACTAACAAGACTATAAACAATAATGTAAGATGACATACCTTGACCTTATGGAGGAGTCACATTTTGAATTAGACATATCCCCCTCTCTTGAATTCTTCACATGCATTGATATACTCTCAAGAAGCATAGTGAAGGTATGTATGTACCATAATGACCTAAAAGAAGGTCTTGAATAGGTACCAAGCCTTCTTGGGCACCTGCAAAACTTCTTAATCCTCTCTCTTCTGATATAAAATCTAAGGATTTTCTTCTTCCACTAATATCTGCTCTTGATGATACACCAATGTCTCTTCTAGCCTCCCAAGTCCTTCTTAGACCATTTTTATACATTCTATGCTTATGAAAGCTATCTCCTTACACTCTATGACCTTAAACATCCCTATCCCTTAAGACATGACCAAATTGATTACAATTGTAACACACCACAACATTCTTCCTCTTAAAACCATCACCAAAATTAGATGATTCATATAAGAAAAATTTAGCAATATTACCTACCTCATTACACTTGTAGCATACCACATTCTTAGTGTATTCACTCTTATTCGTCTCCATGGCTTAGTATATTTAGGATTAGATATTTTGATGAAAATCCTCTTACTTTTTCTTTTCTCAAATACTCCTAGATTCCATCCACAATCCTTGGATTTATGACCATACTCACAACATGAATGACATTCATCATGAAAGTATCCTACACCATTCCTAGGAGACCTTTTCTTGTAATCTATAGCTCTATGACCAAAAACATGACATGAGAAACAATAGCCATTGAATGATCTTTCATACCTTGATGCATTAGGTTGCCTAATAGGCTTGGTATTCTCATTTTCCTTGGTGTATGTCACCCTATTTTCTTCCTTGGCACTTGGTTCACCATCTTCCTTGCTTGAAATCATGTCCTCCTACTTAAATTCTTTTCCTTGAGATCCTTTTGAAACCCAAACCAGCTCTATCACCTGCTACTCTTTGTTTTCCAAGTAGATCATCTAGGTATTTTGCACTTTTCTCAAACTTCTGAAAGGACATAGTCTTCTTGCTAGCCTCTAGTAGCTCAACCCTTAGAAACTCTATATCTTCTTGATATTTTGAGCACAAACCATCTTTATCCTGTAAAATTGAAACAAGATACTTTACCTTCTCTTCCAATAATCTAATTGACTCACTTTTCTTGCTTGATTTAGACTTGTACACTTCTTCTATCTTTTGCATATGAATTTCATACTCTTTGACCTGATGTCTTAGCTTCTTGTTCTCTTTCTCAACATGTTTTAGCTTCCTTTGAATGCCCTCAAAATCATTTTTGACATCCTCATAATCTTCACTAGAATAGCTGCAATAATCAGATATAAAATCTCCTAACAAAGAGGAGTCATCACTAGAAGATATTTTTTCATTTTTAGTCATGAAAAAACCTCATTTCCTATATCCTCATAACCGATTGATTCAAAATCTGAAACACCACTACTAGCATTAGATAATTCATCATCTTTATTTGTATAAAAACTCTTTTTGTCCCTTTTGTAATCAAACTTCTTAAAGATTTTCTTTCTCTTATCATAATTTTTGTGCTTGTTGTCATGATCACTATCACAATCTTCCTTCTTATTCTTATGAGGACAATTAACAGAAAAATTTCCTATCTTACCACATTTGAAACATTTGTAAGGAATCTTACCTTTGTACTTACTAGATCCAAGCTTCAATCTTTTAGCCATCATAATAAAGAGCTCTTCATCTTCAATCTCAAGAGTAGCTTCATCATCCTTCACCTTCTTTCTTTTATTCTTCATTTCAGATTTGAATGTAACCTATTTCTTGGCTGGTTTGAGATCACCTATTCTCATCTCATAGGCAGTCAAGGTACCATGCAAATCATCCATATTCAAAGTAGTCAAATCCTTTGCTTCTTCTATAGCATATACTTTGGAATCAAATTTTGGAGTTAGTGACCTTAGAACCTTTTGAACAACCACTTCTTATTTTACTTATTCTCCTAACCCTTTCATGTTATTGACAATTTTGTCAACCCTAAGTAGATATGCAGCAATGGAATATTCATCATTCATATTAAGAGATTCAAACTGATTTCTAAAGGTTTGAAGTTTAACAATTCTTACCTTTGAGTCACCTTCATATAGGAATTTAAATTTCTCCCATGCTTCCTTTGTTGATTTGCAGTACATTACTTTTCCCAACTTAGATTCTCCAAGACCCTGAATGATAGCATTAAAGGCCTTAGAATTGTGTTCATATTCATCCTTATCTTCTTGATTGTTAATAGGAGTGGCAGGAAGAGTATATCCATCTTCATGTTATTCTAAACATCAAAACCTTGTGAAATAATGTAGGTCTTCATCCTTAGCCTCCAAAATTCATATTTTTTTCCATCAAACATTGGTTCCTTTCCTATGACTCTAACACTCACCATTTTGTGCTTAAGGATCTCCTTTCAAGTTTTCAAACTTCTCCAAAAGGACCTATTCTGATACCAATTTTTGGAAGCATAATGGACTTAGAGGGGCCAAATGATTTAGTCCTTACAAATTCAAATTAAATTTTAGATCACCCACATAAACCATTATTCAATTATCCATCCATTAATGTGTGCACAACAACATACAACATTCATTCAATAAACAAAGAGCAAGATAAGTAACACCATAACACAAGATGTAAGTGGAAAAACCTTAAGGGGAACAAAAACATTCAAAAATGTGTTGATATTACACACAAAAAATAATCAAGTGAATATTACACATCACAAGATATTTCTTTAGTGAGGCACCAACCCCACAAGGAACACTAACCCCTAAACCCTTGTTGATATTACACACAACAAGATACTTGCATGAATATGAATCATCACATAAGATTTTGATGAATTATGAACATTAAAAATATTATGATACCACATCTGATAGTGATCTAAATATTCAGCTCCAAACTCTTCCAAACCCTTACTCAAACCCTAGGTCCTCAACTTGCACAATCTAACTCTTTCTTCAATTCACAACGCTTTAAAATCTTGCACACATGATTGCTGATATTCCTTGACTTTTCACACACATTATATGATCTTAATTCATTCTCACACACCTATAAAAAAACTTTCCATAGGTCTCACTTCTTGCACACACTCAACTAGCTTGCAAAAGCACCCAAAACTATGCTTTTATAAGCTCCACTTGATTTCAAATTCAAACAAAAAAATATCTCCTTTGTCTCAACCCACACATAAATAAAACATACCAAATTTTAATTTAAAAAATAACAAGTTACTCAAGTAGGTCAGCCTATCTAAAAACCTCATTACATGTGCCAAAATGTCTCAAAACCCCATGGGCACAAAGATTAAAATTCCCTTACATCAAATCCATACATAGTCATAACCCATAAAGCATTACACATGATTAAAATATTATTTAACATTCATATATGGTCCCAATTTATCTCAACCAATCAAATTCTTTCATTTAATGGGCTCAAGACTCTTTGTATTTCTTAAAATTGTTGTTTCCTACACCCTTCAACACCTTGGAAACTTCATTATGCCAAAAATCACTTCAACTCAACCAAACCATGCTATATGAAAAATTTATGGAATTTAAATACTTTAATAACACTTATTAGCAATTTTAAATAATTGAAACAATCACCTACTCAAACCACAATTGCTTTTGTCTTCACCAAATTAGCCTACCCAAAAATCGGTATTCAATGATTAGCTCATAAAAACATAATAGGAACATTCAAGACTTATAAATGGATTCATTGGTTGAAAAAATTATCCCTTTTAAAATTCCAGGTAGTAAAAATCATCACCTAATCGATCGCATTCTTTAATCAACTCAAAGCGTCAAGTAAAACACATCATATTTTGTACTTGCAATAACCTTCTTAACTAAAGATTGACTGGGAAGTATATCAAAACACATAATAATGCTAAAAACCTCATATAATTGTACATATATATAAATCATCTTTCCAAAAATAATTTAATTGTCTCAAAATTCCACTTGTAGCTCAGATATACTTACTTTATCGAACATTGCTTTTTAAGGCCTTAAAGCGCCCTTTAACCAATCAACTTTGAATGGAGCTCAAATTGCACTTTTTCATCACAAAATTATCTTAAACCTTAATATACATAAATATCATCTCACATAAATTCTATAACATCAATTTATCTCATACCTCATTTGGAAAACCTTGTCCCAAAACATTCTTCTTCAAAAGCATACCGTTTGAGTGGGGCCCACTCAATACCATGACCTCTACCATACATTTTTGAAAATATAATAAATTACTCTACATCATCCAATCATAATTTTTAAGAATAAATAAAAAATGTGTCACTATACCTCTATTTCTACAAGTTACTTCTAGCTAGGGTTTAACTAGGGTTTTAGACCACTTTATCTTCTTAACATTCATTCATAAAAATATGACGATGAAATGGCCTCTTTATTTTTTTGAAACCTTTTAGAATCACCCTAGAAACATCCTTGAAATACACAAGGTCCCGTGTAAGGCACACACTTCAGGGTGATCATCAGAAGATCAAATTTGAGCTAGAAAAACACTTATTCTTGACCTTGTCTCACATAAATTGCCATATCTTACAAAATTCACAATCCTCACTTTGAATCTCAATGTAACATCAAGTACACATCTGAATCATCATTCCAACATCACATATATCATCAAATGACTCTAATACACCATCCAATTTTTCATTAATGTTTTTTTCATCAATGAAAACACCTATAGGACCACATGCCAACATAATGGGCTAGAGTCTCCAACCAAAAATACCTTTTCATCAAAATTGACTTTGAAAATGCATATGAAGAATAGAGTGGCCCTTCATTTTCCATGTGCTTCAAGCTTTAGGTAATGGATCCTAATATTTTTATTGTGAATATATTGTTCCAAAATTCAGATGTGTGCCTCATCATTAATGGTGTTCAATCCTCCGACTCATTCTCTCTAGATCCATTCGGTAAGGTTGTTATTTAGTTCCCTCTTTATATGTGTTAGTTATTGAGGGCCTCAGCTAATTTTGGCCCACTACACCTCTCGGGGGCTGGTTAAAGGTATCCATCTTCCCAATTTTTACAACAATTAACTAATGTTCATTTTGTTGATGAATATTTCCTCACTCTGCTAGAAGAAGAACAAACTGTGAAGAATGTCATGGAATGCTTGAACATTATTTGTTTACTTTGGGTTTTACCATTAAATGGAGAAAAACATAGTGCTACAGGTAATATAGTACTCTAATCCCCACTTGGCTCTCTCGGTTTCAATGGCAATGGATTCATCCAGGGGACCCAATTTAAATTTCTTGGCATTCCCTTCACTTTTCAAGCTTCCCTATTTGACTTATAGACCTATGTAGTTCAATGGGTGGAAACAAAATCTTATTAGATTTCTAAACCAATTTATCTTGTATGGAAATTTCATATTGGCTCTAAGATTCTTGTAGCCACACATGTGTATTACTCCTCTTGTTGGACCCCTTCTAAGGCTGCTTTATGACAAGCTCAAAAACTCCTTAGGGAATTTCTTTGGGATAAATCTAAAGGTTATAAATGCTTTCACAAGGTGGTGTTTCACATTTTTGTCAGCCTAAAGAAGTGGGAGGATTTGGGCTCCTAGACATTAAGCTTCAAGGTCGTGCTCTCGGTGCAAATGGGTTATTCACGGTCTTGATGGATCCGATGCATGGAAATTCCTCCTTAGGTATTGCATTCTCGAAGGGTTACCTCTTTGTAGGAGAACCTGGAAAGGAATTAATTTTCAAACTCTTCTTCTCACTCTAATTGCAGTTAAGATTGGCAACACATTTGTTTCCAAGAGTATCGATGTGCATGGTAAATGCTCAAATCCCATCTCTTACATCTTGGTAATGGATTCCAGAATGGGTTGTCCATCAATTCACATTCTTTATGGTGGTCTCAATTAATTCAATACCAGAATGCCCCTTTATCTCTTTCTCCTGGATTTAAAGGGTTGAGATTTTTCAAAAAGGGGATTCGTCATTTATCTAATATGTTTTGCAAAAATACAAATAGTAGACTCCTACTGATCGATATGAAGAAAACGTTTCAACTTTCTAACTCGAATGAGTTTGATATCTCTTCCATTATCTCTATTATCCAAGAGGATGCTCTCTATAAAATTGGGGTGTCACCCCCTGTTGCATGGTGGAGGGATTGAAATTTCCCAATGGCAACCTTCCTTCTTGAGAAAAACCTTGACTTTGTTATCATTTAATTGTGGAGATTTATATCCCATCGGAGACTCTCGATCATAGATGACATATCAATTATTCTTCCCAAGTCTAGACTAGGAGATTTGTAAAACTTTGGTAAATCCCTATTGAACCAAATAAATATCTCTTATCACCCAAAAAAACACCCTCTAATTTGTCATGAACTTGTGGATGATAAATCAGTGTTTTTGGGTAACATGGGATTGTCTCTCAATTTGTGGGACTTACTACTTGATACAAACCTCCAGATAAGGTTGGTTCCTCTACCTAATCCTAATGCTAAACTACTCCTAAGGAAGGAAATGGAGTTATATAATCCTACTCTATGAATACAAGGGACCAAGGGAAGAGAAAGATGCTTGAAAATTTAAATCCTACACTAATAGAGGTGATACCACCAAGAAGAGGGTGGAAAGACACTCTCAAATGAGGGAAAATGGAAGCAAAATGATGAAGGAGAGGGAATACATGAGTGTGATAGTAAAAAATAACCTTGAAACCACCATTTCCATGAAACACAATAGATTTGAACCCTACAAAGAGACTAAAAGATGCACAAGATACCTATAAATGCAATGAAAGGAAAGGAAATGCAATAGAAACACAAGCCATGATAGATTAATAATCACAAACAAGTATTTTATTGCTTCAAATATGCACAATTTATTACATTGAAGGATAAAAGGAAAGAATCACCATGCAAGATTTCCAAATTTGAGGCCTACATCTCAAATGAGAACACTTGTGCAGTAGTTTTGTGATGCCCTTACATTCCAAGAATGTCCAACATTACAAATGAGTCTCTTTTTACAATATATAGAAAATGGGAGAGAGAAAGAGAGGGGAAACATATGGAAATTCAAATTTATTCCTTCACCCATAAAAAAGATACATTAAATCTATAAAAACAATGATGGGCACCCTGCCAAACCCACTCCCCATGTCATTTTGCTTGTTGGAGAAGCCAATGCACTATATCAAATCAGATTTGGTTGTTCGGCTACATGGAACTATGTTCATAAATAATGGGAATGTTTTCTTAATTTTCACTCAATATTTTTGGTTCTATGTTATAAAGGATGAAAATACCTTTCTAACAATATTAAATTTTCTAAATGTGGAAAATTTGAGAAAAATATATGCCCATGGGTATATGGAGGGGTCGAGGAGGAGCACAGTTCCCTGCTCACTTCCATGGTCTGCAATTAAATTCATTTCTCTTTGTCATGCGGGTATACCAGGTTTTGGAACACTTAAGGAACTTGGGAATTAGTTTTGTGTGTATTTTTTCTCTTGCATCATGTTCTCCTTGACACCCCTTTCTTTTCACTTCTCTACGACTTCAAACTCCTCCCGACGTCCTTGTTTTTCTTTACGGGCCAAAGCACTTTACGGGAAATTTATCTCCACATGGAACTAGTTCCACACAACCCCGGTTCACTCGATGCCCTTCACACCCACATTAATAACTCCTCCATTTAACTCCCCATCACCTTCATTGATAAAATGGAAGGACTTTTTGGGGCACTCATGCTCATAAAGAATTGTTCCACCAAATTTTAGTTCCTCAACAAAAGGTTTCACCGAGGTCCTTCATACCACACTACTCTCTTGCCCACAACACCACTTCAAAATTCTCTTTTCCATCATTGCAGTTTGACCTCCATTGCAGGGAACCAACTCCCCATGAGAGCTAGTTCTCGAACCTTTGGTTCCTCCGCATGCATTCCTTCCGACGTCCTCCCACCTAGAACACATTGTTTTCTCACCAAAACCTCTTCAATACAAAGTCAAAAGCCCTTGTGGGGAACCACTTAATCTATGGAACTTGTTCCCTAGTTCCTTCTCCTCCAAAAAATCTGCATCACACTATCTCCTTCCTAAATTATTTATATTGTGGCCCGAGAAATGAATGTGGGGAACCAATAAGCATGTGTAACTTGTTCCATTGTTCCTTCTCTCGCCCGCATTTTTGCATAACACTAATTCCTTTGACCTACGAGTCTAAACCAAATGAGAGAAACTTAGGTTCCTAGGGAATCAGTTCCATCCACACCTCCAAGACTTGCAATGCACGTAGAGATCCCATTTTTTCAACTTTCTCCAAAATTTCTAAGCCTTTCAAGCTAAGTATGAACTGAGGAGTTAGGAAAAAGAGAGTAGAGTTCCTTCAAAGCCAATTTTCTCCATTTTTTCATTTTTTCTCAATTTTTTGGGTAATTGTGGATCTTTTGAGCCAAGAGAGAAGGAGATAAGATCCTTAAGACAATTTTAAGTTCCCAAAGCATGAGAAATACATGTATTTTCCAAATTATTCTTCAAGAATCCATGAAACTACCTAAGTCCATTTTTTGTAAGTTGGCCAATATTATCGGGGGAAAATGGATAACAATTTGGCAACTCACGGGATAATATTGCTACTAGATTGATGAGATCAGTAGCCTTAAAGCATCCATTGGGCATGGATTCAACATGATAAATTGAAAACTAATCAAACTTGAATTTCTAACCCCGAATCCACTGAAGTCAGTGTCTAGACTTGAAGCTTGATCTAAACATTCTCGTCATAAGGATTTTCTAAATTAAGTTTTATGGGAGTAGAAAATTGATTTGAATTTGAAATTTCACCTCAATTTCTGGAAACCATGATGAAAATTAAAATCGGTAAAGTAGTGCTAATATTGAGTTCATGTCGCCCTGGTCTAAAGTATTGCAACCGATCTATTGGGGTTGAATGAATAAACTGTAAAAACTACTCCAAAATTTGAGTTTTCCAAGTTTGAAGAAGTTGAACTGATTTCTTGGCAAATGTGAAGCATTGCATAACTCTGACTCACATGTGGTTTAAAATGGAGATACATGCACTTGGAACTACCCCCAAATACCTTTCTTACACCATGAACACCACACCCTCCAATGGACTATGCAACAACAACAAAACCACAAAAACTATGTACAAAATGGAAGATCATACATGTTCTAAGTGGAAACATGTAGAGTGTGAACAATGAACTTATTTTACTAAAAATAAACCTACACTACTCTAATCTAACCATAAGAAAAGGAAACTCAAACAAATCTTATGACAGGAAGGAGAAGTAGTTTCCTTTCCTCACAAATTGAGACCATGTAACTGATTTGGCACTAAACATGGTCTTTAGGAAGAAAAAACTACTCTAGAGTTGGTTTTCCACTCTTCTTCTCAAAGTATCAACAAAAATCAAAATTCATACCTCCTTTAGTTGTTCTATATTTGGATTTGGGAGGCATTATTATTGACATTTGTGTGCCTTTGAAGTTCATCCTTATGCTCTAAATTGAGCATGACTAGTTGTAACTCCTTTCTTGGCTCTCCACTAGCCAAATATCTAATCGGGAAAGACCCGATCTTTGTAATTTTCCCATCTTATCTATATGTAACCCAATGAATGGAGATATAAGGAGAACTCTTCTTATTTCTTTGGGTGTCTCTAAACTAATTTTTGTTTTGTTCTTGATGTTCTTATACAAACACCATTGTCTCCACACTTGTATTTTTATTTTCTTCCTTGAATGAGAAGTGTGAAAACTCAATCTTATTATCCATGATGACATTTGATTTAGAAATGGTGTCATCAAATTTCTCCTTGGTCTCAAGCATGAAGTATGAAAAATCAAAATCCTCTCTTTCTTCCTCATGCATCGATTTGGGTAGTAAGTTGTTTTGTGATGTTTTCCTCCATGACAGTTCATGAACAAAATCAGGTCCGACAAGAGATGAGGGAATGGGAAGATCTTCCATTTTATTATCAAAATAAAAAAAATTATTTCTATAATCTCCTCTTTATCTAAGACCTCGAATCTGAATTTTTATTCTCCACTTTCGCTGATTATTGGGAAGATAAAACAACACCTCCATGAATATTGTGACATCATGCACACTACACTCATAATGGATAGATTTTATATCATCCTTGTCTATTTTCTTTGAACACTTATCTTCCTCATTCTCTTTAATCCTAACCATTTTTAATATTTAACCATCTTTGGAATTTGATTGGATTCAAAATTGAAGCCCAATCCTTCAAATTTTGCAAAAATTCTTCTCTGTTGGGTTCTTCAATTGGTTGCCCTCCTTGACTGATTTTCTTATTATTTTCTTCCCAAAATGGATTTGGGAATGTGAGAGGAGGGGTGGGTTGGGTTTCAACATGATTTTGTAATGTTTTTAATGAAGGGGAAGGTGTGAAAACTTCTTTTGGGGAAGAGGAGATGGAAGGAGAAGCTTTAAGAAAGATAGGAATTTTAACCTTGGGCTTGGGTGGTTGATAAGGAATAGGCATTGGATACTTATATGGTAAAATTTTAGGGATATCCCATTGACATGGTTCTTCAACCTTAGATCCATCATCCTTTAATTCTTGTTGTAAAAAAAATGGTGTTTGTGTGAAAACTTACAAATTAGGAAATAAACTGATTCAAATCCTAAACTAACACAACTATCTACCTAACTCAAATTGAGCAAGATAGAAAGAGGGAGAAGATCATATACCTGCACTTACCTATAAGTTGAAATTATCCTTCTTTGATGTGTTGGATTTTCTCTTGAATTGATTGTTAATTGCACTTATTTTTCTTCATATTTGTGGATTCATTTGGACAATAAAGCCCCTTTTATTGTTCTTGGATTTTCTTGATGAAGATGATGATAGATTTATTGTAGATGAATGGATTGATTGAGTGATTGAAGATAAAATGGATGATTGATAAAATTAGCAAAACTTTGTTATGAATTTGAGATATTATTCAGTTAGCTCTCATGGAGGATGAGAGTTCAATTTATAGCTTGTGGGTGGAGAATTCAATGTCTAGGATTAATCCAAGTTGGATTCAAATCAATGGTTGAGATTTCATGTCGGGATTAGAATTTTCTAAAATGGAGAATTCTAGAATTTGAATTCAAAATTCATGGAGGGAAGAATCTTCCATTGAATCAAAATTCAATGGAAGGAGAATGTTAGAGATTCTTCTAGATTTAGAATCCTCTATATTTAGAGGTGAGGATGTGATTAGGATTAGAGTTATATTAATTTAGATAAATGTGATTATAGATGGGGTTGCATGGAAAGGCTAGGTGCAAGGATGTGTAGGGTAGATGGTAGGTGAGATGTAGGAATATTAAATTTATATAAAATGTTAATGAAGGATTATGATGAGAATATGGTATGATAAAATATTAATGATGAAAATGGGATATTGGATGACTTAAAATTATTAATGATGAAATGTTGGGATATTTGATAAATTATTAAAAATTGGAATATGATAAAATCGAATATTAATAATAATTAATCTTGTGATTAATTATTATGTGAATTTAGATAGTGATGATGTGGGAAATATTAATCATAATTAAGCATGTCTACATTTTCCCCCTCTTTGAAGTGTTATTAATGAGCAATGAAAATTTAAAGAAAAAGAATAAAAGATTTTGGTATGGTGATATGATGCCTCATCGAGGGTTAGGCGGGGAGGAACAAGGAGGGTAACCACTTGAAAAGATGAGAGGCCCATGTTAGTACATGAGAAAGGATTAAATGATGATAATATTGAGTGGAGAGGTTGGATTTTAGGATGCCCCAGTCAAGGGGTTGAGATGAAGGATATTGGATTTTAGGATTAGAGAATTTATGAGGATGCAAGATTAGAGGATTAGAAGATTAGGAGATTAGAATATTAGGAGAGAATATTAGAGGAATATGTGATTAGAATATTAGGAGAGAGGATTAGAGGAATATGAGATTAGAATATTAGGAGATAAGATCAGAGGAATAATAGTTTAGAATATTAGGATATATTAGATTTTTATGCCCCAGTTAACGATGTATGATAGGGTGAAGATTTAAGATTTTTGGATTAGAGGATGCCCGAATCAAGGGGTTAGGTTGTGAGGATTTGATATTTTAGATGTGAGGATGTTGGATTTGAGAATGTTATATTTGAGGAACATTTTAAGTCTATTGATAAGAGGATGTTAGAAAATTCCCCGGCCAAGGGGTGAGGATTTTGGTTGTTGAATGTAAGATGAATAAGATTTGGATGTGGATATTGATCGATTGATAAAGGATTGGTTGGATGGGAGGTTGAGGAGGTTAGATGATGATGAGGATTAGGTGTGGATGATGATAAGGCTAAAATATGATGATAGAAGGGGGTGTGATACCATAAATTTCCCACTATTATCATCATTAGAAATGTGATTAATGTGGCATAAAGAAAAATTCATCAAGGTATAAAGACCATGATGATTGAATTTCCAAATTCTTGTGTCCTCATATCATTAGACAAATTAATATTGAAAATACGGTCCTCATATAATTGGACCATGTAAAAGAAAAAGAAATAAAATAGTCCTCATATCATTGACCAAGATTTAAATGCAGACAAGCAAACAAAAACACACAAGAAAAAGCACACACATTTCATTTTTGTATTTTTTTGTTTTTGGTGTAAATATGTTCTTGTTATGGATCGAATGTTTTAATTTTTTATATTTTAGATTTTGGATTTTGGATGTTTAGATTTTTGGATGTTTGGATTTTTGGATTTTGGATTGTGGGATGTTTGGATTTTAAGATTTTTGTATTTTTGGAGGTTTAGATTTTTGGATTTTGGATTTTGGATGTTGGATTTTGAGATTTTGGATGGGATAGGTGATGGGGGATGTGAAGGAATGTAAGGTGGGATGTGAATTTCTCCTATAAGTCCCAAAGCATGTTTGGGTAGGATGAAAGGGGGATTTAGAGAAATTGGATAGATTAATAGGATAGGTATTGGTTGATAGGTTAGAATTGTATGGGGTGTGGCATGGGAGATAGATAGATAGGATGAGGGATGTGGTATAGGATAAGATGGGGGATATGGAAGATGATAAGATATGTCCTCGGGTATAGGGGAGATGAATTAAGGGATAAATGTGTTGTGCCCCCAAGTGTTAAGGAGGGTGGGAAGTGAGGGGCATTAAAAATGGATGATGCCCAAAGCATGTGGTATTAAGGTTGTCCCTAGTCATGATGATGATAGTTTGAAAGGGACATGATGAGGATTAGATGAAAATGAAATGATCATTGTCTTCCCACGGATGTTTGATCCTAAGGGGAAAAGGATGTGGATGTGATGGATGGAATAATATAAGTGATGAACAAAATATGAGCCTAACAACACATGTTGTAAGGAAAGAGTCAAACTAAAACAAAAGTGTGACCAAGGTTTAAATAATACTTGGAAACATGCAAGCCCTATGTCTCTTCAAGATCAAAGTGTGTGTGATTGTGATGGTTAATTACCACTTGAAGTGAAGACTGGATGGGTAGTGTGTTAAATACAAACTATCCAATGTGTAGGGAGTGATTACATCAAGTAAGTTGATGGAAGGTGAACGGAAGTTTAAGTAGTGCATTGATCTACTACCAAATAGACATCCATATCCCCAATGGAGATACATATAATTCTTGTCACAAAATTTCTCTATTTCCATCCAAGCATCCATATCCCACGTAGAGTTTATGGAAACACCCCTAGAGAGAGTCATGAGGTGGATTTTATTTGATATTTTTAATTTTGATATGATTTTTTCTTTTTGATATTTGGATTTTTTTTCATAAAGTGCTTCCACTCTCTTGAGAACTCCCAATGGTTTAAGAATCACTAGTGTCTTGATGGGGGATGGAAATGACCATGGAGATGGAATTGTCTAGAGTGTCAAAAAAATGCACCTAAGGGTCTTCACCACAAGTTGATTAAGTGTGTTAAAGAGTGTGTATCTCTACGAGGACAATGATGTTGGAATGTTGAAGGTAATGAGAGACCAAGGTCACACACGGTTGTAGCAGTACTATTGGCTTACAACATGTGTGATAAATTTGATAAAGTGTTCAAATTAATGGATTGGAAAAGGATATAAATGGATGTGATAATAAGAATGAATGATATGCAAAGGGATTTGAATGTTGGATGGAAGGAGGATGAGTGGGAAGGAAATAACATCCATGCCTTTGGTGAAGAATTATGTGCTCAATCCATTTTTAGGTGTTTGGTATTTATAGGTGATTAAATGATTTATGATTGGGTTGAGTGGTTAGGATAGTAGGATCAACAATATGATTGGTGAAAATGGGTTGTGATGGAGTAGTACGAAGGCGGTTGTTAGAATTAGGTTTATACCCTACGCCTAAATGACCTAGATTTTAAGGAAGGGAGATGGGTCCATGAATGCCTTGTTCATGGATGCCTAATCCTTTGCCTCAATGTTTCATATTGGTGAAAAAAAAATTGATATAGGATTTGAATTGGATGGGTAAGATGATTTCATGTGGTCATCATGAGACTAGGGGTTGTAATTTTGTCATCCGCTAAGAGGCTAGATTTAACAAATTGTGGGGTACGATATTTTTTTTGGTTTTTAGTTTGTGATGAATGTTTGTATGTACGATGAGATCTGGATGGTTGATGATGTTTGGATTTTGATTTTTATTAGGATGGTGGATGATAGTTAGGGATAGGATTGGGATGGAAAGGTGGTGGATAGAGAGGTATGAGGATAAGAATTCCTTGGTTAACGAGATTTTGGACATAAGACCTAAATTGCATGCAAAAATTGGTCAAATGTCCATGGGTGAAATGGAAGTCACAATAATAGTGTTCCACGATACCAAGATGGTTTAGGAAGGTTTTGATTGTGTGATTTGATTGGGGGATGGATGATCATGTTGAATTATTTTACAAAGTGGAAGATGGTGGTCAAGGATTATCCTAAAGGATTGAAGTTGTTAGATTAAATGATTTTGGGGTAGTATGAAGTAAAGGTGCAAGATTGGATGGATTATGAGATGTTTTGGTTGATTTTGATTTAGGAGTTGGATTATATTTTTGTGGCTTATAGGATGAAGGGGATGGATTAGGCCTAGGGGCCGAAGTAGATGGTTTGATCTTCGAGGAGGAAGTATATTTGATTGATTTTGGATTGGTTGGAGTATGTGGTTTTGAGGTAGATAGTTTTGTCTTAGGATTAAATTATTTGGGATTAATAGATGTAGATGAAGGGGATGGGGTAGCTTTAAATTAAGGGAAGAGATGTGATATGGGGTCATATTGGATTTTGGTAATATTGGAAAAGATGGGTGTGGTGTAGAAATCACATTAGATTTGGTGGATTGAGAGGATAAAATAGATAATGGTGACATAGGAGTCTTATTAGATTGGGTAGGAGATGGCATGGGGAGAGGGTTGGGATTGGATTTTTAGGTTTGGGAGTTGGTGATTTAGGAGTCATATTAGATGTTTTTGGATTAGGGGATGGTGGATTCAAAATAGGATTAGAGGATAGGATAGTGTTAAGTTTAGGTGATGAACGGGTTAAGATAAGATTAGGTATGGATGAAGAGGATGAGGGTGGTGTAAGATCCACATTAGATAGTTTAGGATTGGGGGTAGAAGGGGATGGGGTGACCTAGGAGTCACGGTGGATGAGATAGTATTGGGATTAGGTGGTGGGGAGATGAAATAGGATTAGAGGCTGAATTTGATGGTGGATTAGGGGATGTGGGACTATCTAGGAGAAATTACATAGGATTGCATTGGGTTGATGAGGATGACGAGAATAGAGGACTAATATTACACGTGGGAGATGATGATTTTGGATGAAGTTTTTGGGGTTGTTGCAGATATGTGAATGGGACTCGATGATAAGTTTTATGATGATTGGATTTAGGAGTTGAGGTTTTGGATGATAGTGGACTATTTGTATGAATTTTGATGGGAGGAAAGTGTATGTCATGATGATTGATAGGGTATTTGGAGGTTCTATTTTGGGATGTTTGTGTGGGTTTGGGATGGGTGACTAGATTAGCAAGGACAAAAAGGAGGTCCTCTTGGTCTAGGTAAAATTTAGTGAGATGGTAAAATTTGATGTAATGGGCTTGTGGAGTGATAATTTGTTTAACTTCCCTTCATAAATAACTCATATTTTGTATTTTGTTAAGCCATTGAGGCCATGTTCTTGTATTTTCCAGTTATACTATTGAAAATTACCATCAACACTTGAACTTATGGCATGAATATTGATTAATATAGTTATAACTAATTATATTTATTTTGTGGTATTTTGAGTATGCATTTATTATCTTGATTTCAATAAGTTGTTTGAATAATTTTTTATGTGATGTCACTCTTGTTTGCAAGCAACTTGTTATATGCAGCAACTTGTTTCGCAACCAAAGGACTTATCTCGCAAAGAACCCGTCCTCACCAAAGGGACTCACCTATAACAAAGAAACTATTTTTAGTGACTCATCCGCAACCAAAAGGGATCACCTATAACAAAAAAGACATTATTTTGAAGATCTCTTGGAAATGTGAATACCGACACTTGTGTCTGTTTGAGTCATTGGAGAGGCAATTATAACTGGGACATGAGAACTGGAAGATAACTCGGCAATAGATCTGATTATTTATTGCAACTCACTGAAGAACTGATTGATCGGTTAAACACGTGATCTAAGGAACTTAATGGTTACTTGAGTTATGTGTTTGATATATGAGCACTTGTTAATTAATTTTGTTGCATGTGTTGGAACTCTTGTTGATCTATTTGATATATTCCACTTATTTTGAAGAATATATTTTACTTAGTCTATTTGAAATCCTAGTTAAAATCTTCTTCTCACGTTTTGATGTAATTGAGGAGTATAAAATAAAAGGATTAACATGGGAAATCAATATCTAGTTGGGAATTATAGAATAAAGGATACACAACTATAGAAGTTGTTTTTCTCCTAAATGTATTCTTCATGTCAATTCAATAAATAACCTGAATTCTGTTCAATAACTTTTAGTTATAAGCCTTACAGGGATTAACACCCAAGGAATGGCCCACTTGTGCTTTGTTAAACCCCTCCATAGTTTTTTTTGTTTTGTTTTATTACATAAGTAGGCTAGAAAGCAATTTATCTTCTTATCTATAATCTGAATTTACAAGTTTTGTTTGTAGTTATAGTGTTATAAGCCATTTGCTTTTAGTTTTGAGTTTTGTTTCAAGCATTTACTTTCATGCATTGTTATTTCAAGTATTGTAGTGACAATTATTTATTTCCATACCTCCTAAATTATTTGTAACTGTGCATACAACACTAGCATTATTGAAAGTTTACGTCCCTTGGTTTGATGATTAAATGACTATGAATTAGTAAACAACATATTAATTGTTGCTAGTTAATTTACACCACCATTTTTGGCACCATTTTCGGGGATACTGCCAAGTTATAAATTTTTGAGAGGTTTTGCATTTCTTAGAAGTAGTTTAGGTTTAGGAAATTCCACCTCCAAACCCCCATTAATGTATGTTGATTGAGTTGATTATTTGATGCATACACCATCCAAGAGATTCTCATGGTAGATTCTTACCCAATCCGCAAGTAGCACAAATTTCGTATGATTCGATTTTGAAGAAGACATATTAGAATATCACCCTCCAAGTGAGACTTATAAGGTTTTTCTGATTAGTTAGACATGACAAAAGAAGTAGACCAAAATTTTGAAGACATAACAACTACTTTTGAGTTTCCCATTTCCAAAAATTATGAGCTTGCTGCTATGAATAATATTTCTCCATTAGCCCTTCCTAACTTTCATGGATCCATAACTAAAGATTTAAAAAAAAAAATTGATTTTGATGTATTATGTAGGAGCTATGATTATACCACCAATGTACATAAACTAAAGTTGTTCCTGCTACACTCAAGGATGCATCCTTGAGATGGTTCATGGGTTTAGAAAGAGATGTTGTTACCACAGGCACATATGAAGGATAAGTTTCTCACTAAGTACCAGGACTACTACAGACTGAGTAATAAAGGAGGTGATAAAATATTCAAGATGGAGCACAAGGAGGATGAGCCACTGGAAGACTATCTAGAAAGATTCTTTTTCTACGTTCATAATACAAGGAACACAAGACTATCTCCTGAATATCTCAAATTTCTCTTTTTAAAGGGAGTCAATGAGGAGGATATGGATTCTCTGGATTTGATAGGAGATGGAGACATTTTAAAAGCCACCTTTGATGAGATTTTGAAGCCTGCATGAATTACTCTAGAGCCATTATGAAGATAATAAGACATGTACGATCAAGGGGTGGATCAGCTACCAAAGGAATTGGGGACATATCCAAGTCATATATTTTCAACATGTTCATAATACAAGTCACACAAGAATACCTCCTGAATATCTCAAATTACTCTTCTTAAAGGGACTCAGTGAGGAGGATATGGATTCTCTGGATCTGATAAGAGATGGAGACATTTTAAAATCCACCTTTGATTAGATTTGTGAATCATGTATGAATTACTCTAGATCCAATATGAAGATAATAAGAAATGTATGATCAAGGGGTGGAATAAATACCAAAGGAATTAGGGACATATCCAAGTCAAATATTGTCAAAATGTTCAAGAACATGAAGTAGGATATTGTCAATGACATGGCCACTCAACTAGATTCTCTACATACCAAGAAGAAAAGAGAAGATGTAGAGGCAAAGCACTTACAGAGTTCTTCCATGCATGTAGAAGAAATAAATTTGACTACAGATGTAGAGGATTAGCCAACATTGCATAAGAAATTGAGGCTTCACCAGAATCCAAGATGATATAAATAAAGGATGGACAAGTTTTATATGTTTCTCAAATAAATCCATGGCTACCAAGACAATGAGGTATGTCACAAGACCCTATGCCATCTTTTCATAATTGGGATAGTAATCCATATATGCAACCCCCACTTTGGTCTAATTCGTAGCGAGTTTAGGCTATGTACGCTAGTCAATACCAACAGCAATGATAACCTCATTTTTCAGGTCAACAATAGAAACAAACCCGTTCTTCATGGTAGCATCCTTTGAGAGGAGGGAAGCAAAACCCACATCCTAATTACCAACAATCTTACCAACAACCTCCTTATCCACAACAACAATATCTAATGCCAAATCCCCAACTGGATCTCAACCAAAATACATTCAACTAATAGCTCAACCAACACCTAACCCCAAAAATAAAGTTGTTCAACCATCCTATACCACTGAATCAACCTAATACTCTTCCTATTCAGTTTATGTTAATGAAATCCATCTTCACTTAGGAAGATAACTTCCTCCACCAAGTAAACCCACCATTATAGATATTGTAAATGAACCACAATTTTTGTAGATTGATCCATAGCAAAGGTAGAAGATGTTGTAAGATGATCCACAACAACATGAAAATAATTCTAGTAAGGACAAGATGCAAGCTAATGAACCACCATTTCTAGAAATATTACAGGAAAAGAAGACTGACCTCAAATCAGATTCTGATTTTGATTTTTTCAATCAACTAAAGGATATATGTGTCAAAATTTTACTTATTCAATCAATCAAGGATGTTCCCATCTACAACAAGTTGGTTAAGGATCTATGCATAAAAACTAGGTAGAAGAAGGAAGGATCCATCCAATGTACAAGTTATTGGATAGTTGGCTGATATTATGCTTGGAAACTCAATTTTACCCAAGTACATAGACCTAGATAGTCCCTTGGTAAATGTTACAATTAATGGCACAACAATAAAGAATAATTTGTTTGACTTAGGAACAACCATCAACGTCATGACAAAATAAATTATGGATAACCTAAAATTGGAAGGACTAAGGCTAATAGATACAATATTACAACTTGTAGATAGATCAATAGAGAGACTTGAAGGAGTCCTTGAGGACACAATTGTGGTGGTAGACTCTTGGGAATACCCTGTTGACTTTATTTCCCTTCAACCAAAGGCAAGCTTAGGAGGATATCCTATTATTCTAGGAAGACCAGGCTTGGCCATTGTTGATGCCTTCATAGGTTGCATGTCTGGAAATATTATTATTTCCAATGGAAGTGGTACTAAGAAGTTGATTCTCTATCCTCCTGCTCAAACATTTAACAATGAAGATCTTACAATTTGGGTTAAAGAACTAGAATCATATTAGATATTATACAACATATCATGATGTTGGATAAGTCTTGTACCATTGAAGGATAAGAAGAAGATGTTGTTCTATCTAATGTCTTATAGAATAACTATGGAAGAAACGAAGAAGTGGATGATAGATTAAGGTGTTTAAACTTCCCCTTAAACCAAGTTCTACTACAACAAAGCACCATGGATATTCCAGGTAAGAATTGTATTCTTCATCAACTTCTTCCCCATCACTACATATTGAATTATGTTAGCAACAATGTATATTCAATGATTTATCTCTCCAAACAAGTAGAGACAACAACGGGAAAATCACTCAATGTCAACAAAGCTGCTAGTGAGACAACAAGAGAAATTACTAATGGCTCTTCTGCAAAAACATAAAACAATGTTTGCATGGGATTATGGTGATATGCATGGAATTCATCCTAGGCTTTGCACACACAATATTTATATCAAAGAAAGTTGTAAACCAATCAGGTAGCCACAAAGGAGAATGAACCCAACAATAAGAGATATTGTAAAAGGATAATTGAAGAAGTTATTGGATGTTGGATTTATATACCCAATATTAGACAGTCAGTGGGTGTCACCTCTTATCATTTTGCCAAATAAGAATGGAAAATGGAGGATCTACGTAGATTATAGAGATTTGAATGCAACAACAAAGAAATATCATTTTTGTTTCCTTTCATTAATCAAGTACTTGACACTTTGGCTAGTAAGAAGTATTTATATTTTCTTGATGGATATAGTGGCTATAATCAAATTCAGATTACACCAGAGGATCAAGACAAAACTACCTTCACATGCCCATGGGGAACATTTTCTTATTCAGTTCTTCCATTTGGTTTATGTAATGCACCTGCTACATTCCAGAGGGAAGTCTTGAGCATCTTTTCAAATCTGAAAAATGATTACATGGAGGTATGCATGGATGATTTAACAATACATGTTAGAAATTTTGAGGAAGCTATTAAAAATATGGATAAAGTCTTGAAGATATGCAAGGATAACAATCTATCCTTAAGAAATGAAAATGCTACATGATGATGTCTGAAGGTATAGTTTTAGGACACTATCTTTCTTTTGATGGAATTCAAGTTGATCCAAAGCAAAGCTATCTATTAGAATTAACCTGCCAAGACCAAAGAAGAAAAAATATATTAGGAGCTTTCTAGGCCATTCCGGTCATTACAAGAGATTCATATAATATTTCAACAAGATTGCAGTGCCATTATTTGTATTATTAGGAAAGGATGTTTCCTTTAAGTGGACTGAAAAATGCGAGACTGTATTACAAAATTTGAAGAAAATGTTAACTGTTACTCCCGTATTAAGAGGACACGATAAGAACATGCCTTTTCACATCCACACCGATGCATCGACTATGCCATTGGATCTATCTTAGGACAAAAGAATGGAGTTTTGAATTATGCAATTTATTATGTTAGCAAGAACTTGCAACATGCAAAACTAAACTACACAGTAACAAAGGAGTTCTTGGTAGTTGTATATGCTATCAATAAATTTAGGCACTACATCACAGGTTATCCAAAGTGTTCATTCACACCGACCATGCTACAATCAAATATCTGATAAATAAACTAGTAGTAAGCAACAAAATCATCATATGGTTGCTCCTTCTACAAGAGTTTGATTTCACAATATTGGATAAGCCTAGAAAGGACAACGTGGTATCATATTTTTGTTCAAGGATGGATACTAATGGTGAAGAATAGGTAGTTGATGACTCCTTCCCAAATGAGCACTTATTTTTATTTCTACCAAAACACCTTGGTATGTAGATATAGCCAACTACTTGGTCTCAGGTAAGACACCACCACATTATTTATACTTCGAAAAGAAATACATAGTTGAAAAGAGTGTACATTTTTCTTAGATAGATGGATTTCTATTTCATACAGGACAAGATCAAATCATGAGAAGGTGTATAGATGATGAAGATATATATGATGTCCTCAGAGCATGCCATGGTTAACCTTATGGAGGACATTTTTATGCAAAAATAAAATCACAGAAAGTGTTAACTGGTTATTATAAACCAACACTACATAAAGATGCAGTACTTCACACCAAGAGATGTGATAAGTGTCAAAGAATGGATAAGCCTACCAAATCTAATGAAATGCCATTGCAGCCTCAGTTGGTCTTGCAGCCTTTTGACAAATGGGGCTTAGACTTCATTGGCCTCATAGATCCTAAATCTCATAAGAATAAGTATATCCTGGTGTGCACATATTATCTAAGTGGAAAGAGGTGAAGGCATTACAAAATTAGAAAAGTGAGAAAGTAGCCGAGTTTCTCTATGATCACATCTTCACCAGGTATAGATTTCTAAAATAAATTGTTATGGATGAAGTTACACACTTTACTACTGATGTAATTTCTAATCTAGATAAGGAGCATGAAATCAGGCATAGGAATTCTACACCATACCATTCCCAATCTAATGGCCAAGAACATGTAACAAATAGATAAATAGAGGTAATCTTGACAAAGACCATTACACTTGACATAAAATATTGGGAAGACAGACTTCAGAATCATCAACCCTCTTATAATTTGAATTATAAGAGGAGATTTGATACAACATGAACCCACCAAGAACTCTCAAACCTCTTAGCCATCCAATAATTTTACATTATTTTCAAGATAATGGGTGGCTAGACTACATAAACTGGTTTTAGGGTTTCAATGAATCAATGGTTGAAGATTTTGCTAAAACATTCAGTAGTGGGGAAGAAAAAGTGAATGGTTTATCAATAAGAATCAATGATGAAATCTTGATAGAGGTAACTAGACTACTTGCACGGGGAGAATAATTTACAAATAAGGTTAATCCAAAGGTATCTCAGAGGGAATTTGTAGATGTTGAAGACCAATTTATCTTAGATAGGAAAGGTACACAAAGAAATTCTTTTAAAATTTTCTAGGTTGAGGTTTCAAATTATATTATTAAGTATTTTACCTATGAGGGAAGATATTCTAGGTTGAATACGGTTCACTTTAAATTGTTAAATCACTTAAAGAACAATAGACAAGTGAATGTGCCAAATTTCTTACATGATATATTGAAGAAGATGAGTAGGGAGGCACAGAAGGGTCGATCTACACTTTCATGCCACTTCCTCATAACCATGATAGTAAAGCATACCCTACATAGGGATTGTCCTAAAATAAGGTCGGAGGATTTTTAAGGTCAAGATATATAAATGATTTGTTGGGAAAGAAGAGAAAGAATAAAGAGTACTGAGAGAACCTCTAAGCATATCACAGAGGGTGTAGCATCAACCTCCCAACCAGAACAACAACCTTACGAACACCCTGCCTCTAAAAATTTACCACCTATTGAAGAAAATATTGTTCTTGTCTCCCCTGAAAGAATCCTTATTGCTAAAACCCTCTTATAATTATCTACTCTGAATCATCTACCTCCAAGGGTAAAAGGAATCCTTCCAAGTCCACTCCTACACCACCAAGGCACTCTCATAGACTAAAACCAAACAGCCAAAAACATCCAAGCCAACAAAGTCACAGACCATATCACTTGATAGTGATGTAGAAGTTACAAAGGAGAACGTTGATCCCACACCATTGGAAACAAGACAGGAGGTATTAATGTTGTATTTCATAAGAAACAATTCCCTAAAGAGCCCATGGAGGAATAGAAAGAGAAAGCTATAAATGTAGAAACAACATGTGTAATGAAAGGTCGTATGGAGAAAAAGGAAGAAGAAGTTTGAAGAAATTTGATAGGAATACCCAAAAGAGTCTATGGATGATCATGCATAGAAAAATCATACTGAGATGAGACAGTTTCTAAAATTAAAGGTCATGACGAGAAGATGGGAGAATAAATTGGAAAGGAAACTGACCACAAAATTCATGCATCAGAAGGAAATGAGGAAGAAAAAGAAGAAGAAATTGGTGAACAAATTGAACATGAACACATGCCCCATTCTATTGAGGAAGTCATTGATCACTGGTACATGGAATTGAGTAAAGGAAGATGTTTGTAAAACTTGAACAAGTATAAGAACACACTCCTATGGTTGAGGAAGATGTAATTGATTAATTGTTGGGGAAGAAACCACAATTTATGGAATAAAAACCACATGATAGCATGCAACAATTGAATGTAGCCCCATTGCAACCAAAAATTTGCATTCAAGACGTTAAAAGAGAGCCAGTCAAACTAGTTTATAGGAGATTGCAAAAAAAAAAAAAAACGTTGCTTGATTACTAGGTGAAACCTATCTAAATATGTTAAAAGGAAAGTGGGAAAGAGAAAAATAATAACTCATCTTCTAACACAAACAATAACTTGAGGAAAAATACAAGTAAATTCAAAGGCTAAAGAAAAGCAAGAAGATACCTTTCAAGTGGCCCATGAAATATTCAAATGCAGGCCTCCCTACAACATTTGTGTTATCTTTTTAAAGGAAAATATGATACAACTCAAACTCACTTGTATCAATTATGAGATACCATTTGATATAAGTGTAACTAGGATCTTCTTTAGGTTATATCTGAATATCCCTCATGAAATTTAGCTCCTATTATGTGAACTCTACATGTAAAACTATGCTCTTGAGTATGATAGGGATTGGATTCCAATCCTATACATTAGAGATATTCCAATTAAAGCACTTTTTCTTATTTTTGAATGAGTTAAATAGAGAAAGACAAATTTAGTAGTACAAGAATTTGGAGAAGGTGCAAACACCGATGATCGAGGATGAAACTAATAAAAGCTGGACAAGTTATAGAGTAGTATGAAAAGTATAGGTAGAATATGGAAATCAGAAGGAGAGTATGGAAAATGAGGAAAACAACACACAATAAATCCAGATACCCGATTAAGGACTAGGGTATTCATATATTTCAAGCATATATGATTCACTTGAATGAGATGTCTCTGATCTATAGCAAAATAAATGCATTCTTATCCAAATATCATGCAACCTCTAAGAAGAGTGAATGTATACATTTACATTTCTACCAAATGTGCAAGTACCTTGCTTCCCAATTGCTATCATCCCCCAATCTTCCACTTTCTAATACCGATAAGGAAAGGTGAAAAACCACTGAATGAAGTGATATAGAATAGAGTTATGAGTAGGTTAAGGATAAACGGTGGTTACTTATTCACATAAGAGTAAGGGAAAGGGACCCCATTTGACTTCAAGTGTTTGTACTACTTTCAACAGTAGGAAATTGAACCACTTAAATGAGGAAATTTAAGGAAATAATCCTGGGGGTATGATGAGTTGTTTAAATTTCCTTCATAAAAACTTATCTTTTGTACTTTGTTAATCCATTGAGGCCATGTCCTTGTATTTCCCAGTTATACTATTGAACATTACCATCATAGCCTAAACTTATGGCATGAATAATGATTAATATAGTTATAACTAATTATCTTTATTTTTGGTATTTTTAGTATGCATTTATTTTCTTGATTTGAATAATTTGTTTGAATAATGATTTATGTGATGCCACTCTTGTTTCTAAGCAACTTGTTATATGCAACAACATGTATGCATCTAAAGGACTTATCTGCAAAAGCAACCCGTCTATAGCCAAAGGGAATCACCTACAACAAAGGAATTGTCTATAGAAACTCATCGTGGCCAAAGGGGATAACCTACAACAAAGAAGCCATGATTATGAAGATATCTTGGAAAAATTAATAACAACACTCATGTAGGTACGTTGCGTTAGAGAGACGATTCTAACCGGGACATGAGAACTAGAAGATAACTCAAGCAATAGATCTAATTATTTATTCACACTAACTAAAGAACTAATTGATCAATTAAAAATGTAATCTAAGGAACTTAATGGTTACTTGAGATATATGATAACTTGTTAATTAATTTTGTTACATGTGTTGGAACTCTTGTTGATCTATTTGAGATCTTCCACTTGTTCTGCAAGAAGATATTTTACTTAGTTTGTTTGAACTCCTAGTCAAAATCTTCTTCTCACGTTTTGATGTAATTGAGGAGTATAAAAGAAAAGGATTAACATGGGAAATGGAGATCTAGATGGAGAATTAGAGAATAGAGGATACAAAGATATAAAATTTTATTTTCTCCTAAATGTAGTCTTCATGCCAATTCAATAAAGAACCCGAGTTCTATTCAGTATCTTTTAGTTACAAGCCTTAGGATGGATTAGCACCCAAGGAAGGGCACACTTGTTTTTTTCTAAACCCCTCCATAGCTTTGTTGTTTTGTTTTATAGCATGAGTAGGCTAGAAATCAATGTATCTTCTTATATGCATTCTGAATTTACAAGTTTTGTTTTTAGTTATAGTTTTATAAGTCATTTGCTTTCAGTCTTGAGTTTTGTTTCAAGCATTATACTTGCATGCATTGTTATTTCAAGTATTGTAGTGTGATTATTTATTTCCATACCTCCTAAATTCATTTTAACTATGGATACAAAATTTACATTATTGAAAGTTTATGTCCCTTGGTTTGATGATTAAATTATTAAAAATTAGTAAACAACATATTAATTGTTCTTTAATTAATTTGCACCACCATGGGGATAGTGGTTTATGTTAATTAGGTCAGGGTGTGGATTGAGATGATTTGGGTTCCTCAAGGAGGAGGTTAGTCGGGTGAGGGGTAAGGATCGTAGAAAGGGGAAATTATGGATGGGTTTGGTTGATAGATGATAGTTTAGGGGGTGATTGATTGATTGAAGATTGATGATTAGATATTTTTAATTGAGATGTTGGATGGTTTTAGGATGTTAGGATCAACATGGGACAATTTATTTGGATGACAAGGATGGGATTGGTTGAGGTAGGATGTTAAGTTTTAGATTTTTTGTTAATGTGTTAGATAGTGCATGGGATAAAGTGAGATGGTTGAATTTGATGGGTGGGGGATTATGGGATGGATTGGTTGATGGATTTAGACAAGAGTTAGGGGTTTGGATGTTGGTTTGGAGATTGAGGATCAAAGGCCATGGCTAGATAAGATCGTGGGCGATTAGTTTTGGATTAGGATTGGGATCATGTGATTAAAGATAGATAATTATAATGATGTTTAATTGATTAAAATTTTAATGTGATAAGATGGTTAAGGCTGTTCACAAGAAAACAAAAAATATGCAACACACACCATAACTAGTCAAGTGGGTTCATAATCAATATATATCCCACTTTCAATACCACACACCGATGGTGTTTCCATAAACTATCTCTCCACTTATGTTTCAATTTGGGGTCGGATAGTGAGTAATCTTGGGGAGTACGGCCTCCTTGCATTATATCTCAATATGTGGCCAAAAGGGATACCTATTTTAGGATGTATGAGATCACTAGAGGTGTCCCTGATATACCTTGTGATATGTGGGGCCCAAGTACATGTTGCAAGGATGATGTCTAAGGCCTAGGTTTTAGGACATGGAAGCCCCTCACTTCATGTTGCTCTTAAAACAAGAAAGTGCTTAGCCAATAATGACATTTTTCCTTGAATTTGTATACCCCACCAAAACACGGGGTGTGTCTATGTGCATGGAGATGAAGCCCATGGTCACGAGACCCCTAAGACTACAGTAAGTGTTTGTATGTCACTTCCACATCATATTACCCCCTAAAAATGAAAAAGGGAAGGAAGACTAGCCACTTTTGATCCTTAAGATTGTCCTAGGATGCGAGAGGAGAACATACACAGTGTTGTCTTCGGGTTAAAAAAAGTAGCAACATGTAACACAAAAGGACAATAAATACACACAACAATAAAAATTAATGATAAAGTTTGTATGATGGGGGCCTTCAACAAGGGACTGTAAGACAAAAGGATTAGTAGTTTGTTTTATACCCCAATGTTCTGGACTGCATTCGAGTTGAAAAACAAAGGGTTAGTAGTTTTAATTACTTAATATCCTGCAACTATAAGCATTATCCAAATACTAATCAAATATTAAAATCGATAGAGTTTCCTTTATTCCTATAATATTCCTACAAAACTAGAATGCACAAACCTGCAAAACACCTCTAAAACACCCAAAAGTGTGATTAGATTAGTTAGTACTAATGTAAAATTGTTATCAGGACAAAAGTGCTACAACAGTCAAAAGTGCCACTATAGTGTTGATCGAGTTTTCTTTGTCCTGTCTAGATTAGTGAGATAGATAAAAATATAACAAAAAACCTCGAAGATGCAAGGGTTTAAGGTACCTTGGGAGAAGATGGTGAAAATTAGACGGGCGCAAAGCTAATGTCCTCATTTGTGAGCTAGAAATACCGTAAACTAGAGGAAACTAAGAGAAAAATGGATTAGATAGTATATGTGGCTTGACAAAGTCGGCCCAAAAGCTCAAGCTTCCTTATGCGGATGTCAACCCCATTTGATAAGATAAAATGATATAAATTAAAGATAGATGGATAACATTCATAAACTAATAAATAATAGAACTCTTAAAAAATTGATGTATAGAGAAGCTACATATCGATCAAAATAAATATAAAAAGAACCAAACTTTCACGAATCAATGGTAATTTGGGCTGCATGAGGGGAACCTGCCAAACAAGCCTATAAACTCTTCTTTCATAGATGGAAGGATGCCAAGAAATGGGATTGCTAAGGGGATCATAAGGGCATGAGGATGATATGATGATGCAAGTAGAAATACAAGGGTATTATGATGATATGATGATAATAAGTGGAATCACAAGAATGCCAAAGTTTTGCTCCAATTTCTAGCTTGTTTGAAATGGGGAGGCCCTTATTTATATCACGAGGAGGAGATTAATTTAGATAATCCTTTTTGGAAAAGTAACTCCAATTAAGTGAGTGGGGGACATGATTAGAATATTAAATTCATGAGTGGGTTGTCATGGATTAAATGTGAATATTAAATTCACGAGTGGATGAATATGGATTTACTACTTGAATATTAAATTCATAAGTGGATAAATATGAATTTAATATTCATAAGTGGATGGATATGGATGTACTATTTGAGTATTAAATTCATAAGTGGATGGATATGGATTTACTATTTGAATATTAAATTCATAAGTGGGATTACTTTTGAATTTTAAATTCATTAGTGGGGTGACATGGATTATTTGAGAATTTTAAATTCGGAAGTGGGGTGACATGGACTATTAAATTCATATGTGGAATTACATGGATTATATTAGAATATTAAATTCATAAGTTGATTTAAAAGGGATTAACATTAATTAATGAGATATGTATTTTTGGTGGTAAATGGAATTCAAATGAAATTAGGAGGGAAAAAGGAATTCAAATGATCAAGCCTAATATAGGAGAGCAGATGTGGGGTGAAGTGGAGGAACGATACAAAAAAATGGTGTATACATTTGCCCCTTTTTTATGAGTGGTTTGCATTGGGCAAGCTGCGAGACAAAAATGATGACATATTGAAAAGGTGATTGATTAAGTGTTCCCCCTAAAACTTGGGATTGACGACATAAAGGGAGTCAATCGTGAGTTTGAAAGAGATAGATGTTGAAGATCAGGTGGGTGAAAAAATATGAGTAAAATGATAATGCGAGGTAAGAATCCCCAAGAAAGAAGTATTTGCATAATAATAAAAACCCTATGGTGGTGATTTTGATATCACATCAGTAGGGGACAGAGGGTGATCTCAATGGAGACGTCGTGAATGCTCTATGGACTAGTGAGTGGGTGAAAACATTGCAAAATGGAGGGAATACAATGGCAAACCTCTCAAATAGATGCAAGCCAAAAGACCAATGGGTTATATAAAAACATCAAAATATGCACAACCAAATGTGAAAATAATGTGAAATCCTTCATACGTGAGGAATCAAGTGAAAAATTATGCATCCAAAAAAGGGACGAGGATGAAAATAATGATGCCCCAACACAGGGAACAAATATGGTCAAAAGGTGAGATGTGAGAAAGTGATAATACAAAATGCTATAAGGGGAAATAATTATGGCCACAAAGGTGAACTTTGAGAATAGATAGTTGCTTTGTTGGATAAAATGTCCCAAGGGGGATTAATTATTGTTTTTAAATAGATATTTTCCTAAGGAAGGTAATATTTCTATAAGAAATAATTCTTATGTCTCATGTGAATTCAATCCACTTTTGTGAAGCAAAAAGTAGAGCAGACATTTTTGAGGAAAAAATAGAGGATACATACGATGACCGTTACGGTACCCTCCAAGACAAAATCACCTTGGGAAGATGTGATGAGGGATATATGTGATGACGCCCTTCAAAAGAGGGTGGATGAGAATGGAAGAATCTAAAAAGGATCAAGGTCATGGAGAGAAGGACGAGAATGGGGTGTAATAGAACACATAAAGCTGTGGTATGTAAATGGGTAGAGATTTTTATCGACTCGGGATGTGAGGTGTGAAGATGTCTTGAAGGATATAACTAATGAGAGAGCTCATTCACAAAAAAATAATGGAAAAGAGTAGTGGTTGATGAAGAAAATAAAATTCAGAGGTGAAGAAGATAGAGATATGGAATAGAGAGGACATGGTGGAGGAGGAGAAAAAAGTAGAATGAAAGAGGGGAAAATAATTATAGAGAAGGACGATATGAGAAGGGAATGATTAAGAACAAACAAGAAGAAGACAAGTTGAGAAGAGAGAATATGATAGAGATAGGGTGAAAGTACTAAAAAGGAGAAGAGAGAGAGAGATGACAAAAATAACAGAGAAAGTGCATAATGTAAAGAAGAGGAAAGAGATGATAGGACGAGAGAAAAGAAGAATATGGTAGAGAATAAAATGAACACAATGGACCTAGAGAAAAATAAAATAGAGAAGAATGATGGGAGAATAAGATAATGAGGAATGAAAAAAGTGGAATACAAGATGAAAAGAGAGGAGATGATAGTGAGAGAGGTGATGAAGATGAAGGGAGAGAAATGATGGAAACATGGAGGAGATGAGGAAGATGAATAATTGAAAGAAAAGGAGAGAGACAATAAAACAGAAAAAAAAGAGGTTGGAGATGAAGAAGACTAGGAAATGGAATAGAGTGGACATGGTGGAGGAAGAGAAAAAAAAAGAGGGATGAAAGAGAATAGTAGAAAAGGATGATAGGAGAAGGAAATGAGGAATTTGAACAAGAAGGAGAAGATGAGATGAGAAAAGACAACATAGTAGAGGGTGGAAGCAGGAAAAAGGGAGAAATAAGAACAAAATGAATGTAGTGGAATAGAAAAGATACAATGAAGGAGGTGAAGAAGAGGAAGTGAGAGAACTAGAAGAGATGAAGAAGACGAAGAATTTGAATAATATGAAAGAGATGATAGAATAGAGAAAAGAACAGGACAATGTGGAGAAGATCAAAGAAATTAAGAAAAATAAAGAGACAGGGTGGTAGAGAAGAGAAGCGGAAGGAATGTCGAAGGTCAAGGGAAGGAATATGGTACAGACCACATGGAAATGCATGTGGAAGGTGGGAGGATAAAAATATGGGATAGTGAGGAAGAAAACAAGGGAACAATGGGAAAGTAAGAAGGAGGCACGAGGGAAGAAGGGGAAAAGCTGTAGAAATGCATGAGATGAGGATAAGAAGATAAAAGGCTTTTATGATGAAGACAGTAAAGATATTGAAAGGGGTGAAGGGAAGATGGAGAGGTTGTGAAGAAGTGACAAGAAAGGGCGGAGGTGGAGATAAGGAAGGGGGAAAGAGAGAATGGATGATGGGGAAGGAAATGCCAATGAAGAGACATTAGGGGAAGACCAACAATAATTATTGTTGGTGAAAGATGGGAGAAGGAGTGGAAAAGAAATGGAGAAGGATGAAGAGAGTGAGAAAGGTGATGTGGGGATAATTAACGGGAAGATAAAGGTGATGCAGGAGGATGGATGGAGAAAGGACATGTTGGCCATGGTGGTGGACAATAAGCTTAAGGATAATGAAATATCCTTGAGAATGATTCTCAAGTAGGATTCACAAACTGTAATGGAGATCAAGTAGAATTCCCAAATTGAGAATTACATAAGAGATAGTGTTCATAGACATTAATGATTTCATGGATTTATGGATGATGTTAATAGATGTCATCCTTAAAAGTAAACATATGGATATAGATGGCATAGTTTGAAATTATATATGCAAGAATTCCATCTTGATAAAAGATATCCCTATCGAGATAAATTCCATGTAATCATAACAAAGAGCACACAAAGAAACCATGTTTTGAATCAAATGGGAGGTAAACAAGAAAGAGAAGCACTGAAGGCATTACACTTGTAGCCAATAACATATGTTAACACATAACCAATGATAATTAGTTATACCAAAGATCAATGATGGAAACATGGATGCAATAATCTCATAAGCCTAATGTCAACACGAAAAAGAGGTTTGAGAAGTAACTTGTATGCAAGAATAGTGTTCTCCATGGCGATTGTTCCTAGGACTCGTGCCCCAACTCTAGGAAGGAGGAAGATGCAGATTGATTAATTCAAGAATTCTACAATGTATATGAGAAAGACGATTGATGCGAGAAAGATTTCTCGGGATGCTATGATATATAGAAGGTTGATCAATGTGGGAAGCATTCACTTCCATGATACAATAGAGTAGCCATCCTTCAAGGGTAAGGTCTACTTTTTTATTTTGCTTGTGGATTTTTGAGTTTTTCTTCTAGATGGCAAGATAAGATATGCATGATAGCTATACTTGAGGGATTGGTCTATTTTTATTATATTCTTTTAATGAACAACTTTCATTTGAGGGATCAATCTATTTTAGATAATATAACATGAGATAGGAGCATCCATAATTTTGACTCTCTTTTTTTTCTTCTTCTTTTGCTTCTTTTTCATTTTAGTAAGAAGAGTTGGGTATAGCTAGGTAGACCACTTAGAAGGGGGCTATGATTGTAAAAGTGACACCCTTGGACCCTTAGCATGTTTCAATAGGTAAATAAGATGGTGATGGATGTAACGATCATGAAATTCTCACCAAGAATGGAAAACCTAGCCATAAGGAAAATGCTATGGGTAGAGTTGTGGTGACCATATTTAAGTTCATGTCTAGGAAGTGAAAGTAGACCACATAGTTCCATTTCATTACAGTGATAGATGGAAGAGTCTCATGATGTGGGAATGATCTAAATATATGACTAAGTTCTCATTGGTAGGTATGCTAACAATATAATGGTCACAAGTGGAATGCATTAAGAGGTTCTGCTTCCGGTTTACCATCAAGGGAGGGAAAACTTTCCATGTAATGTCCTGATTAAAGTCACATTAAAAATAGGATAAAATATTGATAGGATGATGAGATAAATGAGAAAATATAAAAACTATGTGTTACCCTTAAGGAAGTGAAAATATATGTCCCTAACAAGATGAGTAGATGGTCCCCTAAGAGAGGGATAAATATGACCAAAACGGTGGGTTTTGGATGGGATAAAATATTGGATAAGAGGTTGTGAGATAGATAAGATAGAAACCATGTTATTCCTTTAAAAAGTGAGGAAGGGAACACAATGCATCCCATTAAGATGAAAAATGGCCACAAAAGTGGGCTTATGATGAAAATATGGTGCCCAAGGGAGGCACAAATATGGCCACTATAGTGGAATTTAATGAAGATAAAGTCCATTAAAGAGAGGTACAAATATGGCCACAGGATGGCGGACTTGAGAAAATGAAAAACAAGGTCCCTCAATAGAGAGACGAATATGGCCACAAGTGTGGACGTAAGATGATGATAAATGGTCCCCAGAGAGGGGATAAATATGGCCAAAAAGTGGACATTAAAATAATATGAATACTTGAGGACAAGACTAGTTTGGATTTAAGAAAGTGATGAGATGGATCGATGATATTAAATAAAAATGTCAAAAGTGGGCTCTCTAACTCTCCCATCCAAGAAGAAATCCCAACGAGTTAGAGAAAATGGAAAAATGCAAAAATAAGGTCAGCAGGACTGCTTTTAAAGCATTTCGGTCCAAGGGTTCGGGTCGCACCGAGGTTCATCGTACCAAGCTTGGGGGCTGAAAAAACAAAGAAAATTAGCTAAGTCGACATTTTTGTCCTGTGGTCCGTGGATAGTTGGGACGTGGGACGCGAGGGACATGAAAAGCCAAATGGCCAAAGCAAAGAAAATCGTCTAAGTCTTTTGTTTCACGCGGTTTGGGATAGCTGGGACAAAAGTACGCGTGGGACGCGAAATCGCCGATTTGCTAAAAGATAGTCCATTTCAGTGGTTCGAGATATTTGTCCTGTGAAGTCCAGGACAGTTGGGACAAAAGTACGCGAGGGATGCATGGGACGCGAAAAGGTGAAAAGGCCGCAAACAAGAACAAGGAAGCCCAAATCGGCCGAAGCAGGAGATTTTCATCCTAGGACAGCTGGGACAAAAGTACGTGAGGGATGCGTGGGATGTGAAAAGGTGAAAAGGCCACAAATAGGAACAAGGAAGCCCAAATCGGCCGATGCGGGAGAATGTGTCCTAGGAAGTGGCGGGGAAAAGAGGACTTAGAAAATTTCAAGTTTCAGTCAAAGTTTTCAAAGGTAAAAGTTTTGGCCCACCGCCCGCCATCGAATGGAATCTCGACATGTGTCATCCAAGTGGCGAGCATGGGGGAAATGGGAAATTTTCCCAAAGTGAAAATGCCAAATTTCAAGGACAAAGTGTGCCCCTCGTGCCCGAGCTAATAAAAAAATAGTGCCACGTGTCCAAGTGGCAAAAAATTTTAAGGAAGGGCCCGAAAGAAATTTTCAAAGGATGAGCCCATGGATGAATCAAAGCCTGACATGTGTCATCCAAGTGGTGGAGTGTGGGGAAAATTTGAAATTTTTTTCCAAAGACCAAAACGAGGTAAAAATTCAAACTTTTTTCCCGCCGATCCGTTTTGGGCCTGTTTTTGCCCTAAATCTTCAAATGGCCATAACTTTCGATCCAGAGCTCAGATTTTCACGTTCTTTATATCAATGGAAAGCTGGTGAAATTATCTACATGATTCTGGGGTAATTTTGCATTTTGATGGATTTTGAGAGAGAAAATCAAAAAATGCCTCTGGCACGTGGTAATGGCCAGAAATGACGTTTCAACAACCAGCTTTAATGCAAAATACAAGTTCGCCACTTTTAAGTTTGCTAGGGTTCTCACCTACCACCATAATGAGATGAATTAAATGCAACCTAGAGGTGGTTGGGGTAGATTTGGATTTCCTCTCTCTTCCCTCTCTCATTCTTCCTATAAATTGTAAGGAGGGGCTTCTTTCTAAGCGTTGGACATTCTTGTTTTGCCCCTCCCTTCTTCTCTTTGGCAGGTGAATTTGTGGAGTTCAAACCTCCCATTTAAAACTGTAATGCAACTTTTCCTCTTGGCATTTTGTAGTGTATTGTATCAATCTTTGGAGCAAGTAATGCATGTCTGTGGATGATTCTCAACCCTCTCTGTGTTCATTTGCATCCTCCTGATCTTTCACTACAAATTTTGTTATCTGTGCATGATCTTGCATCACATTTTAATGGTTTGTGTTTATTGGCAAGATAGGTGTTCTTCATTCCTCGGTGCATCACCTTTGTTAGTTTAGGTTTATTTTTATGCATCTTCTTACCCTGTCTCCTTGGCAAGTTAGATTAGATTTTGAGTAAACCCTCTGCATTTTTTTTTCGTGTGCATCTGAACAGAGGAATAGGAACCGGCCTTCATCCAGAGAGATTTTCGATTTTCAAGGTCCCACACTTGGGAAAAGCTCCATGTTATGCAATCACACTGAGAGTCTCAACCCATCGAGTTGCAGACACTCAGGGGTGCTGTGATTTGGTGATAACAGTTTTGGCATGCCCACGGTGGGACCTTAGAGGTCTTCACTTTTATTGCAA
Source organism: Taxus wallichiana var. yunnanensis (assembly GCA_018340775.1). Classification (NCBI taxonomy): domain Eukaryota; kingdom Viridiplantae; phylum Streptophyta; class Pinopsida; order Cupressales; family Taxaceae; genus Taxus; species Taxus wallichiana. The sequence goes on along the minus strand of CM031243.1, from coordinate 244,737,134 downwards.
CAAGATCGATGTGCACTTGTTGTAAGTTCCAGCTTTGAAGGAGCTTAAAATCACACATCTGGCGACTCCAAAAGAAGCATAATCCGCTGGTTTCAGCAGTCCAAGCCTGGAAAATTTATGAGAAGAATACAGACCAGGTCAAGAACTAGGGAGGAAGGATTGTTTGTTCATCTACACCTATCTCCAGGAAGAGAGAGAAGGGGAAGAAGAGCTCAAAGATCTCCATCTCCACCTAATAGAACCTTGTCAACACCTCCACCTGGTAGGCCTTTCATCCAATCAACAAGGGTTCTCAGGCCAATCAGAATGGCGCAACCACCGAATCCGTATGTCAATTTCACCTAAGCAACCCACTTGCTCTCAATGCACAACATCCAATCCGAAGCATGAAGCATCAAGAACATTCCATACTTCATAGAGAGAACCAGACTACTCTTGGTGATCATGTTAAAGACATTGCCAACCTTTGTGTAATTCATGAAATCAATGAGATGCAAGTTGCTGTCAAATTACTGGCATCCTCATTCAAGGGGAAAGCTTTACAATGGTTCAGAGCCTTGCCTCAGGTTCTATTCAAAATTGGAATCAGCTATGTATAGCCCTCCATGAGTAGTTTGGGGAAAAGGGAGACAACTTGTCCCTTTTGGAGCAAATGACGACACACTATCAAAAGAGCTCCCAATGAGCAAATTGACTCGATTTTAATTTCAGATTTCAAAGGACTTGGGAGAGAATTCCAAAGCAAGAATGGCCAGCCAAGCAGAAGGTGCTTTTCTTTACTATCTCAAAGCTCTAAATTCTGATATTTCTATGTTGATTCAGTCCATGGGAGGCATAACTATCCCTATGGCTTATAGCATTGCCATTAGGGCTGAAAATTGTTTGATTCAAGCTGGAAAGCTAGCTCCTAGGCCTCCAATGCCATTATATCCAAGTTTAGAGAGCCCAAGTACTAGCCAAGTGCCTAATTTAGCTTCTATTCCCACTCCTAGAAATCAGAGTTCAAATGAAGCTTCTACTTCATCTTCTAGTGCCTCAAACGAGCTTCAAGAAGTCATGAAGCAATTGCAAAATCTAGGTAATGAGCTGGTTACACTCAAAAGGCAGCAAGCTCAAGGTTTTAGACCTTCCTTCCAGCCTCAAGCTCAGCCTAACAGGCAGCCATATCAGCCTCAAAGACCACCCAATCTAGCTGCAAATCAGAATCAAGCAAGGCCTCCTGCCAACAGACCATTTCAGCCCGATAACCTCAATGTTGCATCCACATCCAGAGCTTTGGTACCGGTGCAAAATAACATGGCCCAAGAATATGATTGGTGTTTCCCATGCGGTCAGCCACATAACCAATCAATGTGCTTTAACGGTGCATTAAATCAGGCTCTTATGGTGCAAACCATTGGTGGGTCGCAAGAGTCCAGCCATGAAGAGGATCAGCAAGCAAGAAGCACCTCAGCAAGGAACATCTCCGAACGAAACTACTCTTGTCAATTGGCAGGCTGAAGATTTTTGTGGTATGAATCAAATACCCTCTCAAGGTGTTGCAGCCAACACAAGGTCAAAAAGGAGAAATTTGGGTGAAGGACAACCATTGGCTCCAAGTAATCCACAACCTTCTACCACTCCACAAGCTTTTGGCAAACAAAATGTAGTCCCAAACATGCAAGGAGCACCCAAACCAGCTCCTAAACCAACTCAAATACCAGTTGTTGCTGCCCACATGCAAGGGATGAATATGCAAACCAAGGGACAACAAAGAGATCCTTCATCACCATTTAGTATCATTGATCAGATGAAGAAGACAAATGTAAATATATCAATGTGGGAATCCCTATCTATCCCAGGCCAGAGAGATTTGCTACAAGCTGCCATGAAGGACTGGCCAACTTCGAATCAAGCAAGTCCGAATGCAAGAGAAGGTGCTCACAAATGTTGCCCAGCCTGAAGGGAATCATGGAGGACAGCAAGGTAAAATGTTGAAGCCCCTCCTTTTATGTCTCATTAATCATGGAAACCAATTGGTGCACAATCGCATGATTGATTCCGGGGCAAGTAGCTTAGTGATGCCCAAGCAAATAGTTGATCACCTAGGACTTCAATATGAAACCATATCCAAAGGGGTAGTGCAAGTTGGATGGGACAACACTAAGAATAAGTTGGGGTGATTAGAAACTTGAGTCTTACCTCGCATGCATGTCCAAATGTTGTTGTTTTACAAGATGTATCGCTTATAGACCTTCCACCACTCTTTGCCCTATGTTTGTCAAGAGATTTCACAAACCAAGATTGGAGGATATTTGTTCGTTGATTGGTCACACATGCTATTCAGAATGAGGTATGGAACCAAAGCTACAATCAGGTCTGAACCTATTGCAAACTTCCACATTGAGCCCTACACTCCAAGTCAAATCAATGCCAACTGTTCGGCATTTGATCAAGAAGATCACCCAAGCACTGATGAAGCTGACACCAAGGTTGGAAGCATCCCGGATCTAACTCTTGATGAATGGGAAAACAAGGTGCATGCTTTTGATCCTTATCAAGAAGTAGAAGAATCTGAGCTAGGAGTCTATTGCATACATGAAAAGATCAGCCCATTCCTAGCATCACCAAGCCAGACCACAAGGATGACAATGAGGTATGGCAGCTATTTTTTGATGGATCAAGGAGTAGACAAGGTGCCGGAGGGGGAGCCATGCTGGTTTCACCTCAAGGAGTAAAGTACTATTCAGCTTTTAGATTTCAGTTTGCATGCTCCAATAACACTGCTGAATATGAAGCCTTGGTGCAAGGGATGCATTGGGCAATAAAGAGAGGAATAAAGAACTTGCAAGTCTTTGGTGACAGTGAATTGATTGTAAATCAGGTCAAAGGGCAGCATGCTACCAAGAATGATCTACTCAAGTGCTACAAGAACAGGGTGTGGGACCTCATTGAAGATTTTGAGGGCTTTGGCATCAAATCAGTTCCTAGGAAAGAGAACCAAGCTGCTGACAGGCTTGCAGCAGTTGGGGCAGCCTTTGACGTTGTGGAGAGCATTCAAAAAGACAAGGTACAGCCAAACATCCATGTGATTGTGAGGCCTTCAGTGCCAGATAACAATGTAAGTTGGCAAGTGTTTGAAAATGATCAGCAAATCATCCATTTTCAGAAGAAGAGGCTGAATTTCTCACCAAAAATCAGGAAAAGTTAGAGCAGCAGAGATGGTGACCAAGTGGTACACCGAGAACTAACAAGCTGCCCAAGGGACTTATCACTTTGGAGTCCATTTTCAATCCCAATGATCATTTAGGAAAGAGAAAGAAAACATTCAAAGTCAAGAGAGAAGATTCAAGATCCATCTTGGTGGAAGAGAACAAACCATTGCAAATTGGAAAGATGACAATTGAACAAGAAAAGTATGAGTTCATATAGCTGTGTCAAGAGTTCCCTGATGTGTTTGCTTGGAGCTACGAAGACTTGAAAGGTTTCAATCCCGAGTTAGCTCAACACACCATTGAGTTGGATCCAAATACTAAGCCCATCAGGAAGAAACAAAGGCCAGTCAATCCACACATGGAACCTCTCATGAGGAAGGAATTGAACAAGTTGATTGAGTCAAGAATCATATTCCCAATCAAGCATTCTAGTTGGGTTGCCAACTTAGTTCCAGTCAGAAAGAAGAGTGGAGAGATCAGATTGTGTGTTGACTTCAGAGACTTGAATAGAGCATCTCTCAAGGACCATTACCCACTCCCTTCTATGGAGAAAATTTTGCAAGTGGTGGCTGGCTCCGAGAGGTTTTCACTACTTGATGGCTACTCGGGCTACAATCAGATTATGGTGAAGGAAGAAGATCAGTTCAAGACAACCTTCACAACCAAATGGGGAACTTATGCATACAGAAAATGCCATTTGGGCTGTCCAACGCTGGAGCTACCTTCCAAAGAGCAATGGACATGGCATTCAAAGGTTTGATCAACAACGTGGTGCTGATATACCTTGATGATATCACTATTTTTTCAAAGAATGCAGCAGACCACCTCTCTCATTTGAGACAAGTCTTCCAAAGGTGCAGGAGATTTGGAGTGTCTTTGAATCCTAAGAAGTGTATCTTCCTAGCACATGAAGGAAAGCTCCTTGGCCATATTGTCTCCAAAGAAGGATTAGCAATTGATCCAGAGAGGGTTGAAGCCATAAGAGCACTACCATTGCCAAGCCACAAGAAGGCCCTTCAGAGTTTCTTGGGGAGAATAAACTTTGTTCGGAGGTTTGTCCTAGATTTTGCAGCCCTTGTCAAACCTATCACCAAAATGTTGAAGAAAAGCATGGCTTTCAAATGGACAAAGCAGAAGGCAAGGAGGGTTTTGAAGCAATCAAAGAAGCCATCTCCCAAGCACCAACTCTCATCAACCCGGATTTCTCCAAGGATTTCATCCTCTATGCATTTGGAGGTAATGATACTATTTCTACCATTTTGGTGCAGCAGAACAAGGACAATGATGAGCAGCCAATTGCTTTCTTCAGCCAAAGCCTGGAGGACTATGAGGTGAGATATTCTTTTATTGAGAAGCATGTACTTGCAGTAATCAGAAGCTTGAAGAAATTCAAGCATCTAGTCTCAAACAACAAAGTTCAGTTGTTGGTCTCTCATGCGGGAGTAAAGGACTTCCTCCTCAACAAGGATTTGAATGAGAAAAGAGTAGGTTGGATCACTCATGTCATGGAGTATGACATAGAGATCAAGGTCACCAAGCTGGTAAGAGGAAAAGGATTGTGTGAGAAGCTAATTATGGGCAAGCAAAAGGGAGTATGCAATGAAGAAGAGGTTGTTTTGACAGTTCAAGACAGCCATGTGCAAGGTAGCACTCAAGAAGAGGATAATGTTGTCCCCACTCCTTGCTGGACCCAAGGTATAATGCACTTCCTAAGCATGGGCCTATGCCCTCCAGAGATGAACAAGACCCAAAGAAGACACTTCAGATTGCAGGCTATCCCATATGCCATAGTAGACAATGTTTTGTTCAAGAAAGATGTGAATGGAGTACTGCTGAGATGCATTAACACAAATCAGATTCATAGGGTGTTGGAAGAGTTCCATGGTGGACCAGCTGGTGGTCATTTTACACCAAGAGTGACAGCCCTAAAAATCATGAAGGCTGGTTATTATTGGCCCAAGATTTTCAGTGATTGCTTCGCATGGATCAAAAGGTGCAAGAATTGTGCATTCTTCACAGGTAAAGAGAGGCTTGCTGCCCTCCCATTGCATCCAATTTCAGTTGACCAGCCATTCATGCAATGGGGTTTAGACTTCATTGGAGTCATTAATCCCAATTCAAGCCAAGGGCATAAGTGGATTTTGATAGCCACAGACTACTTCACCAAATGGACCAAGCAGTAGCACTCAAGGAAGCAAATGAGTCTAGCATCTTAGACTTCTATGAGGGGATAGTAACCAGATTTGGCATACCTGCTACAATAATCTCAGATAATGCATTAGCATTCATTGGATCCAAGGTGACTGAGTGGGCTGTCAAGAACGGGATCTACCTAAGTACTTCATCAAACTACTACCCTCAGGGTAATGGCCAGGTTGAATCTACAAACAAGAACTTGTTGAGGATCATTAAGAGGACTCTTGATGAGAATCAGAGGTCTTGGCATACCAAACTGAAATCAGCCTTATGGGCTGATAGGATAACTCCCAAGAGATCCACAGGTAACTCTCCATTCAGGCTTGTTTATGGAAGAGAGGCAATCTTGCCCATGTCACTTGAGTTGCCAACATTGGAACTCATGAAGCAGTTAGAGTTGCTAGAGTTTGGGCCCATGGAGGTGAGATATGCAGAGTTGATGGAGCTCCAAGAGATCAGAGATCAGGCATCCCAAGCAATGGAGAAGGATCAAGCTTTGATCAAGAAGACCTTTGATAGGAAGGCCAAGAGTAGATCTTTCCAAGTTGGAGATCTAGTGTTAAAATGGGATGCAGATAGAGCAAAACCGGGAAGGCATTCAAAATTTGATGCCATTTGGAGTGGCCCATACATGGTCACAAAGTGTAAGGACAACAATGCCTTCCAATTGTCTTCATTAGATGGTGAAGAACTGCAGATTCCAGTCAATGGAATCTATCTAAAGCATTGCTACTAAAGGGAAATTCTCCACCTTGTAAATATTAGCTTAGGTTTTCATTCCTCCAAGTGCTTGTGCACACTCTGCATGTTCCATTTGGAGCATGTATGAATTTCAGTTTTGTACATAGTTTTTGTGTGGTGCTGGTCTTGCCTTGTGATATTCCATCTTCCTCTCGTGGGTTTCAAGTGGCTCGAGAGGAGGTTTTCAAAGTTCAGATCAGTTTGTAGGCTTTCTTATGACTCCATACCCAATGGATTGCTAAAAGGCCACTGATCTTCATCCAGCAAGCAGGCAGATGACCCCGCCGAGTCACCAAAATTGTTATCCAAAATTCACCCCTCAAGGTAATTTTGATAACATGCATCAAATTATTCAGTCTCGAGCAAGTAAGATTGATTCAAGGCCCAAAATCATGTTTTTGGGGTCCCCTCGACTTCTCTCTAACTCTCCCATCCAAGAAGAAATCCCAACGAGTTAGAGAAAATGGAAAAATGCAAAAATAAGGTTGCAGGACTGTTTTAAAGCATTTCGGTCCAAGGGTTCGGGTCGTACATCGAGGTTCATCATACTCAAGCTTGGGGCAAAAAAAAAGTAAGAAAATCAGCTAAGTCGACATTTTTTCCTGTGCGGTCCGCGGGGACAGTTGGGACGTTGGGACATGAGGGACGCGAAAAGCCGAAATGGCCGAAAGCAAGAAAATCGTCTAAGTCTTTGTTTCGCGGTTTGGGACAAACAGAAAAGTAGTATGTGGGACGCGAATCGCCGATTTTCGAAAGATAGTCCATTTTGGGTGGTTCGAGATATTTGTCCTGTAGTCCGGGACAATTGGGACAAAAGTACGCGAGGGACGCGTGGGGACGTAAAAAGGTGAAAAGGCCGCAAACAGAACAAGGAAGCCCAAATGGCCAAGGCAGAGATTTTCGTCCGGGATAGTTGGGACAAAAGTACGCGAGGGACGCATGGGATGTGAAAAGGTGAAAAGGCCACAAACAGGAACAAGGAAGCCCAAATCGGCCGATGCGGGAGAATTTGTCCCAGGAAGTGGCGGGGAAAAGAGGACTTGAAAATTTTCCAAGTTTCAGTCAAAGTTTTCAAAGGTAAAAGTTTTGGCCCGCTGCCCCCGCCATCGAATGGAATCTTGACATGTGTCATCCAAGTGGCAGAGCATGGGGGAAATGGGAAATTTTCCCAAAGTGAAAAATGCCAAATTTCGAAGGACAAAGTGCCCCTCAGGCCCGAGCCAATAAAATAGTGCCACGTGTCCAAGTGGCAAAAAGGTTTAAGGAAGGGCCCGAAAGAAATTTTCAAAGGATGATCCCACGGATGAATCAGAGCCTGACACGTGTCATCCAAGTGGTGGAGTGTGGGGAAAATTCAAAAAATTTTCCAAAGACCAAAACGGGTCAAAATTCAAAATTTTTGCCCGTTGATCCGATTTTGGCCTGTTTTTGCCCTAAATCTTCAAATGGCCATAACTTTCGATCCAGAGCTCGGATTTTCACGTTCTTTATATCAATGGAAAGCTGGTGAAATTATCTACATGATTCCAAGGTCATTTTTGCATTTTGATGGATTTTGGAGAGAGAAAATCAAAAACACCTCTGGCACGTGGTAATGGCCAAAAATGACATTTCAACAACCAGCTTTAATGTAAAATATAGTTCACCACTTTTAAGTTTGCTAGGGTTCTCACCTACCACCATAATGAGATGAATTAAATGCAACCTAGAGGTGGTTGGGGTAGATTTGGATTTCCTCTCTCTTCCCTCTCTCATTCTTCCTATAAATTGTAAGGAGGGGCTTCTTTCTAAGCGTTGGACATTCTTGTTTTGCCCTCCCTTCTTCTCTTCGCAGTGAATTTGTGGAGTTCAAACCTCCCATTTAAAATTGTAATGCAACTTTGCCTCTTGGAATTTTTAGTGTATTGTATCAATCTTTGGAGCAAGTAATGCATGTCTCGTGGATGATTCTCAACCTCTCTCGTGTTCATTTGCATCCTCCCGATCTTTCACCGCAAATTTTGTTATCTCAGGCATGATCTTGCATCACATTTTAATGGTTTGTGTTTATTGGAAAGATAGGTGTTCTTCATTCCTCGGTGCATCACCTTTGTTAGTTTAGGTTTATTTTTATGCATCTTCTTACCCTGTCTCCTTGGCAAGTTAGATTAGATTTTGAGTAAACCCTCTGCATTTTTATTTTTTTTTTTCATGTGCATCGAGCAGAGAGGAATAGGAACCAACCTTCATCCAGAGAGATTTCTCGATTTTGCAAGGTCCCACACTTGGGAAAAGCTCCATGTTATGTAATCACACCGAGAGTCTCAACCCGTCGAGTTGCAGACACTCGGGAGTCTTTGATTTGGTGATAACAGAATTTAGATAGGATTTTTTGGATTTAGATTGGATAAACAAACAAAGACCAAAAAGTTGATTGGCTAATCAAATAGTATCAATGAACAATGGAGGACCTTCCTTAGGAGGAATTTCACGTGCAAGAGAGATGTTAAGGGATGATCCGGATCGAGCATTCTTGGGAATCATGACGGATCGGGTACGAATTGGATTAATTGTAGATGGAGAAGGATGTTCTCCTGAATGAGGAAATTATCTTTCTCAATAAGGTTATGGATGATTGTCTGAAAGGCCTTATAATGTTCAATGTCATGTCCCGGGGTACGATGATAAGTGCAAATGAAATTGGTAATAAACCACAATGGATTTGGATTATGAGGATTAAAATATTTAGTGGGAGGAAATGTGATGACAGATATTCGAATTAAATGTCAAAGGATGTCTGCATAGGATCCAATCGAAGTGTTGGGAAGGTAAATCTTGTGGGTTTTGATAGAATATTTTGGCTTGGAGTTAGGGGAAGAAGTGGACATAGATCGGATGGGTGAATTATATGTCTTAAAATATGAATCAATTTTGAGAGGAGGGTTAGATTGTTTGGATTGGGATTTATCATTACGAGGTGTATTAGATGAAGGGATTGACCCTAAAATAGATGTTGTAACATTGGATTGCTGAAAAGAGGGAAGACCTGACTTCTTACAAGGATGCACATGAGACTTTTGGGGATGTTTACCATGAGCCTTATATTTTGATCAAGAAAATTTACCCTTAGTGGGGATGATAATAATCTCAATTGGAGGATCTAAAGATTGCAGTGTAGGTGTGGATATTGATGGAGAAAGAGAACTAAAACAAGAAGAGGATATTGATGGAGAAAGAGGTGTTTGTATAATGTGATTAATAAGGTCTATGTGAGATGTGGATTGTGTAGGCTTTAGATTGGCCAAGGTGGAAATAGTTGGTTCTATAGTGGGAGGACAAAAACCATTTGTGTTTGAATTAGGTGGGGGTGTTTGTTCCATGAATTGTTCAAGGGGTATCATCGATATATTTGCAAATGGAGAGGATGTGGTTGGTGTGGATGTAGGAATAGGTTTTGAGATATATATAGGTATGAATGGTACAGATTTTGGGCATAAGTGTTAATGGGTTTGGAGATGTAGGGTAAATGTCTAAGGAGGTGGATGTGATCGACGATGAAGGAGGGGAAGTTGTGGATGGGATAGGATCTTGGTCCATGGTGTGAAGAGTGTTTATAGTGTGGGAATTGGGAACTTGGGTCAGAATCATGGTGGTTTGATTTTTTGATGTGTGATTAGGGAATGATTGTTTAAAGACCTATAGTGGTTGATTTGGAGGTACGTTGGGGTTTTCTACTTGGAGGTCACCTCAATTAATGAGTCTTTGGACCAAATATTTAAAATTTTAAAATTTCTCTATGTCGTGTCCTCGGACTTGGTGGTATTTTCAATATTGGTCTTTACGATACCACAAGGTTTTGGTCTCGATTTATCAATTGGTTGGATAGGAGGGAGTTTGATTAGATATACCACCATCAACTTATCAAATATTTAACTATATGACTCTCCAAGGGTGTAGTTGGGCATTGGTCAAGAGGCTCGTTGTTGAGGCCACATACTAGATGTAGGTACGGGTGAGGATTTAATAACCACAACGTTGGCCACACCCTTAAATGTTTCATTATGTGGAGATGGTTTAGTAAGTTCATGTGTAGGCTTGTTCAATTTTATTTGTAAATAGCCTTACTTAAGGGCGTGTATTTCAAGTTTGTGAGCCATGGTGAATGCTTTGTCAAAGGTTCAAAATGATTGAATTTGTAAGGTAGATGATATATGCTTCACACATGAACATGAGAAGATCTCAATGAGTTTTGTTTGAGGAAGAGATAATTATAGTTGGTTTATAACATCATGCCATTATGTGACAAAGTCTGCGATGGACTCACCTTCAAACTGTCAGATGGCATATAGATCAGTGATAGTGATTTTACACACAATGTTGATCAAAAATTGTTCTAAGAACAACTATACGAGTTGGGTGAAGTAAAATATTGAGTATTGAGGTATACTATTGTACCTGTCTAACACAAAGTACAAGAAAAATACATGGGGAAAGTATGAATATATATGTCTTGATCATGTGTAATAAGGTATAATTTTTTTTAAATGTACATAGTGTTGTTGGGGATCTTCCTTGTTTTTGAACTTAATGAAGTCGGGAAGCTCCCAATGAAGAGGGTAAGGTTTGATAGGAACCAACAGATGAATCAGTTCATTACATATTTTTTCATGGGATAAAGTAACCTTGGGTGCCAAGGTAGCAGCCTCTAGACTAGCCAACCTATTCATCAAAGCATGAATTGGATCGTTCGATGTGATGATAGGTTGGGATTGGATTGGTTGTGTGACATTATAAGTAGCTTGATAAGTTAAATGATATGTTTATAGATGTGTGGGGGTTTGAGGAACCATTTGATAAGGCGGTTGATGAATTTGTGGATGTGCGGGTGTTTGAGGAATCATTTGATAAGGATTAATATATGTCATGGGTTGATATGGGATATGTTGCTGCAATGATTGGTGTTGTGAGACAGGGACATGGTATGATTGTTGGGATTGGGTAGGTTGTTGTGGTAAATGATAAGTGAGGATATAAGTGTTAAGATGTTGAGATGGTTGGAGCATATGATGGGTAGGAATGTAAGTGTTAAGAGGTTGAGATAGTTGGATAGGAATAGAGTTGACATAAACTGACATGGGTGGAATAGGATTCACCAATTGAGTAGATTTATAGGATTGAGATATTGTCTAATATTTACAAAGTAAGAAGTCATAAATGGGGTTAGAAGGAGGTCCAAGAGTTTCTAAAGGATCTAGAGATGGGGGTGTAGTTGGTCTAGAAAGGTTAGATTGATGAGGGACATGAGGATTGGTTCCAAGGTGGGGATGATTTTGGATGACATGGTCCTCATGAAGCAAGACCATGGAGACAAGGGGTTGGGTAATCGAAGGTATGGTCTCAAATTTAGAATATTTTTGGGAGAGATCATTAGAGGAAGGGATTTCATTGGATGGAGTGGATTGTTGTGTTGTTTTGACTTGAGAAAGAGTGACAATAGGCATGAAATAGATAAACATTTGTTTATGTAATTTATTAACAAACAAATCAAGCAAAAAATTTTATCATCATGATTAATTAGAATATGTGAAAAGAAAATAAAATTGGATAATGAAGGCACCTAAGGAATGGAATTCTAAGGTTGGTTTCCGTAGTTTTGGCTAGGGAGAGTTTTAGGCGGCTTCATGTCAGGTGAGGATATGTTTTGATGTGTTAATTTTTTCATGAGTCTAGGTTGTGTGTGGTAATGTGAGATGCAGAAGGTTAAACCCATATTTAAAATACATGAGCAAGTAGGATGTGCGAGGTTATTTTTAGACCAAATCCCAAATGTGAAGTTTGATGCAGACAATCACCCATGAAAGGGAAATTAAAATGCAAAAAGGAGAAAATAGGGAAAAATGAGGAATACCTGGATATAGCTTTTTCTTTTTATCTATGCTTTACCAAAGAGCATTCCAGTGAGAAGAACCCAACATGAGCAAGAAAACAACATGGACTAGCTACAAAGTTAGTACAATATAAAATATAGAAGCAAATATGGAGTTATACAAAGTGAGGATGTTGATTAAGTTTACCCTGTAGACACAAGATTAGCTAAATGGATAGTAAATGATTGTGGCTGTTTTTGGTTCTCAAGATCGCCTAAAAACACAAGAGAAGAGCATACACAGACATGATCAGAAAAGCTATTTTTGTTTAAATGTTATGGTGACAGAGTTGACCAAAAACTAGAAAACAATTTTTTTTTCTAAAATTAAAATAAAAAGAATTATTTAAATTCTATGGTGGAAGAGCCGACCAAAAACTAGAAAACATATTTTTTTAATTCAAAAATAAAAATAATTATTTAAAATTTATGGTGACGGAGCCGACCAAAAACTAGAAAACATAAAAATCTATGAAGAACACCTGCAAATACACACAAGAAACAAGATAATCAGCAAAACCAATAAATATTAATCAGACAATTGTGGGTTTGTCCCACTGGGCGTGTCAAAATGTTGATCGAGTTTTCTTCGTCCTTGTCCATATTAGTGAGATAGATAACCAAGAAAACCAAACAACCTTGAAGATGAAAGGGTTTAAGATACCTTAGGAGAAGATGATGATAAATGGACGAGTGCAAAGTGAATATCCTTGTTGTGAAAGTGGATAGACCTAAAAAATAGAGGAAACTAAAGAAAAATGGATTAGATAGTATATGCAGGGGTTGCACTGGTGAATTTGGTTCCAATAAGCTTGAGCTTCCTTATGTGGATGTAAACCCCATTTGATAAGATAAAATTATATAAATGAAAGATAGATGGATAACATGTAGAAACTGATAAATAATAGAACCTGAAAATGCCGATGTATAGAGAAGCTACTGATCTGATCAAAATAAATATAAAGAGAACCAAACCTACATGAATCAATGGAAATTTGGGATGGATGAGGGGAACCTACCAAATGAGCCTGCAAACTCTTCTATCATAGATGGAAGGATGCCAAGAAATGGGATTGCTAAAGGGGATCATAAAGGCATGAGGATGATACTATGATACAAGTAGAAATACAAGGGCATTATGATGATATGATGATAATAAGTGGAATCACAAGAATGTCATAGTTTTGCTCCAATTTATAGCTTGTTTGAAATGGGGAGGCTCTTATTTATAGTGCGAGGAGGATATTAATTTAGATAATCCTGATTTGGAAAAGTAACTCCAATTAAGTGAGTGGGGGACATGATTAGAATATTAAATTCATGAGTGGATTGACATGGATTAAATGTGAATATTAAATTCACAAGTGGATGAATATGGATTTACTATTCAAATATAAAATTCATAACTGGATGAATATGAATTTAATATTCATAAGTGGATGGATATGGATTTACTATTCGAATATTAAATTCATAAGTGGATGAATTTAATATTCATAAGTGGATGGATATGGATTTACTATTTGAATATTAAATTCATAAGTGGATGAATATGAATTTAATATTCATAAGTGGATGGATATGGATTTACTATTTGAATATTAAATTCATAAGTGGGATTACTTTTGAATTTTAAATTCATTAGTGGGGTGACATGGATTATTAAATTCATAGGTGGCATGATATGGATTACTTTAGAATATTAAATTCATAAATTGATTTAAAAGGGATTAACATTAATTAATTAGATATGTATTTTTGGTGGGAAATGGAATTCGAATAGTCAATCCTAATGCAAGAGAGTGGACACGGGGTGAAGTAGAGGAACAATACCAAAAGCGGTGTCTAAATATAGGTCAAACTCGTTATTACAGGATAAAATCGCTAAACTGGCAGACAAAAACGCTAAAATAGTGACAAAAGTGCTACAATCTAAACAAACGCGTTAAAACAAAAACATAAAATATTATTTGGATATACTTTTCAAATTCTACACATAAACATCATTTTATTAACGTATGCGCTCCTTTACAACGTATGCGGTACTTTATCTGAAAAAGATGAAAACAGACAAAACATGGAAATTTTGGGATTTTAAAGGTTAATAAAAAGCACTGAAGTATTTACAAAAGTTCCATGGGGTTTACAAAAGCGTTGTTTTAGGTCAAAAGCATCAAAGAAGACCTGTCATAAAAATTTAAAATTTTAAAGGGTAAATCTCAACATAAATTTCTCAAATTTGGACATTTTGTTTATAATATGAAATGATACTAAAAGAAATCAAATTTTGGGGGTAAGCCCCATGGTGGGCACTAAAATGTAAGCAAAAAGTGGTGTTAGTATGAAAACTTACAAACTAGGAAATAAACTGATTCAAATCCTAAACTAACACAACTATCTACCTACCTCATATTGAGAAAGATAGAAAGAGGAGAAGATCATATACCTATACTTACCTACAAGCAGAAATCCTCCTTTGATGTGTTGGATTTTCTCTTGGATTGATTGTTGATTGCACTTGCTTTGCTTCAGATTTGTGGATTCATTTGGACAACATCTCCCCTTTGATTGTGCTTGGATTTTCTTGATGAAGATGATGATAGATAGATTGTAGGTGAATGGATTGATTGAAGATAAAATGGATGATTGATAAAATTAGTAGAACTTTGTTATGGATTTGAGAGATTATTCCAAGCTATCTCTCATGGAGGATGAGAATTCAATTTATAGCTTGTGGGTGGAGGATTCAATAGCTAGGATTAATCCAAGTTGGATTTGAATCAATGGTGGAGAGTGTATGTGAGGATTAGAGTTATGATGATAATATGGTATAATAAAAGATTAATGAGGAAAATGGAATATTGGATGAATTAAAATGATTAATGATGAAATGTTGGTATATTTGATAAATTATCAAAAGGGGGAATATGATAAAATGGAATATTAATAATAATTAATCTTGCGATTAATTATTATGTGAATTTAGATAGCAATCATGTGGGATAGATTAATTGTAACTAAGCATGTCAAAATTTTAGATGTGTACACTTGTAAAGATGAAATAAAACCAACCATTTGGGTAAAGGATTCACTCATTACCTCAAGCCTTTATTGGGGACTAAGCCAAATAGGTATAAGACCTCCCCATTGGCAGGGATGCCTAAAACCCAGTTGTTTAGATTGCAATATATGTAGTTTATCCTTGAAATCCTACAAGATCTAACCCATTATTTGAATTATTCCTTTAAAATATTCTTCAGGTGTAGGATGACCTCTAAAATCTGCATACTCCTACTTGTGAATAGCTCCATAGTTTGATAAATGACCACACTGATTTACATTTGGCTCATAGGATCTTGCATACTCAATCTGATTTTTCTAAAAATATGATATGGAGGTGTGTTTTAGTAGATTTAAAAATTATTTTAGAAGGATGGAGGTGGATTTGAATGATATTGCATGTTAGTGTTCGAATTTGTCTCACCCTTGAATTTAGTGTATGCCTTTGCAAATTTTACTCTGACTGGTTTACCCATGTTTTAAAATGTATGCTCAAAGATAGGATCATGTTGGAAATATAAATGAGTCATGTGTTTAGGGTGTGAATCCTCTTTTTCGGTCGAGGAATGTAATAGTTATGTTGCCCCTAGAAATACATGTGAAAATTGGCCCCTCTGTCCTTCTGGTTTTATTTTATGTTGTGCGGGGCTTAATTTTTCCTGAGTATGGATTTGGATGCAGAAGGTATCCATGCATCCCTTTGGTGCATTTTTGGAAAGGCATAACGATTTAAAAACTCTCAAGGAGTAGGGGTCCACCACGTGGCTAATGGCATGGCAAGGTAGCCTAGACAGCTGAAAATTCAAAGAAAAGAGGAAGGGATCGCGGGATTTCATGTGTCACCCAGACATCGATTCCAAAAAGGAGAGAAGGAGAGAAGACCCAAGGATGTGTGGGGTCTCCACGTGTTGTGCGAAGTGGCCACCACTGGTGAGAGAACCAAACGAATAGGAAGAGGACTCGGTGTTTGGAAAAAATTAATGCGAGTTTTGGGTCCCGAGGCATGCATATTGAAGGCATGGCTAAAATTAGAGTCAAGGATCTTTAAATGGAGACAGACATGTGGCGGGTTAAAAAAAAAAATCATGGGCACCATTGATGAAACTAGAGGAATTATAGAGTTGTAATAAAATCCCGGGAACACAAATAAAAGATGGGCCAATGCAGGTGATCTGAACATGCAAACTTCAAGTTTTCAAACATCATGTAGACTCATATAATGAAGATAAAGAAATAATTTCAGATATAAATAAAAATGGGGTTTTATAGGGGCCCCAACCCATGATGAAGAAATTTGTATACATGTTTGGAAGTAAGGACATAAGAAGAGAAACAATTCTTAGTTGTCCCTTACTCCTACTTTGAAATTTCCTCTAAGTGGAGGAAGCTTGTTCAACAACATGTTCTTCCTCAACATGAATTCATCTAAGCTCTGTGATGTCTACACAAACAAAATGGACCCCACTAGATATTGGGACATCCCCATATCCATCAATGACTCAAGGGTCATTTTGGGACTATCCATGATTTTCTCTATGTCGATCTTCTTCTGATAGGAAGATACCCAGTCCAAAATATCCGAACCACACTCGTGAAAATGTCGTCTTCTCATTCCACTAATGAGGAGTAGAATTATCAGGAATGGACTGAGGGGGAGTGTCTAGAGTGGCTGAAAGAGCAAGAAATGCACCTTGGGGATTGGGTAGGACAAGATATCTTGAGCTGGACTCACCCTTCCATCTCCTTGTGAAAGGTGGGTGCTCTCTTGGAGAAGGAATTGGTGGGGCCCTGAAAATCCCTGCTCCATCGGAGAAGCATGATACATTGAATGAGCGGAAGATCGAACAATGAACATGCCCCTGTTGTGCCTGGCAGAAGAAATTTCTGCCTTAGAGTGACAAGAAGATAAAGACATTTCTTCTTCTCCATCCAAAATGATAATTGGGGGTTGGGAGCTTGATTCCCCCTCTTCTTTCTTGAATATGGTGCTGGTGTGGTGGATGGTTGTAATGGCATGGGTCATGCTTGACCTTTCTTAAGAGAAATGATTCTCCACTCTAGTTTACCTATTTTGTGAGAAATGACAGGCACTGTATCAATGGAAGACTTGTCATACAACACCTAAGACTCCTTAGGAATATCCTTTAGCACAAATTATTAATTAAACAAAAAGGGAAATCGGTAATAAGTCATCCACGACACAAAATTCCTCTTTTCGATCGAATTTATTCAATTCTTTCGTAACTTTCTGATGTTCCCACCGAAAAATATGGAAGTACATCGATTAGAAGGTTGAGAAGACAAGATTGATCTTGATCAATCTCATGAGGAGTGCGAGTTGAACTTGCCGATAGGTCAAGGGCCCTCTAGTATCCCCTGGGACTGTGATATCAAACAAGGCTCGACAAAGGCTTCATCTGCTCCATGCAGGTCGAAGATTTGGTTTAAATCTTCTAAATAAAATTCTTTAAAACTTTTCGCTACGACCACATTCGCCATTATGTTGATAGAAGCTCTATAAAAATTCTCCACTTTCAAGAATGGAAAAGGGATGCATATTGGTAAGAAAGTAGAATTGAGTTTATAATGAGGATGGCGAAGACATATTGAGTTGGATAAAATCATTGCCATCAGATGAAAGAAGATTTTTCTCAGCTCACATGAGCTGAATAAAAGTGAGAGAAATTGGCATTGTGCAATAGAAGGAATTTGATTGATGTGATATAATCCACGTGAGGACACTTAGTTCTGAGAAGAATGAATGCAAGTATGCATTGCTCGAGGTATATTTTCAAAGGTGAAAAGGATTGCTTGTCACATCAAACCATATGGAACCACCTAGGAATTATTAAAAAGGGGTTTCTTACACGTAAAGAGGAAATAAATGATTAAGACAACTATCAAAAGGTAGTAACATGGTGCCCCAATCATATCGATGAAAGTAAGAAACATGAATGGCTCACAAATTTTCCACTGGTAAAAATAGAAAAGAATATTCTCTTTAAAGATTCATGTTTTGGGGGAAATGGAGGATGAGTGAGCGAGTGAAATTGTATAAATGCAATGAGAATACTCTTGCATTGGGGGGTTAAAATTTTCTGAAATTTTAGAAGAGAAAGGAAAAATTGAGAGAAACCATTTTTCCAAGAACTTATCTGAGAAGCGTATTAATTTCTTGAGCCTCCAAATCAAATCATGTCAAGATGTTTTGCAAGTGTACTGTACCATTGAAAAACATTGAGACCGTAAATGAAACTTTCCTTGCTTTGATAAATTTGATGAGCCCCGAGTTAAGCGTGTTAATCATGAGAATTTTTGTATTTGCTCTAAGTTAACGTGTTTCAAGTGGCTATTCATGTTCCTATTGTAATTGTATGTTAAGAATTCATCTGAATCACACAAGATCTTATCCTTTTGGTAGCATTATGGTAATTGCAATTGTGCTGTGAGAAGAGCTTTCATCTCATTTTGCAATAAATAGTTTTAAATTCATTTTTCTTCCATTTTGTTGATACAGATTGTTTGTTAGCCTATGAGTGTATCTTAGGCATGATAGATCATGGATTCTTGATATTTAATTAAGTCTTTATCATGAGATTTTATGTTTAAATTCTCAAAGAATGTGTGAAACCGTGTATCTTTGGGCTTCCATGGATGCACATCTTTTGGTTGAAGGTTCATTATTGATTATTTGAAGTGTTTTCATCATCTCATCTGGAAGATCTTCCAAAATTTGTTAAGAGTTCCTAAATATTTGGTATAATCAACTTTATCTTGCTTAATTCCCCAAAAAAACACATCCAAAACCAATAAATCCTACAAGAAACACCCTTGTTTGCACTTCTTATCTATAAATACTTAGGATATTTGATGAATTTTTCCATCCTTTACTCAAAATATGCAGGAGCAAGTTGGTTTTATTGTTGTCTTTAGTAACTTAAACCTTGTCTAGAAGGCATCTGCATTTTCTAGGGTGACAACTTGTGAGAGTTAGATTATGTTGCATTGACCATGTCTTCTCAAGGATTATTTCTCAATGTCTTAAAAGGGACAGTCAAATATTGTTGATCCATTCATTTCCCTTACAAATACAAGTTACAAAATGGGTCCTCTCACCCTAGTTGAATGCATAACCTTTAGTAGTAGGGTAGGTCAAACCCTTAGCAAAGTGTTATCCATCTTTTCCAAGCTTGAGTGAAAAAGAGTTAGTTATATCCATCCTTGTCTACAAAATGACTTAAATTCTAATATATCTTTCTCAGTAAGCATCATGCTCGGCACTGTTGATGCTATTCAACTTCACAAGGAGAACCAATTTGGGTACCAACACCACTCACGGTGCCATCTCCAGGAGATCTCGTGAAAATACTGAGATAAATATCAACCTCAGGTAACATGTAAGGTATATCTAAATACAAATATATGATCTATCTTCAATCCTTTATCCGGATTTGCAAAAAATGAGCTAAATCAGAATTCAATTGCTTGATATTTTCTTGGTTTGAGGAGGTTTTCCATTAAATCTTGCTTGGCTAGGAGTAAATGTTGATAAAGGATGATGAAATTTGTTAAGCTTTGTTGAAATAAGTGTTCAAATTAAATTAGCCAGATTGTTTCAAGTGGTTTATACATCTAAGATATAAGATCTTAGTGGCGACTCCATTCAATCCAGAGAAATTTGGTAAATACCAGTACCTTAAGTCTCTATTTCGAGAATTTTTTGAAAAATTTGTAGAACTGGAAGGAAGAAGGTCTTTCTTCAAGTCAGATCCGACTAGAAAATTGTTTCCAGAATTGGGGAAAACAAGTCAAGTAAGAAGACAAATCTGGAAACCATTACGCGGTCAGGAGATAGAAAGAAAAGAAATCCCTACCCCGATTTAGATCAGCCATTAGTTGAAGACTATTCTAGCGTGTCTGATCATTCTGAAATGTATAGCCCTAGAGGTAACTTACATACTCTTGTTGGTGAGGGAACTTCCTCTACAAATCATCAAGGTATTTTTAATCCCCCTTTCTGTTGTTTCATGATAGTAAGGTTCATTGTGAGAGGGATTTATTAAGGGATTTATCATTGGGAGATCTTATTCCATTATCCCAAATGCCAGTAGATACTACCAACATTGTAAACCCCATTTTTGTCGTATCCCCATCAATAACATGTCTCAACCTCCACCTCGACCCCCTTTATTGTAAATATATATTAACCCATAAATTTTCAAGGGATGGTGGGATATCCAAATGCAGTACCGAATGATCTAAGAAATAGGTTACCAAATTTTAAAGGAAACAATGCTATTAGTGGTGACCAACGTCTCAAGATTTTTGTTAACATCATGGAATATTTCGAGATCGAACATGAGGATATCTATGTGAAATATTTTATCTATACTTTTGAAGAAGATTCCTAGGATTGGTATAAATATTTTTTGGAAAATTCTATTAATTTTTGGCTCGCATTGAAAAATGATTTTAAGGCACAATATGGTGATAAAACTGATCCTAGGTTTCTTCTATTTGAATTCAAGAATATTAAGAAAAACCCTAATGATCGATTCAAGAATTTAACACCAGATTCAACAAAAATTTAAATAGACTGCCTGTAATATTAAGACCAAGTGATGAGTCTTGTTTGATTAAATATTGTGATTCCTTGACAAGAAGGAAACATATTATCTAAGGGACAAATACCCTACAAATATGAGGCAAACCTTCACAATGGTGATACAAATTGAGAATAATATCAAGGTCTGTAGGAAAGCCTCCCAAGAGGGAGGGTGTTAAATTGGTCAATCCCGAAAAGCATCAAGAAAACAAGGCAGCGGATCTAGAAGAAGTTGTTAAAACCTTAGCAAAGGCTAGTAAAATAAATTTCATACAAACTTTTCAGGGCGGAGAAAGGAATAGGACAGAGCTCTCAAGGTCATAATCAGCCTCAAGGGATGAATATATTTTGTGGTCATCCAAGAGGTGAGATTAGAAATGAAGATAGAGGAAAGGGACATATGGGGTCGGGAAGTAAAAATCAACCTCAGAGAGAAAATAAACTTGTCCCTGATCCATTGACTGCAAGAGTATCTATGGTTGAAGAAGCACATGTCATTGATTGGTGTGACAAATATTTCTTACCCCACCCTCCATGTGATCCAAGTGAAGGGGTGAAGAGCCTGAGGATGACCCCAATTTTGGAGATGTTTGTATGATGGAGTGTCCTGATGATTCACGGCGTGGGGTTTCTTCCACTAAATTAATAAGTTCTCAGATTGTTGAGGATTTTTGGGACTACATCCACCGGTATCTCCTCTTCCTTCCATTGATGATGTTGAGATTGATATGGTTTAGGGTTTCAAATTTCCTAATCATGACTTTGAGTACTTAAGGGCTCTGATGATTAAGAAGTATGATGGAGGAATTCCTTCTGAGGAGGACCAACAACTTCTGATGAACGCAGTAGTGGCTCAAGAAAAGGAGTACAATCTCAGGAGTAGAACTGTCAAAGGAGGAGGTCCACAACCCAAACCAAAAATCCCCTTCTCACTAATATCCTGAAAGATCCTCCCAAGAAGGATGTGCCTAACAAAGGTCCAACTATCCCCAATAAATCTTGTACCCCTGTCCATGCCCAAGTCATGAAGAGTCTCATACCACAAGAAAGGGGCAATTACCATCCCCCCAACACAATATTACCCAAATATATCCCCTATGATATTGCCCAAATTTTGAGTCAAATAAAAATCATTGTACCTATTATTGAATTGCTTAGGATTCTGAGCATAAGAAAAGGGAATTTGAGTATTTAGGGTTCAAAGAGGAGGGAATGCCCATGGGAAAGGATGTAAATAGTGTGGATCTTCCCCTACGATTACAGAGTTGGAGGTGCCATAAGCATTAGAATACTTGGGTGAATCTCCAAGTATATTTGGGTACATTCCTTGTTGAATCTTAGCTTGATGTTGATCCTTTTTATACCACTTTAATCATTAAAGACAAACTCATGCACAATTATATGTTTGATTCAGGGGCTTCATGTAATGTGATGCCTCTTAAAGTAATGAATGAATTGAATATCAAGGTAACAACAACCTTTAGAAAGTGCACTGCTATGGATTCAAGAGAAGTGTCGGTGATTAGGTATGTGAAAGGCCTAGTGGTGCAATTAGTGGCCTATCTTGGTAAGTTTTTAACCATGAATGTAGTCATTGTGGATTGCCCTGCTAAATGGGGTATGTTACTGTCAAGAAAGTGGGCTACTAGTGTGGGTGGAAGTGTGTAGATGGATATGTCATATGCCACCATACTAGTAGAAGGGAACCTTGTCAAGTTGTATGGGGAGAAGAAGATGTTACACCTGATTGAAGATCCCAAAAATGATTCTTATGAAGTGTTGTATGTTGATGTAGATGTTAATAATTTTGTGGGGTTTATAGATTTTGAGGATCATGTTATTAATCAAAGTAGGTGCTTGGATCAAATTGGCACCCCTTGGACTTTGTTGTTCGATGGTACTTGCTCTAGTTTCAGAAATGGAGCTGGGATTGTATTGATATCTCCAAACCAATAAACCTTTAATTTTTCTTTCAAATTGAGGTTCGAATGTACAAATAATATCGTTGGGTAATTGGCATTGCTCTTAGGTATAAGGATTTCTTGGAAGTATGGTATCAAGGATCTAATTGTTAAAGGAGACTCATAGTTGGTAGTCAAACAAGTTAGAAGATTGTATGCCATTAAGAATCAAAGGATGAAACAATATAAACATGCATTTTGGGATTTTATTGAAATGTTTGACTCCTTCAACATATTGTATCATGATAAAACCCAAAATTCTTGCAGCAAATAGGTTGGCGATGATTAGATCTAGATTTGAAAATTGCATTGTCTCTCCTTACTATGATTACGATATTGAAGTATTGTCAAGACCATATGTCCCTGATAATGTAAAACATTGGTAGGTATTTGATGATGATGCCCAAGATCAAAGGGTCTTATAGAATGAAGGAGAATTTACTTATTAGTGCATTATGATAAGGCCAAAATATGCCTCATCAATGTGCGCAATAAATGATCTCATTTTACTCTCCTTTTAATCAAGTTTGACTGCATTTTGTGGCTTTTTTTAAATCTAGTATAAGTTGGGATGTAATTATCCATATTTTTATTTATTTCTTTCTAACATCTAAAAAATCTGTAATTCCTAACAAAGTGTGTAGAAATTTAGTTTTTGGAATAAAACATGTCACATTCAGTCACATAAGCAAAATATGAAGCAACCAACACCTTTTTGAGGACATTGGCTTCAATGCGGCTTAGCTCTGGAACCTTCAAGATTAGTTCCAGAACTCCATCACTCAGCTAAGGAACTCTATCACTTAGCTCTGGAACCTTCAAACTTAGTTCCAAAACTCCAACACTTAGTTCTGGAATTCTTGCACTTAGCTCCGAAACTCTTGCGCTTAGCTCCGAAACTTTCACAGTTAGTTCTGAATGTTTCCCTTTGGTTCAGAACTTCTCCAAAGTTTCAGAATCAATAGGAATCTTTTTATTTTGACAAAATATGGTGATAGAGAAATTAATGGGCCCTCCAATCAAGAACAGAGATAAAAAAATTGATTCTTCACACTCCATAAATACTTATGTAGGACCAAACAGATGTATGTCCAACAAGGTTTCTAAATTTCACATCTACTTTGAGCACTATTTTTTCACTAGAACCTATAGATGGATGGACAACTATTGAACACTTATGATTGTAAATTCATCTTCGGATGATGAAATATTTATATAAAGATCGAAGATAGATTAAAGAGAGAGATATGAAATAGATATACATACATATAAAAGTTTTGTAAGATAGAACAATTCAGTAATAAGATAGCCATTTAATTTTGAGAGTATCATACTTTGTCAACTCTTGATTCAAGGTGGAGCAAGGGCCCACTCCTCCAAGAAATAGGATCTTTTATTTTATTGGTATTTATATCTTTAAGCAATTTGTATAAATCTATTCTCTAGCAGTTTTGTAAGTACTTTTGGTTCTTCAGTTGAAATCTGTTACACAATTGTTCTTGCATGTGTTGTAGATTAAACTATTATTTCTTTGCAAGAATTTTTAACAACATTTTCAAACGTGTGTTTATTTCTAAGTGGTGTGTTTCATTCTAAAACATGTTTTTAATTCCAAGTGGTGTGTTTAATTCTCCAACGTATATTTATTTCCAGCAATTGGTTTCATATTGCAAAGAGTGTTTATTTCAGCAGAGACGTTCAATTCTGAAAGATTTATTTATTTCAACAATGTGTGTTTATTTTATAAAGTTTCTTATAGTTTAGATTTAATAAGGCTTTGGCTAGGAAATCTTAAAGACACTTTAAAACCCCCAAAAAATAAAAATAATAATAAATACCTACAATCAATTACTAGATCACTAAGATTCTTCTTATTGCATATAGCTTCATACACACCCCTAGTTTGAATATGACATCAAACAAGAGTTGATTAAATGAATGGAATAACGACACCCATCACGGTGAATGGGAACCAATGGTTATAGTATGAAATGGGTAAGAGACCTTGTTTGGTAAGGACATAATCCAATTGAAAACAAACATGATCCCCAGAGGATTGGTGGCTTTAGAATCCAACTTTGATAATGTTGATAGGGTAATTCATAGACATATCTCTGCTTCAAGAGATGTGGAAGAGCATAATCTGGGAACTAAAGAAAAACCTAGGAAAGTATGGCTAGGTAGTAATTTGAGTAAGGAGGAAAAGCAATCCTACATTGAGTTGTTGAAAAAGTACCAAGATTGTTTGGCATGGTCTTACTCTGGAATTGAAAGCATATAGGGGGATATTTTTCAACATGAGATACCGTTGGAACCTAATTATAAGCCATTCAAATAGAATCGAGGCTGATTAATCCACTTATTTTCCTCAAAATGCAAGAAGAATTAAAAAATTTAAGGGATGGAGGGATCATATAGCCAATGAGATATTCTTCATGGGTGGCAAAATTGGTGCCAATTAGAAAGAAAATGGAGACAAAAGGTTGTGTGTCGATTTGAACTCGAACAAGGCCTCAATTAAAGATAATTATCCATTACCTAATATGGATAACATATTGCAAATAGTCACTGGATTTGAGTTGATGTCCACATTAGATGGATTCTTAGGGTATAACTAGGTGGTGGTAAAGCAATCAGAAAGAATCAAAACCACTTTTACTACTCCATGGGGTACTTATGTATATGTGAGGATGTCATTTGGTCTGATGAATGTTGGTGCCACATTTCAAAGAGCAATGGATGTTGCATTCTCAAGTTACATCAATGTTTTCATTGTAGTCTATCAGGATGATGTGATAGTATTCTCCAAAAATAGAAGTGATCACTTGAGTCATGTAGAGAAAATGTTGATTAGATGCAGGGAATATGACATCTCATTGAATCTGAAAAAGTGTCATTTTGGGGTTCAGAAGGAAAAATTTCTTGGGCATATTGTGTCAAAATAAGGGGTCATGATTGACCTTGAAAGAGTGGAAGCAATCGATAAATTTCTTGTCCCAAAAACTAGGAAATGGATTCAATATTTCTTTGGCAGATAAATTTTATTAGGAGATTCATTTCTAATTTTGTTGAAATGACTATCCCTATTACAAACATGTTAAAGAAGGATTAAATTATCAAATGGGAGGAGGAGATCTCCAAGCTTTCACTAGAATTAAAGAAGCATTGAAAAGTGCTCCAATATTGGTAGCCCCTAATTACAAGAAGGCTTTTCAAATATTTTCCTTTGCATCTAAGAACACTATTGCATATGTACTTTTGTAAAAGGATGAAGAAGGAAATGAAAGGCCCATTGCATTTTTTAGTAAAGCCTTGTAGGGGGCTGAGTTGAAGTATACCATCATGGAAAAGAAGGCCTTTACTTTGGTAAGAGAAACTAAGATTTTCAGGCCTTATATCTTGAGCTCTAAGATTGTCACCTATGTTCCCCACACTATGGTCAAGGACATTTTATCAGAAATGGAGGTTTCCAGTAAAAGATGTCATTGGGTGAACAAGTTACAAGAATATGATATGGACATTCAAACCACAAAATTGGTAAGGGGTTTGGGTCTTGCAAGATTAATGGCAGAAAGCAATCTACATGTCATGGAAATCAATGAAGTTGAAGGAGAAAATGAGAGTGTTCAGGATAAACTAATAGATTCCATATGGTACAAAGATGTTATATTCTACCTCAGAAATTTGGAGTGTCCAAGTCACTTGGATAAAAATAAAAGGAGGAAACTCAAATTAAATTCCCAAAAATATGTTATGACAGAGTATGGGTTGGCTTGAAAAACCCCGAGGGAGTTTTGTTGAGGTGTATAATAGAGGAAGAGTCCCCAAGATTATTGATGAATTTCATGGGGTTTATGTGGAGGTCACTTTACAGGAAGAGTAACTGCTCATAAGATTCTAAGAGCAGAGTTATTGGTGGCCTACAAATTTTTAAAGATACAACATTATTGGTTAGAAAATGTGAAAAATGTCAAAGTTTTTCTAGAAGAATGAAAGCATCTGGTGTTTTTCCTTTGCAACTAGTATCTATTGAGGCTCCATTCAAACAATGGGGTATGGATTTCATAGGAGAAATGGTGGATTCCTCAAGTGCAGGGAACAAGTGGATTCTAGTAGCTACAAACTATTTTACTAAATGGGTGGAAGCCATACCTACTAAAAAATCAACTCATCAAGTAGTGATGGATTTCATCCTAAATAACATCATCTGTAGATTTGGAGTACCAACAAAAATTGTGGCTGACAATGCTATGAGATTTAGAGATAAACCTTTAGTAAGTATGTGTCAGCAGTATGACATCAACTTGACTTATGCTTCCAATTATAATCCACAAGGGAATGGTCAAGTTGAATCCTAGTAAAAAAACCTACTCAAGATAATCAGAATAAATTTGGAGGTCAACAAGAAGAAGTGGGGTGAGCAACTCAAGTTTTCCTTATGGGCAGACAAAGTTATAATTAAAAGAGTCATTGGAAAGAGTCCTTTTGAGCTGGTATATGGAATTCAAGTTGTATTTCCCTTGCATCTGCAACTATCATCATATCAATTTTTGTAACAACTTGGGGAAGAAGGGTTGATAGACCCATATGAGACAAGAATGAATCAGATATTGGCATTAGATGAAGAGAGAAGGGAATCTCATCAGAGGCACCTAAATTTTAGAGAGAGACTCAAGAATTTTTTTGATAAAAAGGTGACCCCTAGAGCTTTCAAAGTTGGAGATATTGTATTACTTTGGGATATCGACATGAAGATAAAGGGAAACATGGGAAATTTGATGCTTTGTGGATGGGTCCTTATTCCATCGACATAAGAATTGGTGAGCATACCTTTTTCTGAAGGACCTGGATGGAGACTTGCTTGAATTTCCTATTAATGGTAGGCACTTAAAACACTTCCTGGATTGATCCAGAAAAGGTACACATTCTTGTACAATGTATAGTATTTTTTTGTTTCCCTTCTTGCTCTCATAGTCTACAGTGACCAGTTGCCTTGGTTTCTCAGTTTGTTCTTGTGGAAAGTTGTTTTTATTCGATCTTGTGCACATTTTAATTTAAATCCATATCCCAATGGATTTTAGGCACTTGGTCTATTTGATTTGGGTTTGTGTGGTTCTTGCGGCACCCACGGGGGTTCCCATCCCCAGTCGAGCCTGTGTTAGTGTTTGAATTGGTCTCACCCTTGAATCTAGTGTATGCCTTTGCAAATTTTACTTTGATTGGTTTTCTCATGTTTTAAAATGTATGCTCAAAGATATGACCATGTTGGAAATAGAAGCGATTCATGTGTTTAGGCGCAAATCCTCTTTTTCGATGAGGAACGTAATAGTTATGTTACCCCTAGAAATACCTATGAAAATTGGCCCCTCTATCCTCTGGTTTTATTTTATGTTGTGTGGGGCTTAGTTTTGCCTAAGTACGGAATTGGACATGGAAGGTATCCATGTATCCCTTCAGCGCATTTTTGGAAATGCACAAATAATTAAAAAAATCTCAAGGAACAAGGGTCCACCACATGGCTAATGGCACAAGTAAGGCAGCCCGGGAAGGTTGAAAAGTCAAAGAAAATAGGAGGGCTTGCGTGCCTCCATGTGTCGCCTAAGCGCAGATTCAGAATAGAGAGAAAGAGAGAAGACCCAAGGATGTGCAGGGTCTCCACGTGCCATGCGAAGCGGCCTCCACGGGCAGAGAGAACCAAATTAATAGGTAGAAAAATTGGTGTTCAGAAAAATTTAATGTGGTTTTGGGTCTCGAGGCATGCAAATTGAAGGTGTGGCTAAAATTAGAGTCAAGGATCTTTAAATGGAGACAAACAAAGTGGTGAGTTAACAAAAATCATGGGTACCATTAATGAAACCAGAGGAATTTGAGTTGCAATCAAAGCCCGGGAATGCAAATAAAAGATGGGCCAGTGTGGGGTGATTTGAACATGCAAACTTCAAGTTTTCAAACATCATGTAGACTCATATAATGAAGATAAAGAAATAGTTTTAGATATAAATCAAAAAATGGGGTTCTATAGGGGCCCATCCCATGATGAAGAAGGTTGTATACATGTTTGGAAGTAAGGACACAAGAAGAGAAACAACACTTAGTTATCCCTTACTCCTACTTTGAAATTTCCTTCGAGTGGAGGAATCTTGTTCAACAACCTGTTCTTCCTCAACATGAATTCATCTGAGCCCTGTGCCATCTAAAAAAACACAATGGACCCCACTAGATCTCGGGACATCCCCATATCCATCAATGACTCAAGGGTCATTATGGGATTGTCCATGATTTTCTCTAACTTGATCTTCTTCTGATAGGAAGATACCCAATCTAGAAGATCCGAACCACCCATGAAAAATTTCATCTTCCCTTTCCCCTTGTGAGGAGTAGACTTATCAGAATGGAATGAGGGGGAATGTTTGGAGTGTCTGGAAGATCAAGAACTTCACCCCATTGGGGACTGGGTGGAACAAGAGATCTTGAGTTGGACTCACCCTTCCATCTCCTTGTGAAGGGTGGGCGCTCTTGGAGAAGGAATTGGCTAAGGCCCTGAAAATTCCTTCTCCATCGGAGAAGCACGATACATTGAATGAGTGAAAGATCGACAAAAAACCTGCCCCTATTGTCCCTGGTAGAAGAAATTTCTACCTTAGAGTGACGAGAAGATAAAGACATTTCTTCTTCTCCATCCGAAATGATAATTAGAGGTTGTTAGCTTGATTCTCCCCTCTTATTTTTGAAGACGGTGCTGGTGTGGTGGATGGTTGTAATGACACAAATATAGCTTTAAATTTCTCCAGAGAAATGATTCTTCACTCCAGTTCATCCATTTTATGAGAAATTATAGGCACTGTATCAATGGAAGACTTTTCATACAACACGTAAGACTCCTTGGGAATATCCTTCAACAAAAATTCTTCATTGCATAAAAAGGGACACTGGTAATCAATCATCCCTGACATGGAAGGCCTCCTTTCGATCCATAATTTATTCAATTCTTCTGGAACTTTCTGATGTTCCCACCGAAAAGATGGAAGTACATGGATTAGAACACTGAGAAGACATGATTAATCTTGATCAATCTTATAAGGAGTGAGAGTCAAACTTACCGATAGGTCAAGGGACCTCTAGCATCCCCTGGGACTGTGATATTAAACAAATCTCTGACAAAGGCTTCATCTAGACCATGCAGGTTGAATATTTGGTTTAAATCTTTCAAGAAATTTCTTTCAAATTGTTCACTATAACCACATTCACCATTATGCTAATAGAATCTCTATAAAAATTCTCCACTTTCAAGAATGGAAAAGGGATGCATATTGGTAAGAAAGTATAATTGATTTTATAATGAGGATGGCGCAGATAGGTTGAGTTGAGTAAAATCACTTGCCATCAGATGAAAGAATATTTTTCTCATCTCACAC
Source organism: Taxus wallichiana var. yunnanensis (assembly GCA_018340775.1). Taxonomy (NCBI): domain Eukaryota; kingdom Viridiplantae; phylum Streptophyta; class Pinopsida; order Cupressales; family Taxaceae; genus Taxus; species Taxus wallichiana. The sequence goes on along the minus strand of CM031243.1, from coordinate 244,707,057 downwards.
AAGAAGAATAAAATTGAGAGAAATTGACACTATGCGATAGAAGGCATTTGATTGATGTGATATAATCCATGCGAGGAAACTCAGTTCTGAGAGGCACAAATGCAGGTATGCATTTCTCGAGGTAGATTTTCAAAGGTGAAAAGGATTTCTTGTCACATCAAGCCATATGGAACCTCCTGGGAATTATTAAAAATGGGTTTCTTGCACGCCAAGAGGAAAGAAATGATTAAGACAACTGTCAAAAGGAAGCAACATGGTGCCCCAATCATATCTAATGAAATTAAGAAATGTGAATGGCTCACAACTTTTCCACGACAAAAATAGAAAATAATATTCTCTTTAAAGATTCATGTTTTTTTGGGGGAAATGGAGGATGAGTGAGCGAGTGAAATTGTATAAATGCAATGAGAATAATCTTGCATTGGGGGGTTAAAATTTTCTGAAATTTTAGAAGAGAAAAGAAAACTGAGAGAAACCATTTTTCAAAGAACTTGTCTGAGAAGCCTGTTAATTTCTTGAGCCTTCAAATCAAATCATGTCAAGATGGTTGCAAGTGTACAACCATTGACAAGAATTGAGATTGTAAATGAAACTTTCCCTTGCTGATAAATTTGATGAGCCCTGAGTTAATTATGTTAATCATGAGCATTGTTGTGTCTACTTTAAGTTAAGGCATTTCAAGTGGCTATTCATGTTCCTATTACAATCTTATGTTAAGAATTCCTATGAATCGTACAAGATCTTATCCTTTTTATAGTATTGTGTTGTGAAAAGAGCTTTCATCTCATTGTGCAATAAACGGTTCTAAATTCATTTTGCTTCCATTTTGTTGATACGGTTTGTTTCTTTAGCCTATGATTATATCTTAGACATGATAGATTGGGGATTATTGATGTTTAATTGAGTTTTTATCATGAGATTTAATGTTTAAATTATCAAAGAATGTGTGAAACCATGTATCTTTGGGCTTCCATAGATGCACATCTTCTGGTTGAAGGTTCATTGTTTGTTATTTGAAATGTTTTCATCATCTCATTTGACAGATCTTCCAACATTTATTAAGAGTTCCCAAAGATTTGGTATAATCAATTTTATCCTACTTAATTCCCGAACAAAACACATACAAAACCAATAAATCCTACAAGTTGTTGAATGTGTCCATCCTTTACTCAAAATATGCAGGAGCATACTAGTTTTATTGTTGTCTTTAGTAAGTTGGTCCTTATCTAGAAGGCATCTTTGCATTTTCTAGGTTGGCAACTTGTGAGAGTTAGATTATGTTGCATTGGCCATATCTTCTCAAGGATTATTTCTCAATGTCTTAAAAGGGAGAGTCAAATATTGTTGATCCATTCATTTCCCTTGCAAATACAAGTTACAAAACGGGTCCTCTCACCCTGGTTGAAGGAAGAACCTAAAGTAGTAGGGTAGGTCAAACCCTTAGCATGGTGTTATCCAAAATTTTCAAGCTTGAGTGACAAAGAGTCAGTTAAATCCTTCCTCGGATACAAAACGACTTAAATTCTAATCTATCTTTCTCTAAGCATCCTGCTCATCCTGTTGATGTTGCTCGACTTCATAAGGAAAATCGATTTGGGTACCAACACTGCTACTGCAAATGAGAGTTCCAACAAGGAAATGAAGTCATGATTACACAATTTCATGGGAAGAGAAAATGAAATGACTGAAAGAAGGGAAATGGTCTATTGATTGAGAAAATGGGTTGATTAGACCAGTGACTCGTCAGATGTGTTTAGAACTACCTTAAAAGGCTAAAATTTTACCAAGAACACATCATACTTGGAAAAATGAAAATGTAGAATAAGATGTCGTAATGGAACACCTGGAAGATATGACTTCAAACCTTGTCCCACTAGGCGTACCCAAACTATTAGGAAGTGAAGGCACCAAGGTGGTTAGGATACACACTTGTTAAATATAAAGCTTTCAAATTTGGTCCCAACAGGTGTGCTAGAACTATTATCACCAAAAAACAACACCCTCTGATTTTTCATGAACTTGTGGATGAGCAATCAATGTTTTTGGGTAACATGGGATTGTCTCTCAAGTTGTGGGACTTTCTACTTGAGATAAACCTCCAGAGAAGGATGGCTTCTCTACCTAATCCTAATGTTAAACTACTCCTAAGGAAGGAAATGCAACTATCTAATCTTACTCTCTGACTCCAAGGGACCAAAGGAAGAGAAAGATGCATGAAAATGTAAATCCTACACTAAACGAGGTGATAGAACCAAGAAGAGGGTGGAAAGACACTCTCAAATAAGGGAAAATGGAAGCAAAATGATGAAGGAGAGGGCAGACATGAGTGCCACAATTCAAAACAACCTTGAAACCACCATTTACATGAAACACAACATATTCAAACCCTACAAAGAGAATAAAAGATGCACAAGATACTTGCACATGCAATGAAAGCAAGGAAATGTAATAGAAACACAACCCATGATAGATCAATAACCACAAAATGTATTTTATTGCTTCAAATATGCATAATCCATTACATTGAAGGAGAAAAGGCAAGTATCACCATGCAAGATGTCTAAATCGAGGCCTGCAACTCAAAGGAGAACACTTGTGTGATGCCCTTGTATTCCAAGAATGTCCAACATTACAAATGAGTCTCTTTTTGCAATATATAGAAAATGGGAGAGGGAAAAAGAGGGAAAATAGAGGAAATTTTGAATTCAAACCTTCACCCACCAACACGATACATTAAATCTTTTTAAAATGATGGGAATCCTACCAAACCCACTCCCCATATCACTTGCTTTTTGGAGAAGCCAATGCACCGTATTAAATCAGATTTGGTTGTTTAACTACTCGGAAGGCTGTGTTTATAAATGTTGGGATTATTTAATTCATTTTCACCCACCTACCCCCACCTAACTCAATATTTTCTCGGTTCCATGGTGTAAAGGATGAAAATACCTTTCCAATGATATAAAATTTTCCAAATTTAGAAAATTTGAGCGAGAATATATACCCATGCGAGATATCGAGGGGTCTAGGAGGAACACGGGTTCCCTAATCACTTCCACAATCCACAATTAAATTCATTTTCTCTTTGCCATGTGGGTATATTGGGTTTTCCAGAGTAATGAGGGAACTTGGGAACTAGTTTTGTGTGTATTTGGTTCTCCCGCATCATGTTATCCCTAACATCCCTTTCTCCACACTGTTGCAGCCTTCAAACTCCTCCCGAAGCCCTTGCTTTGCTTTACAGGAACTTATCTACCCATGGAACTAGTTCCATAAAACCCCGGTTCACTCGACGCCTTTCGCACACGCATCACTAACTCCTCCATTTAACTCCATGCCGACTTTGTTGATCGCCCAAAAGGACTTTGTGAGGAACTCATTCCCGCGAGGAATCATTCGCCCAAGTTTAGTTCCTCTGCACGTGGTTCCACCCGACGTCCTTCGGCCCACACCACTCTTTGCGCGTGACACAACTTCACACTTCCATTTTCCTTCATTACGGCTTGGCCTCCATTACGAGGAACCAACTCTTCGGGAACTAGTTCCCGAACCTTTGGTTCCTCCCGCACGGGTTTTGTCCAACGTCCTCCCTCCCATAACACATTGTTTTCTCACCCAAACCTCTTGAATGGGTTGAAAGCCCCTGTGGGAACCACTTACTTTGTGGAACTTATTCTCTTGTTCTCGAGTTCCTTCTCCCACCCGAAACTCCACATTACATTGTCTCCTTTCCAAATTCTTTATATTCTTGCATGGAAATGAATCCAGAGGAACCAATGAGCCCGTGGAACTTGTTCCTTCCTTATAATGCCCGCATTTCCGCATAACACTAATTCCTTTGACCTACTGTGTCTAAACCAAATGCAGGGAACTTAGGTTCCTAGGGAACCAATTCCATCTACACCTCCAAGACCCATAATACACTAGAGAGCCCATTTTTTCAACTTTCTCCAAAATTTCTAAGTCTTTCGGTGCTAAGTATGAACTAAGGAGTTAGGTAAAAGAGAGTAGAGTGCCTCCAAAGCCAATTTTCTCCATTTTTCACAATTTTTTGGGTAAGTATGGATCTTTGATCCAAGAGAGAAGGAGATAAGTTCCTCAAAAACAATTCTAAGTGCCTAAAGCATGAGAAATACGATTTTCAGATTCTTCTTCAAGACTCCATGAAACTACATAAGTCCGAGTTTTTGTAAGTTAGCCAATTTTGCCATGGGGGAAATTGGATAACAAGTTCACTTCCTCTTATGTATTCTCTATCAAGGCCTTCCTATTGGAGATAGACTCAAGCAAATGGGTGTCCCCAACCCTTTGTGCCCCTTCTTCCACCAACCTGGAGACCCTCAAACAATTGTTATGGTTTTTTTCCTTTTGCCCAATCGGCTTGGCATTAGATCCTTTCTTTTTCCAGCCTTCGTGTTAGAACCCTTTACCGGAAAATGATTCTCCTCAAGGACTCGACTTGTCTTCCCGCAAAATACAACCAAATTTTGCAATTATTCGAAGTTGATATTATTTTTCAAATTTGGAAAGATAGAAATTATTCTATTTTCAATCAAATGTAGTTGGACATAAGTTTTTCTTTTTCTAATCAAGTTGATGTTATTATTAATGACCTACTTGATTCAGGCCAAGCGAAGAAATTCTGTTTGGAAGTGGAGCATTGCAAACCCTCATCGACCATTGGGGGAATGCTCCTTGTGTTGTTAGTCGAGTGCCTCCAACGTAAGCTCGGCCTCACTCTCCTCCTCGAGGTTGTGGTCCAACCCGACTTTGCCACCATTCATGCAATAGACACATGAGCTGCAACCCAAGGCATCTACCTCCTTCGCCCAAAAGGAGGGGGTGGCAAAAGAAATTTTGATCGGTTTATTGGTGCTCGGAGCCCTCGAGATCACAATCCTAACATGATTGATGGTTGGAATCCTCCCCTTGGTAATGACGGGTGGAATCTCCTAGACAACAGTGGCTCTCGTGGTATCGGGGCTCTTCCGATAAATTTCCTAGATTGGATTTAGCCATTTCCCTACAACGGGAATAGAATCCAAGAAGAACACGAGAGCCGGGCTAGTGTTCCGACTCGAAGCCTTGTGGCGGCTTGGTTGGGGTACAATCCTCGATAGTCCGCCTCCTCCTCCTCTGCTGACCATGTTCGTGACAACCGCTTAATTATTTTTGGTTATTCTTTTTTTTTATTAAAAAGGTTAGTTAACTGCACGTGCCTTCGACCTACAATTCGTATTGGCCATGTGAACTTTTGATTATGGGGTGTGCTTCTATACCACCCATTTTTGTATGATTAGCTTGTACATTAAAGCATTAATATAAGTGGCTTTTCAATTTTGAAAAAAAAAACAAAACAAGAAGAATATATATACCACATAGCAATATAATATACATACCTACAAATGTATACTTACATAAAAAATAGATTGATACTTTTATAAAGGTGGGATGGCCACTTGAAATTGTGGTTTTCCATCCATTCCCATGGTACAAACCATTGGAACGCATTCTTACTGTAGAAGAATGGCCATTGGCCAACAAGAAGTTCTCAAATGCTTGAATTTTTCAATGAATGTTGCATCACAGAAAAATGGAAAACGAGAATATAAAAGGCTGTCAATCTCCCTTTTTCCATGTTCCCGATGGTGTTTGTCTCGGACTCGTCCATCTCCTATGAAACTCTTAGCAATTATAATTTGTACTTGCAACGATTCTACACCTCATGTAAAAAAGTTTGTCGGAAGCGATGGATTTTATACACAAACGTAGATTCTCATTTCTTAACAATGATTGCGACAGAATGTTAAAGAAATGCATTGCATTAAATAATTTGCAAGAGGGCAGGCGAATCCATGCCCATTTGATCAAAACTGGACTGTCCATATGCGTTTTCCTCGCAAACCGTTTGGTGGAAACTTACGCGAAGTGCGACAATCTGCTGGATGCTCGCAATATGTTTGACCAAATGCCAATGCGAAATATATTTTCATGGAATACCATCATAGCAGGATATTTCAAACGGGGTGTCATAGACCATGCACGCCAATTGTTTGAAAAAATGCCAGAAAGAGATGGTGTCTCGTGGAATACGATGATTGCAGGTTATGATAGACTTGGATATTTTCACGAGGCTCTTAATTGTTATTGGGAAATGATGGCAGAAGGAATTGCACCATCCCCCATCACCTTTGCTAGTGTTCTAAGTTCTTGTGCCAAGTTGCCTGCTACAAAACAAGGTAAACAGGTTCATGCCCGCGCAATCGGAGCTAAATGTGAGTCAGATGTCTTTGTGGGAGTAAGCCTAGTTGACATGTACGCCAAAGGCGGATTCATAGAGGATGCACGCCAAGTGTTTGATAGAATGCCTGGACGGAATGTGGTCTCGTGGAACGCCATGATGACAGGTTACGGTGAGAATGGATGTGGTGAGGAGGCTCTAAGGTTGTTTTATGAAATGCAACAAGTAGGAATGAAACCTGACCACGTAACAATCATCACCGTCCTCAGCTCTTGTTCCAAATGTGGGAAGGTGAAAGATGCCCGCAAGGTGTTCGACCAAACGCCTCAAAGGAATGCGAGCTCCTGGAATGCAATGATTGCAGGTTATGTCCAGAATGGCCACGGGGAGCAGGCCGTGCAGTTGTTTTCTCAGATGTTACGAGAAGATGTTAGATCCGACGAGACCACTTTTGCAAGTGTAGTAACAGCCTGTGCTAGTCTTGCAGCTCTACAGCAGGGTAAGCAGGTCCATGGACTTGTATTTAGAAGTGGATTTGAGTCAAGTGTGTTTGTTGGCAGTGCCCTTGTTGATTTGTATTCAAAATGTGGGAGTACAGAAGATGCCCAACAAGTTTTTGAAGATATGCCGGAAAGAAATCTGGTGTCGTGGAATGCAATGATTACAGGATATGCCCAAAATGGAATGGGAATAGTTGCCATCCAGTTGTTCGAAGAAATGCTACAGGCCGGCATAGTGCCAAACCTTGTTACATATGTTAGTGTCCTATCTGCTTGTAGTCATGCTGGCCTAATGGATGAAGGTTTGCGGTACTTCAATTTTATGAGTGAAAAGCACCATATTGTACCCAGTGCATCGCACTATACATGCATGATTGACCTTCTTGGTAGAGCTGGGAGGCTGCACGAAGCAGAGAAACTTGTGAATAATGCTCCAATTGAATCAAACGCTGCAATGTGGGTTGCACTGCTTAGTGCCTGTAGGCTTCATGGGAATTTGGAGTTGGGAAAACGTGCCGGTGAGCGCCTATTTGAAATGAAACCCCAAAGCTCTGGACCATATGTACTGATGTCTAACATCTATGCTGCAGCTGGCAGGTGGATTGGTGTCGCAAATGTCAGAAAATTGATGAGAGAAAGGGGTGTGAAAAAAGAGCCAGGATGTAGCTGGATAGAGATCAAGAACATGATTCATAATTTTGTGGATTGAGGCCACACAAATGAAGTTGATTTCGGAATACAAAAAAGGGGTTTCCACATGTACCCCAAAATCCTATTTGAATGGGAAAAACGACATGGAGGCACGGCAGCGAACCAAGGGGTGGCGACATGTCTCTATGGAATATTCTCTCACGGTGGAGAGATTGACAAAGGTGATCAAATCAATACTACACGTTGGAGAGATTAATAGATGTGATGAAAGGTCTCAATCATGTGTCAATGACTAATTTTGCACTACATGGTGAGAAAAATGAGCATCAAACGTGCAATATTGACTATTGGCTTTCACAATGAGAAATTGGTGGTTGTATATGGGCTTCTCTGTACACCACATGGAATGCTTATATGCATTATCGAAAACCTTGGTACAGGTGGTGACTCACATAATGCCATAAGATTCATTTGTAAGATTGTTGAAGACAAAATCAAATAAGCAATGAGAAGTGGTTCCATCATTTTAAGAATGGACTTTCTTCATTGTTGGGATTACCGACAACCTTGACCATGACTAACATGAGAGTGTGTTTACACCCTTTTAAGATTAACTTAAGATTAGATTGTTATGGAATGCACAACAAACTAAAAAGGAATGTAAGGTTAGAATACTAGGAGTTATTTTGATTAATTAACTTCCAATATTAATCATACAATATCAAAATAATGTATTAGTACTTGCAATTAGTGTTTACAATATGATACAAGCTTGAAAATACAAGAGAGAAGATGTACTTAGCTACACAAAGAGGTACATGAGAGATTTAGATGTACAGATTGGGCAAACTGTGAGTAATAGACATGTGGATGCTTCGTTTTGGGAATTAACTCGAAATTGCATTGGTACATGCAATGTACAGTGTATGCCAACAACGTCTATACAATCTTGGACCTGCTGGGACTGAGGTTTTGCAACTTGTGCCCTTTGGTGATCTAGAAATATGTTTCCTTGTCAAATCCTAAGAGTTGCACAATCCCAAAACCAGCTGAATGGAACTCAAACCCTAACCATGGGTTGAAGACCTTGTAAGAAAGTTAGTGTGTTGGGTTAAAGTGCAATCCATGCACCACTTACGTTGGGACTACTCCGAAGAGGCCTAAAACCATACATAGTTCTCCACCTAACATCGATATCTAGATGAATGCAACTAGCTAAAAACTTGAATCACTTGAACATGTTTGAGATGGTTGTGGTCTTGTTAAGACATTGAATGGGGCTTTTAGAGTGCTTGAAAATGAGAGAAGTTGAACTTCTTGACTTGGTTTAGTACTTCAAAACTGTAGTAGTGGTTGCGTTAATGGATATGCATGAGCTTTGGAAAGATTTAGGGAGCCTTGAGTGTCTTTTATATGTATTTGCAATGTGTGCGCCAAGTGATTTGCTATATGCTTATCAAGTGAGTAAATGAGGTGATGTTAACTTGTTTATATAGGGCTCGAAGGTAATTTATCATGTAAAGGCGAACCTAGAAAGACGAAAAGACCTGACAAAGATAGTGCAATTGAAAACAAAGTTGGAATATGTGTCGGTCCAAGACATGCAGTCGTGAAGGCGAAGACCGGATTGCACATCTTGACCTTGTTGTTTGGTTTTGAACAAGGAAATGGTGGATGAAATCTAGAAGTTGCATCATGATGGCCACATGTTACACATTGATTTTATGCATTCATGTTTATAAAGTGTTGACACATCAGTGTGTCGGAATAAGTAAGTTGGGAGAGTGATAACAAGATGTACTGAGTGAGGATAAAATGTAGGTGTTTGTCTTAGCCAAGAAGCACAATCACAACCAACAATGTCAAAATGATAAATTGTCAAATTTGAGTGTCTACATTTTCCCTCTCTTTAAGTATGAAATGAAAATTACATACTCAAAGGAAAATGATACCTGAGTGTGTAGACACACTTTGGATTTGCTTGGAGTTTTTTGTCTTCCAGATGTGTTGGTGTCAACATGCTTTGTGATGAAACCTGCAACATGACAAACCCTGCAAGATAGAGTATAACCAATGTCTATGGTAGAAATTGAACTATAACTCAAACGGAAATATAGAATTTGAACTTTGTATAAGGTGAAATAAAGAGATGAAAAACATGGAAGGAATACAATGTTTGTTTTGGAGAGAGATGAGTTCTCGTTCCTTACTTGCAATTAGAGATTGGGATTGTGTTGCTGAACTTGCCAAAGGGTTGGGGGTGATTAGTCCCCAATTGTGCTAAAGGAGAAACTGGAGTATTGGGTGTATGTAACCCATCATCAAATATGAGGTAGAGAGAGAAGAAGAGAGACGTATCAATGCACCTCGTAAAGGAAGAATATTGTATATCAAAGTTGTTAGTAACCTTAATATATTCCCCTTTATAACGAGGATAGGAAAGACCGCTTATAACTGCTTTGATACTTTTCATAACCCCACATACCACTCAAGCTGCATGACAGATCAAAACTAAGTTTGTATATGTAGTCACGAGGTATAAAAGATAATGGGTGCTTCCATGCCCTTCTGTTTGGCATATTGTTGAGTAGAAGTGTGTATGATGTTGAACTGATGATGGAGAAGGAGACTCATGCCCCCAAAATCTTGTATTTTGTAACCAAAACGGTTTACTAAAGTGTGCGGAGTGAAATATTCTATGCCTCTTGTAAATGGATTTGAATTGTGTCAATTGATTACGAGATTATGCCAAATTGCATGTATCCATAAGTGGAAATGTGAAATTGTAGAAAAATCTAGTGTAAGCGCCTCCATGGAAAAATCATGTATTACGGTCGGGAACGTCCATACGGTCCTAACCTTTTTGTATATTCTTGCACTTTTGTAATTTCTGCAAAATTTAATAATTTGGAAATATTTTTGAGGTCTTTTTCCCGTGAAAAACATGTTCATGAACCCGAGTAAGTTTGCCTATAAGTATAAAATATATTTTGATGAATGCCCCCTCTTTTGAGACACATGTGATAAAGTATTTGAGTGTGCCCCTCAAAATAATAAAGACATACCCATGAACTTCATATTTGAGGAGCTACAGATGAATATGAAATGTTGAAGTGGTGGCCACCTTTGAAAACCTATACCTGCAGAAGGGGTTGCACATAGTGGAGACCATGACATGCAAAGAGACAAACGACCATAACAATAATAGCAACAAAGGTAGTGATAACAATAAAAATAATAATAACAATAGTAATACGAGATGTAATAGAACTAGTCTAGAGACATAACCACAATCAAGTGAAAACAAAGACCATATCATGTAGAAAAGAGTCACAAGTGAGAAAACAAAGACCATATCATGTAGAAAAGAGTCACAACAAGGCACAAAACCAAAAACATGGGACACCCATGGTGTCACAATCCAATTAAGGTACTAAGGGCACTTACAAGAGAAACAATGTCATGCACAAAATGCATAGAGCCATAAACATGGGACACCCACAATGTCACAAGATAAGTAAGACACACAAATTGCATACAATGAAACATATAAGTAGTAACACAAACAACAACCATGTATAACAAATAGTTATAAGAGAGAGATAATTAGTAAGAAAGCAAATGAAGCAAGATATGTCGGTCTTTGCATGAGACACGTGTATTAGTTATATTAGTTCGAAAGATAACATGTACACAATATATGTAATCAACCGTAATGTGTAAATATAAAGGAACTATGTTGAAACAATATCACTTGTATAATGTGGAGGGATGCCCCGAAGAGAAGAATGTAAGGAACCAAGCTAGCTCTTATTAGTATGTAATGATTTGTGTGTCCTACATCAAGCTCACTAAACCTCATTAATGCATGTATGTAAAGAGTGGAAAAGATAGGCTATCAATCAAACCATAATGACAAACAACATATGTAATGTAAATTACTAACATTCAAGTTGTGTGTATAGATCATGGTTTTGTACTTTTGAATTTAGTTATGTACAAGGAGAGGGTAGCAAAACAACAACCTAATGACAACCTCATGAGGAGGAACATTAGATCTAGAAGAATGGGAGAATTGTTACTCAATTGTGCCAAAGAATGATGCTCATGTGTGATTGGTACAAAGGTGATAATACATACCATAAAATTCCTTGTTTACACGCTTAGTAGATTATGTAGAATCTAAGAATTAGTGATTCAAGTACACTAAAAGATGTAAGGGGAGGTACATGAGGTTATTATGATAAATTAATTTCTAATATTAATTATGTAATATAAGAATAATGCATTATTATTTGCAACTAATGTATGAAACAATATATGAACTTGAAAACACAAGAGGATGAGTGCAATTAGCTATTTACAAATAGATTTGGGATTTCTAGGAGTGTACACTTTGTTGAAATAGGGAGATCTAAGTCTGATTATGTTTTGTTCTAGGAACTTTAACTACAAACTGACTTGGGGCATAACCAAAAACTTTTCTGAACTGTCTGTATGGTTTTGACCCTACTATATAGTCTTAGACATGCTTTGATTATGGGTTTATAACTTTACGATTGTCGCTTTCTTGAAAATGCATGTCGATGTCAAACTTTAGTTGTCGGTCATGTTGTAAAGCTACGAACACTAGATCTCAAACCCTAACCATGGATGGGAAACCATGCAAAATAAACATTAGTTAGGTTGTGGGCACCCCTATGCACCACCGACATTGACACTACTCTAAAGAGGCCTCAAAATGCATGCCGATATCCACTTAGCATGTGATATATGAATGAATGCAACTAGATTTGACAACTTCAACAATGTTTGAGTTGAGTTTGGCTCTTGCTAAAATACTTGGAGAAGATATGTTTGAGTGCTTGTGAATGAGAGAGATTGATGCCTTGACCTAGTAAGAAGCTTCATAATTGTAGAGAATGCTTCCTAATGACTATGGATGTGACTTTATGATATTTAGGGAGCCTTGGGTGCCTTTTACAAGTGTTGGAAGTGAGTGTATCAATGTAGTGCCATAGGATTTCTAGGTTAGCAAATGAGGTAGTGTTAACTTGTTTATATAGGGTTCGAAAGTGAATTATCAAAGAAAGGCCAACCTAGAGGGAGTAAAGGACCCATCAAAGAATTTGGAATTGAAAGAAAAGATGGAGGATATGTCGGTGTAAAAAAGTATAGATAGGTTTGGACTAGATATAAATTTCTAACCAAATTGTATGGCCTTGACAAGAATGAAAAACATGTTAAATGAAGTTTGCATCCTATCAAGTTGACTTAGTATATGGATTTTATGCATTGTACTCTCAAAATGTGTCGGCATATCAATGTGCAAGGATAAACAAGCTATAAAAGAGACCTCATAATGTATTAAGTGGGAATAAAAAGGTTATGTTTATCTTAGTAAGAGTGTAGACACACTTTGTCTACACTCCCCCATTTAATTCTGAAATGAAAATTACATGCTTAAAGGAAAATATACCCAAGTGTGTAGACACACTTTGTCTTCGCTCGAGTTTGTTTTATAGAGTCCTATTGTGCTTGGTGTTGGCATGCTCCATGATGAAATTTGCAACACAGAGTGTAGTCAATTTCGAGAATAAAAATTGAGCTTTAACTCAAAGTGTAACATGAAATATTTTTATTTGTATAAAAATGAAATGAAGAGATGCAAACAAGAAAGGAATACACTTATTTGTTTTGTGGAGGAGAAGCTCATGTGCTTTTCTTGTACTACAATATTTGCATTGCTTGAACTTCTTGAAGTATTAGGGGTGACCAGTCCAAAATTGTGTCGAGGATAACCAGAGTGTTAGGTGAATCTAACCCAACATGGAAATAAAAGAGAGATAAAAGAAGATTGAAATACCAAAGCACCCTATGAAGGAAGAAGACCGCGTATCAAAGGCCTTTAGAAAATTTGATATCTTCCCCTTTAAATTTAAGAGGAAAGGAATGATTTCCTATGAAGTACTTAATTTATTTGATACCTTCTGTAACCATGAGGACCACACCATTATATAAAAATCTAGTCCAAACTTTGTGAATTAGGACACATAGTAGAAAAAATAATGAGTGACCCCATGCCCTTCACATATGCCACACAACTGAATATAAACTATAATGTATTGAAATGTAGATGAAGAAAGGAGACCCATACTTGCAAGATTTCTAAAAGCGTAGTAAAAACTAAGTTCTATGGTGAAGAAGTTAATTATTTCAAGCCCTCATAATTGATCTAAATTGAGTGAAGTAGATATAAAAATGTGCTAAAAACTTATACTTGTAGGTGAAAATTTAAAACTATTGAAAAAGTTGATGTAAGCGCCACAGGAAAAACCTTGTGAAAGGGTTAAGACCATCTATAGAATCTTGATCAAACAATACGATTTTGAACATGTACTTAACTTTATGGATTTCTATGCTTGAATGTGTTTCTTAGTGCATGTACCCTATTTATACATGTATGTTACTCGAGAATTCTAGTTTTGTTTGTTGTAGGTGTAGAATATACCCAGATGAATGCGCTCTCTTTCGAGTCATGTGTAAAAACTATGTTGAACATGTGACTCAAAATAATAGATACGTGCTCATGCATTAGATGTATGAGAATATGTATAAGAGTGTAGGATGTTGAAGAGGTGGCTACCTCAAATAACATGTACCTACAAAAGGAAGGTTTTGCACATGGTGTAAACCATGGCGTGCAACAAGAGAAATAATATAAACAAATAGAAATAGTAGAGACAGAGTAGCATAATAACAAGAAGACATGTATAAGAAAATAAGTGAAATGATAATGAATTCATAATCAATAGTTATGCAATCAGTCTCACACAAAATACATAGAGTTTACAAACATGGGACATCCATGGTTTCACAAGACAATCAAGGCCCTATTGATGAAATAATATGTTACCGAAAGATTAGTGGTTTTCACCAACTGTGATTATGGGACTAGGCCTCTCCTTTGGTATGTGAACTATCCTATTTATTGAATGCAAGGACTAAATAAAATTGTGGGGTGGATTTTATCTTTGGGATCAAACAATAATACTCCACTAAACTTGTGGTAAACTTCTTCTACAATGTACAAGGGAAAATTTTCTTTGAAGAGAGGTAAAAAGGAGATGGGGAAATACAGAGGGGGGGTTAATGTTGTGAGTATAAATACAAATTTCACACACTAGACAAAATAGGTCCACAAGCCAATATGAAGAAATCAACCGTGTAAGCAATAACAAGACTAATAAATCAAAGAAAAAGTTATATGGATTCATTATTATTAGTCAAAGACACAAAGTTCCTTCTTGGTTGTACAAGATTACAATGCTTGCAAAGTTGGAAAGTAGAGAGAGTGGAAGAACATAGGAAAGGAGATAGAAAAATGTAGCTTATTACTTGTAGTAGTAATGAAACAAAAGCCAAAACTAACAAGAATCAACAAATAGTAACCCCTTTGGAATGGAGACGCCACCCCAATTTATAGCTTTACAAAATATATTTTCATCTCCCTCCACATGGCCTTTCAAATTCCCACCACTTGTGATCTTTCATATTATTATAGGAATAAAAATAAGTCCCTTCGTTATTTTTGAAAGATAACTTTTACAATGTCAAATTAAAAGGTCACTTAAGTGAATAAGATGAAAAAGTCAAAAGTACATTCCCAATGAAGAATTAGAACATAGAGAGAGAGGTGGGGGAAGAAGGGAGAGGAGAAGAGAGTGATCAATCCGAGGAAGAAGAGACTTACAATGATTAAGATCTAGTTCTTGGAGAACTTTAAGTGGATGCTCTTGGAATGAGCTCCTCGCCCTTCACTTCTTTCTGAAACAAGTTGATGCGAGTGCCACATTCTTTGCATGTGGAATGCAAACAAAACCCAAAGCACTAATCCAAGTCTCAAGAACACTACTAAGGGTCTTGCATTGGTTAAAATAACTTGGATGATCTCTTGTAGTATTAGAGATTGAGCCTCTAATTTCTATGATGGATTCCAAAGTATCTTCATTGAAAGAGAAGGGATATCCTGCCTCTTTCTTGACCAAATCTTGGAAAGACTTAAGGAGCTCTTCTAAGGATGAATGTTCATTGAGCGGAGGTGATTTGAGATTCTACACACTATTACTGACACTTTCCAAGATATCAAATGCATGCTCTCCACAAGACTCAAGTTTCAAGATAACATCATTTATCATATCATATCTAACATTCATTGTGCGAGACCATATGAGAGATAAATTGTTAAAGATAGAGGTGAATACATTATTTCTCACTAAGGAGTGAGAATAAAGAAAACTCATCTCAAACACCAATGGGAACACACTATCCTAGTGGGAATTTTCTTTCTCAATATTCTCATTGGTAATTTTTACCTTGGAAACATTGGTAAGGGAAAATTTAAATAAAGAGAGAACCTCAGGTAGCAATATATTTCCCTTTTCCATAATCTTCTCCACCCATTTGTCATTAGCTCTCCCTTGCATGGTGTACCCTTGAGATCTCTTGATCATTTGAGGATAAAAACTATTGATGGGAGAGATGGCCTCTTTGGAGGAAGTGGTACTGCATTGGGTTACAAGAAGGATTGTACATAAGCAACGAGGAGGGTTCTCACATGCTCCTCTAGTTGCTTTATAGTTTGTTTATTTTCTTCATTTCTTACAAACAAGTGGGCTACAAAAGTTTTGAATAGGTACACATCTCCCTCGTATGTAGCTTGTCCCAAGGAAACCCTAGTCAGCTGATAGTCATCTTTATACTTCTCTCCCACAGGTTTTACAACTTTTGGTCATGAAAATTCCACATACTAAGATCCAGAGGCCTCAGTGAAGATATGTGAAGTTGTTTGTTCTTTCTTTCTTCACTTGGTTTTGATGAATTTTTATGTCTTCAAAATTAGGGGCTACAGCTTGTTGCACCATTATTCAATCACTTCCAAGAAGCTCCTGTATCCATGAGAATATTTTAGGTGGAGTAGACACAAAATTAGGCATAGGGGAATTTTTTTAGGTGCTGATAATAGATCATAACATGCTCATGATGAGATAACTTCGCCATTGAGAAGGACACACTTAGATTTTGGTGATGAACATGAGACTATGATGGATCAATCTCACCTAACTCAAGGGGTTCAATTTGATTTTCAATGATCTTTACCCTCTTGTGAATCCTCCTACCTAGGAGGAGAAGCTTTAGTGCACTCTTCCTCCATAATTTTCCTCTTGGAGGATTCCTCTGAACAAGTAGAGCCCGTGGTTTTATAATATACTTCGAGGGAGGAAGTGTGAGAAACTTTCCTACATAGAGACAAAATACCACTAAACTCGATGAAGGAAGATTTATTCTTCTTGAACCATTATTTTGACCTTTGGATCATTGTCATGGTCCTCTCTTTGATATCACCTGATTCCCTGATGTTCCATGGAGTGGGAGGAAGAGGGGAAGATTGCACTACTTGGTATTTAGGATCAAACAGGTCTGACCCATCATCTTGTATCCTATCCACAAACTAATCAGACTTGAAGTCTCTCGTTTGGTCCATTGTCATCCGTATGTAATCCCTTTTTTGACCTCAAATCCATCTATGTAGTTGATCAATAATCCTAAATTTTTAGAACATGATGCAATCTTGGAAATATGAAAGTATCTGGATTCTTTATAATATCAAATTAAGATTGAGACATGTAGGAATATAGAATAAGAGATGCAAAATAAGTTTCGATGTTTTTTACATTTGTGATATTCTTGCACGAGTATATTCCTAGAGAGATAGGAAATGACACACCTTTCTTCTTAGCATTCTTGCACCTAGTATGAACATGGGACAACTATATGCATAATTCAAACATGATGATGATCTTATCACTCGAGTACCTTAGTAACACGCATAGAGAAAGATCAAATCCTCCAACCCTTATGTACATGAAAGTGGAAAATCAGATGAAGTGGATTCCGTAATTCTAAATCAAAGTAAAAAATTGGGATGAGATTCTCACTCGAGATCTCCTTTGAGTAACCTTATGATGCACATGGTGAATGCATCATTCACCCTATAATAATGATAGTTGATCTCTTGATGTGTGATTTATGGATACTTATCATAAATAGGTGACTTTTGAGGCACATTATGGGTAGTGGATAGACCTTATAAGGGTCTTGTGAAAGCAAGGGTGTATAACAGGAAAGAATTCATTGTGAACTTATTAGTGGAGGACAACCTGCAATAACTTCATGATGGATGTTGATTTCTAATGATTTTCCATAGTCCACCATTTGGGTTCCTTTGTGGCCACCAAGATGAACTGAACCATCTAATCTTGGAAATAATTTTTTGTATATTCCCCCATTAATCTTCTCTCATTACTCCACTCACTAGGACAATGGCATCAGGATATGCCTCGTGAAACTTACTTTGTGAGATACTCTTGGGGATACGAGAGGGATTTATTCCTTATTGAGCCATGAACCAAGTGCTAGGCCTTGTAAATATAATTCAATCCTTACCCACTCATGTGAAGAAAAATCCCCGGTTATGATGACCATGTTGCTACTAGTGGGAATTTGCAGGCACTGATAAATTCCATTTGTGTGAGGACTGTGATGATCGAGTTATCATCTACCATGATTGTTTTGGTGTTAGGATCATAATGTTGTGCACATGCCAGGACTATTTTAGTTATATGAATATATAGCAAGTGGTTTGATAATATAAAAAATTCTTCTTGAGAGATATTCTCCTCCAATGGTCCCTATGGTTCATTTATCATTATGGTTTTAAATCTTCCAGGTCCATGTGGGTGACATCACTATCCCCCACATTGGGGTATTCAATGATCAATGTGGAGATTGGCTCCAAACTTGAATATTTGACCTTCATGATGGTAAAAATTAATGCAATAAGTGGGGTATGAACTGATACAAGTGATTTGATCTCAACCAAAAACTTTCTATTTTTATCAAGTCCTATCTAGGATGGCTATTTTTAGTAAGTTTTCACAATTTTCACTTTTTGGTGATTTTTACTTGCAAGGAGTAACACAGATGCTGAGAGTTTATTGTTTTGAAACTTACTATATTTAGAAATATGTGACCTATTACAACTTACTATTTTTAGATAGAGGTATTCTAAGTATCATAATGGAATGAAAATGGTCTCAAAAGTTTAGGTTTTGTCTCAAGACCTTCTACTCCAATTTTCAAGGAGTTTTGATTACCAAAACTCTATAGATATGAAATGGAAACTATAGAGGCAATAAATTTATTCTTCTTAGTGTAAATTTTACATAACATAAATGGTTTTTATCTTTGCAATAAATGTGAAGGTTTTTTTGGGAGGAGTGCACTAGTGAAGTTTTGTGGAGATTAGGTGCATGATTGGGAGATATGAGAAAAATTCAATTTTTGAGTTTGATGGTCTAAGAAAATTTCAGAAGAATTATTAGGAAATAATGGAATTTGGGGAAAAAAGCAAAGTCTTTGGATCAAAAATATTCTAAGTGTTTTTGGTTTGAATTTATTCATTAATATTTATAGTTTTTTGACTCACTTTTAACATAACCGGATAAATCGGGGTTGGATTGAGGTTGGTATGTGGTTGCACCCTAAAAAGTAGGGAAAAGAGGTGTAAAGTTACAAGAGTGGAAATGCAATGCACTTTTCACCATATTGTGACAAGTGACAACATGTGGTGGAGTGTGAGTGAGATGAGGGTGTTAAAAATGGGCTTCCTAGGGGTGTAAGTTAGTCTTCCATATGACCAGGGGGAAAGCGGGAGATGGGGAGCACATTTTTATGTCCCTCATGTTCCTTTGGATATTGGGAAAATGTGAGGGGAAATAAATAGATCCAAAATGTGCTATGGGTCATCAGATCATGAGGAGAGTGGACATGATGGAGAAAGTGCGTTTTATAGGGTTCCTAGGGGATAAAGATGTGATTTTTAAGTTATGGAGAGAGAGAAATCATGGGGAGTTCAATTTTGTGTCCCCATGTCCATTTTCACCTTAGTAAAATTTCAATGGGACACTCATCCTCCCAAAGTGTGCCATGGGTCTTGGAAACTTGAGGAGAAGGGCCTATGATGAGTGGAAGGCAAGTTTGGAACATTTCTATCACCTCAAGTTGTCATATAGTGACACAACAAAATAAAACATGGGGAGCACACTATTTCCCCTATTTAACTTTGCACCATGGGAAAATTGCAAAGGGAAACTCCATCCTCTAAAATGCGCAAAGAGTGTGTAGCTCATGAAAATGAGACATGGGTTGAATGAAACACTTACGTACACCTCCTAACAACACATGTTTTTTTATGTAGTGAAACAACTTGAATGGATGGGGGAGAAAAATTATTTATCCTTCATGACCCTTTGCACCTTGGGAAAAATTGCAATGGATACACAATCTTCAAAAGTGTGCTCAAGCTTATTTCCTTTTGTTGATGTCACCCACCAATTCAATTTTAGAACACCTGAAGTACTTTTTCTTCTCTCGGGGAGAATAGAATGGAGTTTTGAGGTAAAAAATTATATGATTTTGACTCAAAATCACCTATTGAGATCATACCAACCAATTTCAAGAGCCATTTTTTTCCAAAAAATTGATTTTAAGGGTGTGTTCCTCTTTTGGCTTGAAAGGGGAGCTACAATGTATTGGATTATCATGGAAGATTTTGAAGTCTTGGACCAAAAATGATGTGTCCATCATGTGGAGGATTCCAATGTATTTCTATTTAATATTTATTTAGGTCCCAAATCCTCTCAGAACTCCCATAATATTCAAGACAAGTTAGCTTTCTCCATTGGAGTATGGCATTCCCCGCACCCGTAATGACCTTGTTTTTCTTGTTTGATTCCCAACATCACATGGATCCATAAAATCACCTCAAACTACCTTGGATATATTAAAAATACTCTACACAACTTTTAGATTGGTTATTCCCTTGGAGTCACCTCTTGAGGGATATTCATTAGTTGTAAAATGGCCAAAAATAGCCCTTCTATGCCTCGTGGATAGTTTCTCACTTTGGATGTCAAGAACTTATTCAATCACCTTAGGTAAAATTCCCTACAGATGAAACACACTTTAAAATCATGTTAACATGTTCCTCTTGGCCAAAAATACGATGAAACTATTGACAAACCTGGTTAGAGGAAGGGTTTACAAAGTGACTAGGAGAGGAAAGTTCAAGTGGGGGATTGGTTGTCATAAACAAAATTTTAAATTTTACATGCTAGAAATTTAGCATGAGAACAGGCCCATAGGTCAAAAATGAGAGCACACAAGATACACATATAACTAAAAACATGAGACACCCACAAAGTGTTAGAAGAAAAACAAGGGATTTATGCCACAATCGGTGAAGCAAGTAAGTAAAGCAACACACGCAACAAAAATTCATGAAAACTAAGAGTGTCGATCATGATGAAATGATACAATTGATATAGAAAGAAATGTGTAAAGAAAGATGTGTCAACCTTTGCGCAGAAGACACATGTGTTAGTCTTATTATCTTAAAAGATAACATGCACATAATATATATGTAATAAAGAATAATGAGGAAGTAGAAAGGAATTATAATAGAGCAATAACATTTGTGTATACTTGTATAATAGATTCCCCCAAATGTATAGGAAGTCCTGGGTAGAGGGATGCCTATCAATTTTCATCATGTACCACTATGTGTGTGTCTTGCATCAAACTCAATATACTACATGAACACATGTGTGTGAAGAGTAAAGATATATGCTATCTATCAAAGCCATTATGAAAAAAACACGTGTAATGCAAAGTGCAAACAACTCGAGCTAATGTACAAGTCCTAATTTTCTATTGTTGCAAATATACATTTTTTTGTATTTGTAAACTATGTTAATGTTTTATATTTTTGAAATGTTTAGCCATGTATAAGAAAGAGGGTAAGATAAAATATATCTAATGATAATCTCTTGAAGAGGTGGGGCATTTATCATAGAATATGGAGGCTTGAGCCTCAATTGTGAGTCAAATGTTAGTGGTACAATAGTAATAATGTTTTTGCTAGAGAAGTCCTAGAGATGAAGTAGATGCATGGTTAGTGTGTGAAGTAGAATTTATGTGTGAAGGACTAGAAGAATGATTATGCCAAGATATATTATGGGAACTAGAATAACAATGAGAAATTATGGAGGGAGCATGTGCACTAGAGGACATAAGTGAGACCCATGGGAGTGAGAGCTACGAGAAATAAACTAAAATGTATGAAAATAAAGGCCTATCATGAGACCTAGGTCGAGACGAGAGCTATGAGAGGCAATGTGTGAAACCAAAGGCATATCATTAAACATAGGAGACATAGAAATGTTAAATATAATGTGTGAAATTAAAGGCCTATCAAAAGACATAAGAGGGATAGAACGACTGGAAATAGTGTGTAAAAGCATGGGCCTAGGAAAAAACCTAGGAGTGCTAGAGCTACTAAAGACATTGTGTAAAATGAAAGACCTATCCATAGATGGAATAGGGGTAGGACTATGAAATATAAAATAATGACTAGGAATACTAAGATAAGGAGAAGTCTCAAAGGGAACACCTCTTGTTTATGGTGTTTTTCGGTTAAGTGCTATAAATGTTGAAAGTATCAAAAATAAAATAAGTTAGGGTTTACCGATACCTATAAAATCGTCATGTGGGGATGATCAACCATGATCAATGAAATAGGTACCTCCTTTCGCCAAGTGAGAAGACACACATATAAAGATAACTAAACAAAGAGATATATTATATAAGGATGATAACGAGTTGCTTAATGAATGCCAATCACAAGAATCCGACATACTTCCTTGAAGGGTGTCAAATCGTTTGATACAATTAAGTGATTTGATGATAATAGGATTAATGATAAAAATTATTAATTTAGAATTAAAGGGGATGGAGAGATCCTATCAAACATTATTAGTGTCCTAAGCTAGGGTAGTAATAAGCTCTAAATCCAATAAATAATTGAACTAGGATTGATCGAATGCATCATGTATCTCTCATATGATGTCCAACCGATCTTCAATGTATTCAATATCTGGTGTGATTGCGATGGTGCGCAGACTAAGATCATGTGAGATGTCAAAATATTCCCACAAAAATGGTTATTGGATGATTAGAAGATTTTATATGCTAGTGATAAGGCGGGAAGGACTCAAAAAGCTATCTAAAGAACATACATCTTGCAAACAACTTGTTAGACCAAAATTAGATCAATATAAATGTGATAATAGTAAAAAAAGTTAATAAAAAAGATAGGGATCGATGACGATCATGAATCAATAGCGATTGGGGAAAAATGTTAACAAAAGACTAATCAAACAGATAGTGATTGATGCTAGACAAAATGTGACAGTAGTAAGGTAAACTAGAGTGACTCGAGAATTATGTGTGATCTAGAAAACATAGTTTTAGGTTTAAGTAGAAGGATAATGAAGGAGAATGATGTCAAGGGACTGATCGACGATGATTGGGGATTGACAAAGTGATCTCTGTGGATATGGCGAGATATTGTAAGGATTGGATAAATGAATAAATGAGAGACATAACTTTAAGGGACTATGAAAGTTAGTATAGATGACTCATTATATATTATAATGAGTATGATAACATTCTTGATAAAAGTAAAGAATGTTGTACTAACCTGATAAGCTGTTATGAAGGTGATAGAGCTCCCAAAAGGTTGATTGGTGATTTGGTGATGCTCTTCAAGACTTAGTCGTAGGGTGTTGATTATTCAAAGCATGATGGCATTATTTGTAGGTGCAACAGTTCATCCTTGCATATAGATTTTGACTAAATGGGAAATTGAGGAAGAGGCTGGCTAAATAGGATTGAAGACATTCATAATGATTCTTTGATGATCATGGATTAATGTTGATTTTTCCGAGAGAAGCTATAAAACAACAAAGGAAAGATGAAAAATTGTTGAAACCACTTGCCATCCAAGGTTTTAGGTTTTTTCGAAGAAATGGTGGGAGGTTAGGGATTTAAGTAGGAAGAGGTTATAGGGTTAATACGGGTAGGGTAAATTATACTAGGTTGGTTTTAAGTGGTTAGGGGAGGGTAAATGAGATTTACACAGGTAAATGAAGATTTACGAAAATAGTTTATAAGGTACTTAGGATAAGGATAATAATGATAGTAGTGATAATATGATGAATGTACGTTGGGTCATCTAAGGATGAAAAAATGGTGTCTACACCTCCAATTGTGACAATATGGTGATTATTAATAAGTTTGACACATTGGTGAATGAATGATGGAATAGGCCAAAGAACATGTATCCAATCCATACCTAAAAATAATTTACTAGAGTTACGAGTAACAATAACTAAGAATGTAATTGGTGTAGGGTGTAGTTTTTATTTTACCAAATAGCCCAAGGCACACCAACACATCACCTAGGAAAACTTGAGCACTCACCCAAAGTGCACAAGGGTACCAGGTCCCTCTTTTATGGAAGCTTATTCAAGGAGTTAACATGATCATACACATATTCTAGATCCATAATATCCATTCAAGAATAAAACATAACATGAACTAGATCTAGATTTTAACCATATGCAAGATTAACTCATAAAAGAATCAAGATTAACTTTACCATATAAGAACCAGTCACATATGTGTCTATAAGCAATATCCAACCACAAAGATCCATTGTATTAATTGTTGTAAGAAAAAGAAGCTTCATACATATATAATAATTTCACCATAAGTCATGCACACTTATAAACCAACAACATAACTCTATTACAGAAATGACTCAGAATCCTCTCTAAACCATGCAAATCAATACATATTTATAGGTAGTGGGGAATTTCCCTTGACTACTCATGCACTCTCCAAAAATAGACTACATGCTAAGAATAACCATGCACCCTTGCATGATAAATACAAAAGCATGCAGAATTTGCTAATAATAGATTATCTAATAATACAATTACAGTCTAATCCTATTAATAGCTCCAAAACTATGCATGTCACTTGATCTTCTACTTTTCTAAAATAACCTTTGCATGTTTTCCAAGTCTTCTACAAAACATTCTCTACACTCAACATATATATTTAGCCTCATACTAAAAATGACTAAGTCATGTTTCCTCACTCTCTGCGTGTGCCCTATTTCACAATCCTTCTACATGTACCTACATGCCCTATGTCTTTCGCCCAATCCTTATGTGCCTTTAGTAATTAGGATACCTTTCATCAGCCCAACATTACCTTACACTTGCTTCATTGCCATCCCCAGAAATGGGTAATCATAAATTTTCTCTCCATGAATAAAGAATAAGGAATGAAATAATAACGTGTAAAATAATGAAAGAATACTTGGACACCCTATACCTCTACGAGTAAGATCAATTCTAGATATTCTTCTTTAACCTCTACTTCTAACTCATTCTAGTCACTCAATGCCTTATTAGTTTTGTTGGGGATGTCTGCCAGTACCCCATCCAATTTATCCAGAGTCATGTTCTCACCTTCATTCTTGTAACACCCTGAGAACATTTGCTAGGCTTGAGATCATCCCTTCTATAACATCCATCCACTATGCAATGAGTTTTCCAATCTCTTTGATCCTTTCCTTGTGAGGGTCCTAGGATGCTGCAAGCGCATCACACTTTTCTTCTACCAAAGTGAGCCTCTCCTCACACCCAAGTGTTTCATTCTTTACTTCCTTAAGGACCTCATTCTCCTCTTCCATAGTCCTTGTATTTATTATTATGTTAGGTGCCGCGCACATATTCAATTCCAAATCTACCTTTTTCAATTCATCCTTTAAGGTCTGTAGTATAGATTCATAGCTAGTAATTTTGCGCACAACCATCACCTTGGCCTTCTCTTCCTGTGCTATAACATCCTTTGGGTTTGGTATGCATAATGGACCTTATTCCATCACCATATGAACAAGTGTGCACAAATAGTGCATTACAGAGGGGAAATTTTTCGACACTTTATCTTCTAGATCCAACCTTTCCTTTAAAATTTCATCTCCAATTTGTTCTTCCATACTCACCAATGTGCTCACCTTTTCCTCAACTTTCTCCTTTTCCTTCGTTAGGCACTTTATCTCGGTATATTTATCTTTTCTATCTTCTAGAAGCACCGAATAGTTGCTTACTTTATCTATGTTTCGTGCACAACTTCTACAGATACCTTTGTTAGTACATTTCTCACCTGTTCGTCTGACATATGAGTAGGCTTAACTATTACATGGCATGAGTGTGGTGCTTTCTTCATTCGTGTGAGGCGCATGATTCTTCACACACCAAGCTCATCCATATGAGTCTACATACTCCTTGATAATTACTTTCGTGTGTGCATGGTCACCATTTATGAATCCATCAACTCCCATTAGGGAAAATTTTAAGGGTCCCTCCAAAAATAAGCCTTAGAAAATATTTAGCAAATATGGGAAAATTAGCTTTCACACGAATGACGAATATCAAGACATCACAAAATAACTATTAATGTTACCAGATGGTAACTTTTTTATAAGCTATTGGTCGGTAGCATATTTTTTATGCTACCAACTAATAACATATAGTATGTTGTCAGCTAGTAGCATAAAAAATGCTACCAAACCGACAACATTTTTATGCTACCAGATGACATCATAACTATATGCTATTGGCCGGTAGCATAAAAAGATGTTATTTGGTAGCATTTTTATACTCTTAGGATGACAACATACTATATGTTGTCATTGATGGTAAAAGCATAAAAATATGCTTTCGAATGACTATATTCAGGAGAATTTTGTGAATTTATATTTCATGGGATTAGAAAATCGACACCTATAATTAACTTGTACCCAAATTTTTTTGTGAACTGGTCCTAGCTTGTACCCTAAATATTCACCAATTTTAAAGTTTAAAAACTAGAATATTCATGAATTAACAAATATTTTCCACTAAATTTTCCCTGACTCCCAGTCATATAACTCCTTCCTTTCCAATTTACTTTGGAATCTAGCGTGGATAATCTAGGTAGGATCATTTATATACCCGGTTGTAGGAGTCTCATATGTTCCTTCATCCTTTTCCTTCCCATAGCACTTACCCTTGGGAACGTGTATGCCCGTACAAGAATTGGTCCTTCACCTATTTTTGTAGTAGTAGGTGCACAAGATGGTTTGCCTTTATCTTCACTCTTCTATGTATCAATAGTGTCAATTCCCACTTCATGTTCCCCTAATCCTCCTAGACATCATCTCTCAATTATTCATCCTAAGGTTCCTCAACATTCTCAGGGTCATCCTGGGTCTTCGACAAACTATCATATGATATTTCTTCCTAACTATCCTTCCTAGGAATTTACTTGCATTTTTTTTTCCTTCTCTGGTTCTTCCTTCACAGGGGAAGTTCTAGGAAACCTCCATAGCAGCTATGAAGGTCCCATTCCTTGAGTTCGGTTCTTCTCAATACTTTTTTGAATTGCGGGTCCCTAGCAAGACTGTTCTACATTTACCTCCATAGCACTTTTTCCCACCACTTTTTATTACGGGATTTTAGATTTTGTTAGGATTGGATTTCCTTTTGATCATTTGTAAATGTTGGTGGAAAAGTGTTGTTTCATCAATGGCATGTTAAATTGTATCATGGATTCCTTGTTGCATCATAGAAAGTGTTGACTCTTGGAATGTATACATCTTGGTAATTATGGTTAGATTTAAGCCCTTTTTAGGAAGTGTGTTATTTAATTGTACTTGTTTTTCTCTCTTGACTTATAAATAGGTCTACCCTTACCTTAAATTTCCTTCACTGTGGATAACATTCTATGACCTATTAATCTTTGGGTTACTTGGAAACACTTATGGATGCTTTGGGTCTTTTGGATCTTTCTCTTAGAAATGTTAGTTTGGTAGATCTTAATAGTTAATCTTGATGGTGCTTATATTGTACTTCCTCTTTTAAAAACTATAACTCTTGGCTGTAAAGTCCATGATTTGGTAAATTATTTGGTTGCCCCATTGCATTTGATGCTTTCTAGTGTGGATGTGGTGTCCTTGGAGTAAAGTTGCATTGTCATCTGGTTGCTTGGCTGGTGGTATCTTGTGGGGACATGAGAATTGATTGGAAAACCTTCTTTGGTTATTAGGGGAGTAAAATGTTACCATCCTAAACAACAACAACAAAAATTGTTAAACCTTAATAGATTCGTAAAAGTAAGATTATACCTCTTTAATGAGCCTTCCTTGAAAATTTCTTGTGAGACTTGTGGAGACCCACTAAGAATGTGTAATGCTGCTTGAAATTATTCAGTGAATCTTTGAAATCTTGGTGTGATTCATGTTGGCTCATTGTTTCCTAGTTCTTACAAAAATTAATAGTGTGTTTTCTATGTTGAATGTCTCTTGTTCCTTTAGAATTAAAAATGTGGTGTGTTGATTTACATCTCTTTCCCATAAAATTAATTATGTGATATGTTTGAACCTTCCTCATCACTAAATATGGATTGATGAGATGACTCAACCAAAACATCATAAAACTATAATTAAGGATATTTGACCTTGAAGCTTAAACAAATAAACTTGAGCATAGAAAAAGGGAAGTGATCCTTGTTGTACCATGGTAGATTAATAGAAGAAAAAAACCATGTAGAAGAATAGAAGGAAAACCTTGTCCACCCACCTTCCTCATGAGTAAGATTAAATGCTCTTTGCCTATACTGAGAATCGTGAGACATCATACCCACCTTAGTAGTGATCTTTATAACGTAAATTGGTGATGTCATGATACAAGGAAGTTTGTAACTAAGGAAGCATGAAAGGAATATTCTTAACAAGCAAAGCTATAACTTTTGACTGAATGAGTTGATTTATAACATGGGTAAAATTTATGTGTATTGAGTACAATGTATAGTTGAACATGTAGTTCTATCGTCCACGTGAAATTATGAAACCTCGGTGGATAGTAATGTGTTCTAGTTGCTTATTACTTCTTGTCCATAGATGTATGTGCCTTTCTTGTGGGAGTCTTGGGTCATCATACCCTTACTGTCCCATATCTTGATGAATGTGAGTTATGGTCCTTTTGGATTGAGACTTATCTATTGTTTGAGAAGCAACCTCCTAGTGTGTTATCTTGTCCTTGGAGACATAAGTATTGTAATTTTAAGGAAACATATGTTAAGGATATAAAATAACTTTGGGAAGTATTCTTTTCTTCATATTTTCTTGGGTCACCTTGTTGTTGTAGCCCTTTTTCCCATTAGGATGGAAAGTGCAAGATGATGTTATTCACCCTTGGATTTGATTGGACCCCGTGTTACTTGTTCTTCTCCCTAGCGACCTTGAGTGGTCCTTGATGTTTCTTGTGCTCCCTTTATGGTTATTCCAAGCTTGAGTAGGAAATAAGATAAATAAATCTCATTGTGATATAAGGTTTGGTGCTTGTATTGTTATGTTAGTTGCTAAGGGAGATATAAATATATGTACATGTTTTATTTTTCTAAACGGTTGACTTCTTTAGATTTGGTTGGTATGGCGTGTTCGATTCTTAAAACAAAGTGTAGAAATCAGACTAAAAGAAACCTTGTGGTCTTGACTTCGCTCGCATTACCATGAAAAGTTAATTGTACCCTCTCGAGATTATAGAAGTTCCTTCCGAGAATAGTTCCTTGATTTTAAATTTTTGTTGATTTAGGTGTCCTTGTTGGTTAACCCCATCTTGTGTGATCTCAATTGTGGGACCTTGAGTAGACTTGTTCCTTATGTAAAATTTTGGACATAGTTGATTTTGCTAGCCTTGTGTAGACAACAAACCTTGAAATCATGGCTTAAACATGTAGGAACCTTAACTTTTATTAATGTAGTATGTGTATCAATGGGAAACTATGTGGTCATCTCAAGTTATGGAAATTCTCCCTGTAATTCTCTTACTTGGTGGTTACTCTTAATAATCTTTTGGAACTCTTCATGTTATATTGTTATGTGTTGTATCTTGTTTGATAGCGTAAAGTTACTCCTTAGATTTGAATGCTTGTAGCCTTACATGCAGAAAGTTTAGAATTCATACCTTGCAATCTCCCTTCTTCTTGTTAAATTACATTGGACCAAATTGGATTTCTGTAGATCCAAACTTGTTTGAAGCAAGAAATCCCATAATGGGAGTGATCCTTTTTCTGTTGTAGTTATTCCTATCTCTCTTTCTTGTGACTTCCAGGAGGAAGTCGAGTCTAAGGGGAGGGGGATGTAGTGCTCACTTCCCTTTGAAACCTTTTGATGCTTATTTTGATACTGTGATTACATTATAGACATTATTATGTTTTGATTTAGTATGTTGTTAGACATTGATCATGGATTATCATTGATCTAGATTTGATTATGATGCATAATGTCTATTAGAGACACCTTATATGTGGATGATGATATATTAATTGACATGGATGTTGTTCATACATGTGATTTGAATATTAGGAGTTGATCTAGAAATTGGATATTATTTAACGAGGATATATGTTGTTGATTAAAATGTAATTGAAGTAGTTGTTACTTCGATGTTGTTGTGATTCACTTACTTAGATGATTTTATGATTTTATTTGTATCATATTGGATGTTCTGATATGGTCACAAGGTGAAGGAGGTATTTTTACTTTGCAGGTTAAAAATATCACAACAAAACATCGGGGATCGAAGACCAACCAAAGTAGAATTCTAGGTGAATTTAACAAGGTCACTATGGCAACTTGTTTTGTAGTTGTGTGTTGTTGTTAGGGATTCCCATGGGGGGGGGGGGATTACCTTTAAATGTGACCATGGGTTTGTGTATTTTATTAATGTGTTTTCTTTTATTATTGTTGTATGTATTTTATTAAGTAATGTGTTCCTTTCTTTTAAATTAATTAAAATTGTGATGGATTAATGTGAGAATCATATGATTAAAATTTAAATAAATCAAATTGGGATATGGGAATGTAATTATGAGAGTTGTTGGCTATTTGTATTTAATTTGTAAGGGATGTGTAAGTTGTGTAAGAGCTTGTGTAAGTCAAATTTTGGAGTAAGAAATACTCCACCTCCATGGAAATTCGAATTTTTCCTTGGGGCTGGTTTTGGAAGCTTATGGGACAAGTAAAACTTGTCCCATGCCTCTAAATTTAATTCACTGACCATACTTATGGTTGGAGAGCTGATTTTAGACTTTTATAATGTTTTTTATTAATCATGTTACTTGTTTTGGATTGAAATTTCTTACATGTTATTTATTTTTGTTGTCCCTTGAGGTATGGGCTTTTGGAGTGTGCAAGTAACTTGTCATTTTTCACCCACCTCTTTATTGAGCTTTAGAGAATGAAATTTTTCTTTTGTGTTTGAATTTGAGGATGTGTGATGTGGCATCCTACATGGATCCACATCATCCTCTTCTCTCCCTCTTCTATTTAATTCAAACTCTTGCCTTGTTTTTGGGTTGTTGAATCATTTTGCAACTTCCTTGGGGGCACATTTTCTTGTTGGAGCTCTTGTTTTTGGAAGAAGTTTGGAGAAAGTTTTGCATGCTTGGGAGATTTTTGTTTTGGACTGTGTTCTTGGCTTTGAGAGTTTGTTGTGGGAAACATAAGATACCATGGAAAGGTAGGCATTTAATCCTTCTTATATGCTTTTATTTTACTATTGTGTTGTGTGAATGGTGCATGGTTTGATTTATTTGTTAGCTGGTTGGGTAGAATTCCTTAGGGAAGGTGTAGGAGAAGGCTATGGGGAATCCATGTGGGGGCAAAAGGAATGCCATTGGAATCAAAAAAAAATTGAGGGAGTTTGGGTTTGGGATCCACCATGGAAAAGAAATAGCTTGCATTTCTTACTTTGGGGCGGGCATAAGGAAATCTGTGGGGGGACATAAGGATGTGTGTGGGATGAATTATTTTGGCGGGTTGTTCTGGTGGATGCCCAATTCCCAATTGGGAGGCATAAGTAGCTTCTCCCATAGGCCTTGCTCCTTTGGCTTGCATGATCAAGCCTGAGTTGTGATTTGAATGTTTTCTATTGCAGTTGTAAACTACTTGTTTTGTATTGAATTATGTTTTATATTGAAATGTGCATGTTTGAAAGAATGTTGTGTGTTGTGGAAGCCATTGTTTCCATGGGTTGAATCACACCTTTGATTGTATTTTGGTTGGGGCTGGGGCCAATGATGAAGGACGGCTTCTACTTTCATTGGATGTCTTGGTTGTGTGGAGAGTGTTGCCTTTCACCCTCTTTTATTGTGATCAATTTGGAGAAAGAGAAAATGTGCATGTTGCTGTCCTGGAGCAAGGAAAATGTAGTTTGACAGTCCCTTGTGAAAACACATTCATTTGTAATCCTTTCCCCCTTGTTATGGATGAAATTGTAATGTATACTTGTGATGATTTGATTATGTAGTTATATATTTGAATTGTGAAAGACATTATATTTGGTTTACATATTGGAAGGAAGAAATAGAATTTTGCTAATTGCAATCAAGGAATGAAAGGATGTAAATTTGTTTAATTGAATTCAATAAAGAATTTCAAGTTCATCTCTCTTTTACATTATTTTTTTGAGTGGGAATATCAAATTGGGACTGGAATCTTTGTTTAGAAAATGGAAAAAGAAGAAATACATGTGTAAAAAAATTAATTGCATTGTCTTTTTTTGAAATATATTAAATTGGAAATCAGATTTTACAATTTAATTTTGAAATGGTTTGTTTGTATACAAATAAATGTATTGGATTAGTTTAGAAACTAAATACCACACTTAAATGGTAAAATTGATAAATAGATCCTTAAAAAATTTGATCACTGGCATTGTGAATATTTAAACCGGTAATTGAATTCACTCAAATTGTATAGTTCGGACCTGCACTTAATAATCAACTTAAAAATGATATGCTTTAACATGTTAAGACATCAA
The DNA here is from genome assembly GCA_018340775.1 of Taxus wallichiana var. yunnanensis. Classification (NCBI taxonomy): domain Eukaryota; kingdom Viridiplantae; phylum Streptophyta; class Pinopsida; order Cupressales; family Taxaceae; genus Taxus; species Taxus wallichiana. The sequence goes on along the minus strand of CM031243.1, from coordinate 244,674,766 downwards.
TGAACTCAAATTGACAAATAAAACTTTAGGAAACAATTTAACCATTGCTAAAATGAGCCAAATCCCTTTCACATATGTTTTCCAGTCAATTGTTGGAAAAATACAATTTGAAATCAATTGAACAAATTTACCTTCCTAAAACACTTTAAACCCTCCCTAGATCAATTATCCATGTCTGTTTGGCATGTTGAGTGAAGGAGGAGATCCAATTTAATCAAATTGGAAAGTTGGAAATTACCAGTTTGCTAATTAAAATCTTGTAGATCCTTTTTGCAAAATTGACCCCTTAAAATTTATCAAAATGTAAAATTTATTTTTCCCTGCACAAAGAGAGCATTGAGAGCTTTCCAAAAAGTTCTCATTTTCCCAAACCCGAGATTTCTAGCTCAAGTTATGGCACTTTGAAGTTTTTTGACCTTGGCGGGAAAATTTGGGAAAATTTTCCCTAGTGGGCCCGCGGCCCGAAAATTTCCCATTAAAAATCCTTAGAAAACTTTTTTTTTTGAAAAAAATTTGGGTCGGGAATTTTTTTGCTTTTTCCTTCATTGGCCCACAACCAATTAGAGGCTACCAAGTGTCATCACGGGATAGCGGCAGAGGCGTGGCACTTTTTCTTCCTTAACACCTTTTAAAAATTTGGGAAAATTTTTACCTTTCTCTCTGCCGGCACTGTAGCCAATCACAGAGCGCCAAGTGACAGCTTGGGGGTGAAAGCGGGGTAGTGAAGACCTATGCAACCTTTTGCTTTTGAAATTTTTTGTTGGGAAAATTTCCCTTAGACCCTCCATTGACCGCCTCTCTCCCTTTACCTTCTTCCCTCGGCGAATGGTGGAGCGTCACATGTCCCACGGCGGACCCGCGGGCACGTGGAGGCCAAGTTGGCTTTTCTTCCCTTTGGCGAAATGTCTAGTAAACCCCCGCCACTCCACCCTTCCCTAACCCCTTCCCCACTTTGGACCAAGACCCGCCACATGTCCCAGGAGGACCGGCGAAGGCACCAAGCAATTGGGAAATTTATCCGTGCAAGGAAAAATTTCTAAAGCCACCCCGCAACCTACCATCCCGCCAAAGGGGTTTTCCTCTCCTCTTGACATGTGTCCCCTTGGGGAAAATTTGATCCCTAAAGTCTGCTTGCTCGTATTTTGAGTTCTTAAAGGAGTTAGGAGTACTTCTTTAAATCACTGGAAAGGTGAGAAAATTTCCTATCCAATGGGAATGAGTTAGGGAAATTTTAAATGTGTTAGGTGTGAGAAAAATCAAGTTGAAATTTTGAGCCTGTTATAAAGTGGGTAAAGTAATAATTTACTCCCTGAACCTAACTAAAACTTCTAACCCTAAATTTTGGACCTTGTAACCTTGATAATTGTTAGTATATGTAAAGTTTGTTCTTGAAATTTTAGATTTGTTCCAAAATCTATTAGTGGCGATTATTGCCTTACTGATATATGGTTGTAGACACTCCTAATCAAGTTCTAGGAGTGGGTAAGTAGGAATTTACTCTGATGATTTTAAATATGTATTCCTTTCCCCACTGTAATTTAACCCTACTCTTGTCTTAGACCTTGTGGAATTAAATACCTTGGGTATTTAATTGTTTTGGGTCCCTTAACCCTAAAATTTTATTCAGGGAATATTTAGCTAATTTTCAATGTAATCAGTGATTAATTTAATCCCTAGGGAGATTTGAGCTAGGTGTGGACCTATTACACTTATTGCTTTATAATGTGAAATCAATAATTATTATAATGGGAAAAGTTATCAGTTGAATTTAACTGTCTTTGAGACTTTGGTCGTTAACTCCTAATAAAAAAAAATTATTCCATAATTTTCTAACTAAACCTAGGTTGTTCATGGGTCTCAAGTGGGTTGTTTTTAACTGGGCACTACACTTGGTATCAGAGCAGTGGTTCAAAATCTTGGACCATTGGGCACACTAGAAAACTTGAGACATGAACTGTAAACCTAGCACACTTTTGAATCTAAGAAAACAAACTTGTTTGAAAATTGAAGAAGTATGAAGAAATATTACATTACTCTGTTCATTTGAACTGCTAGAATTAAAATCATAATAAAATAACAAGTTGTTTGAGTTGTTGTGCTTACTTAGTGGTGTTTTGGCTACACCTAGGTAACTAAGAACGTCGATTAAATTGATTTTTGGTGAACTTCTAGTATAATGGAAACTTGATTTAATTGTAGGATGCATTAAGCCCTTTGTTAAGACCCTTTCTTATTGGATTTGTTGGAATGATAAGTTATATGATGTGATTCTTGTGGTTGGATGGTAGTGGTTGTGTTCTGAGTCGGGAAGAGTTAATTAGAAGTTGCTTAGAGCTTCCTTCCTTGAGTGGTTAGGAAAGGGGGTCTGGTTGTCAGATTTCCATGTTGTTACCCATATGAGAGGGTGGACACTAATTCTAGGTGTCGTCTAGGACCCAATCCTATGTATGTGTTCTTGGAACTAACCTCAAGGTAGAGTACCCCTATTGGTGGCCATGAAAGGCTACAGAGTGAATGTGGTGTTAAATTTTGTGTTTTACTTTCGTAATCTTGTGTATTTTATCAAGGACTAGCATCTTATTTTATGATTGGATTGAGAAGCTATGAGAATATTTTATTTATTTATAATTCTTGCAAGAATTTTCAAACTTTGCAATGCGGCTACTTAGCCACTTTTATTGATTGCCGATATTTCTTGGACTTTATTTTGATTAGTGACTTGGAGCTCATTATGTTGTTGGCTACTTGGCTACGTGGTTTCCTTCTTGCATGTTGTTGAGCTGGTTCTATGCTTTATGTATGGTGACATTTGTCATATGGGGGTACACCCTAGGTGTCTTGAATGTCCTTTTAGGTGCTTAAAGTTATGCCTTGGTTATGGATGCATGGAACCTTGAGTGTGTCTAAGATCTTAGAGTGACCCTTTCATTGCTTGACCTTGCTAGAAAGAAAGTTTGTTGTGTAGTGTGGTCTAGAGGGCAGTCTGATAGTGGTAGTGGTGGTTCTCTTACAATCTGGTAAGAGCTTGACCTCGTTAGAGTAGGAGTGTTTTATTATGGGATTTTAGATTTTTTAGGATTGGATTGCCTTTTGGTTGACTATAAATGTTGGTGGAAAAGTGTTGTTTCATCAATGACATGTTAAATTGTATCATGGGTTCCTGGTTGCATCATAGAAAGTGTTGACTCGTGGAATGTATGCATCTTGGTAATTATGGATAGATTTAAGCCCTTTTCAGGTAGTGTGTTATTTAAGTGTACTTGTTTTGCTCTCTTGACTTATAAATAGGTCTACCCTTACCTTAAATTTCCTTTACTATGGATAAAATTCTATGACCTATTAATCTTTGGGTTACTTGGAAACACTTATGGATGCTTTGGGTCTTTTGGATCTTTCTCTTAGAAATTTTAGTTTGGTAGATCTTAATAGTTAATCTTGATGGTGCTTATATTGTACTTCCTCTTTTAAAAACTGTAACTCGTGGCTGTAAAGTCCATGATTTGGTAAAGTATTTGGTTTCCCCATTGCATTTGATGCTTTATTGTGTGGATGTGGTGTCCTTGGAGTAAAGTTGCATTGTCATCTGGTTGCTTGGCTAGTGGTATCTTATGGGGACATGAGAATTGATTGGAAAACCTTCTTTGGTTATTAAGGGAGTAAAATGTTAAACCTTAATAGATTCGTAATAATAAGATTATAGCTCTTTAATGAGCCTTACTTGATAACTTCTTGTGATACTTGTGGAACCCACTAAGAATATATAATGTTACTTGAAATTATTCAAAGTGCATCTTTGAAATCTTGGTGTGATTCATGTTGGCTCATTGTTTCCTAGTTCTTATAAAAATTAACAAAGTGTGTTTTCTATATTTAATGTCTCTTGTTCCTTTAGAATTAAAAATGTGGTGTGTTGATTTACATCTCTTTCCCATAAAAGTAATTATGTAATATGTTTGAACCTTCCTCCTTAGTAAAATTGGATTGATGAGACAACTCAACCAAAACATTATAAAACTATAATTAAGGAGATTTGACCTTGAAGCTTAAACAAATAAACTTGAGCATAGAAAAAGGGAAGTGATCCTTGTTGTACAATGGTAGATTAATAGAAGAAATAAAATTAAAAAAACCATGTAGAAGAATATAAAGGAAACCTTGTCCACCCACCTTCCTTGCGAGTAAGACTAAATGCTCTCTTCCTATACAAAATGGTGAGACATCATGCCCACCTTAGTGGTGCTCTTTATAGCATAAACTGGTGATGTTATGATAGAAGGAAGTTTGTAACTAAGGAAGCATGAAAGGAATGTTCTTAACAAGAAAAGCTATAACTTTTGACTTAATGAGTTGATTTATAACATGGGTAAAATTTATGTGTATTGAGTACAATGTATAGTTGAACCTGTAGTTCTATCGTCTGCCTAAAATTGTGAAACCCATGGTGGATAGTAATGTGTTCTAGTTGCTTATTACTTCTTGTCCATAGATGTATGTGTCTTTCTTGTGGGAGTCTTGGGTCATCATACCCTTACCGTCCCATATCTTGATGAATGTGAGTTGTGGTCCTTTTGGATTGAGACTTATCTGTTGTTTGAGAAGCAACCTCCTTGCGTGTTATCTTGTCCTTGGAGACCTAAGTATTGTAATTTTAAGGAAACATATGTTAAGGATATAAAATAACTTCAGGAAGTCTTCTTTTCCTCATATTTTCTTGGGTCACCTTGTTGTTGTAGCCCTTTTTCCCATTAGGATGGAAAGTGCAAGATGATGTTATTCACCCTTGGATTTGATTGGACCCCGTGTTACTTGTTCTTCTCCCTAGCGACCTTGAGTGGTCCTTGATGTTTCTTGTGCTCCCTTTATGGTTATTTCGAGCTTGAGTAGGAAATAAGATAAATAAATCTCATTGTGATATAAGGTATGGTGCTTGTATTGTTATGTTAGTTGCTAAGGGAGATATAAATATATGTACATGTTTTCTTTTGCTAGACAGTTGAATTCTTTAGTTTTGGTTGGTATGGCATGTTCGATTCTTACAACAAAGTGTAAAAATCAGACTAAAAGAAACCTTGTGGTCTTGACTTCACTCGCATTACCATGAAAAGTTAATTGTACCCTCTTAAGATTATAGAAGAGGCTTCCGAGAATAGGTCCTTGATTTTAAATGTTTGTTGATTTAGGTGTCCTTGTTGGTTAACCTCATCTTGTGTGATCTCAATTGTGGGACCTTGAGTAGAATTGTTCCTCATGTAAAATTTTGGTCATAGTTGATTTTTCTAGCCTTGTCTAGACAACGAACCTTGAAATCATGGCTTAAACGTGTAGGAACCTTAAATTTTATTAATGTGGTATGTGTATCAATGGGAAACTGTGTGGTCATCTCAAGTTATGGAAATTCTCCCTGTAATTCTCTTACTTGGTGGTTACTCTTAATAATCTTTTGGAACTCTTCATGTTATATTGTTATGTGTTGTATCTTGTTTGATAGCATAAAGTTACTCCTTAGATTTGAATGCTCGTAGCCTTACATGCAGAAAGTTTAGAATTCATCCTCGTAATCTCCTTCTTATTGTTAAATTACATTGGACCAAACTGGAGTTCTGTAGACCCACACTTGTTTGAAGCAAGAAATCCCATAATGGGAGTGATCCTTTTCTGTTGTAGTTATTCCTATCTCTCTTTCTTGTGACTTCCAGGAGGAAGTTGAGTCTAAGGGGATGGGGATGTAGTGCCCACTTCCCTTTGACACCTTTTGATGCTTATTTTGATACTGTGATTACATTATAGACATTATTATGTTTTGATTTAGTATGTTGTTAGACATTGATCATGGATTATCATTGATCTAGATTTGATTATGATGCATGATGTCTATTAGAGACACCTTATATGTGGATGATGATATATTAATTGACATGGATGTTGTTCATACATGTGATTTGAATATTAGGATTTGATCTAGAAAATGGATATTATTTGACGAGGATATAAGTTGTTGATTAAAAATGTAATTGATGTAGTTGTTACTTCGATGTTGTTGTGATTCACTTACTTAGATGATTTTATGATTTTATTTGTATCATATTGGATGTTCTAATATGGCCACGAGGTTGAATGAGGTATTTTTACTTTACAGGTTAAAAATATCACAACAAAACATCGGGGATCGGAGACCAACCAAAGTAGAATTCTAGGTGAATTTAACAAGGTCACTATGGAAACTTGTTTTGTGTTTGTGTGTTGTTTTGTTAGGGATTCCCATGGGGGCGGGATTACCTTTAAATGTGACCATGGGTTTGTGTATTTTATTAATGTGTTTTCTTTTATTATTGTTGTATGTATTTTATTAAGTAACGTGTTCCTTTCTTTTAAATTAATTAAAATTGTGATGGATTAATGTGAGAATCATATGATTAAAATTTAAATAAATCAAATTGGGATATGGGAAAGTAATTATGAGAGTTATTGGCTGTTTTTATTTAATTTGTAAGGGATGTGTAAGTTGTGTAAGAGTTTGTGTAAGTCAAATTTTGGAGTAAGAAATACTCCACCTCCATGGAAATTCAAATTTTTCTTTGGGGGCTGGTTTTGAGGCTTATGGGACAAGTAAAACTTGTCCCATGCCTCTAAATTTAATTCACCGACCATACTTATGGTTGGAGAGGTGATTTTAGACTTTTATAATGCTTTTTATTAATCATGTTGCTTGTTTTGGATTGCAATTTCTTACATGTTATTTATTTTTGTTGTCCCTTGAGGTATGGGCTTTCTGGAGTGTCCAAGTAACTTGTCATTTTTCACCCACCTCTTTATTGAGCTTTAGAGACTGCAATTTTGTCTTTTGTGTTTGAATTTGAGGATGTGTGATGTGGCATCCTACACGGATCCACATCATCCTCTTATATCTCTCTTCTATTTAATTCAAAGTCTTGCCTTGTTTTTGGGTTGTTGAATCATTTGCAACTTCCTTGGGGCGCATTTTCTTGTTGGAGCTCTTTTTTTGGAAGAAGTTTGGAGAAAGCTTTACATGCTTTGGAGATTGTTATTTTGGTGTGTTGCATTGCATGCTCATAGCCTTACACATGCAGTAAAGTTTACAATTCATCCCTTGCAATCTCCCTTCTTCTTGTTAAATTACATTGGATCAAACTGGAGTTCTGTAGATCCACACTTGTTTGAAACAAGAAATCCCATAATGGGAGTGATTCTTTTTCTATTGCAGTTATTCCTGTCTCTCTTTCACGTGACTTCTAGGAGGAAGTTGAGTCTAAGGGGAGGGTAATGTAGTGCCCACTTCCCTTTGACACCTTTTGATGCTTATTTTGATACTATGATTATGTTATAGACATTATTATGTTTTGATTTAGTATGATGTTAGACATTGATCTAGATTTGATTATGATGCATGATGTTTATTAGAGACACCTTATATGTGGATGATGCTATATTATTTGACATGGATGTTTATGGATGTTGTTCAGACATGTGATTTGGATATTAGGATTTGATCTAGAAAATGGATATTATTTGATGAGGATATAAGTTGTTGATTAAAAATGCAATTGATGTAGTTGTTACTTCGATGTTATTATGATTCACTTAATTAGATGATCTTATGATTTTATTTATATCATATTGGATGTTCTGATATGGCCACGAGACCGAAGGAGGTATTTGTATTTTGCAAGTTAAAAATATCACAACAAAACATGGGGAATAGAGACCAACCAAAGTAGAATTCTAGGTGAATTCAATAAGGTCACCATGGCAACTTGTTTTGTGTTTGTGTGTTGTTTTGTTAGGGATTCCCATGGGGGGAATTACCTTTAAATGTGATGATGGGTTTGTGTATTTTATTAATGTGTTTTCTTTTATTATTGTCGTATGTATTTTATTAAGTAATGTGTTCCTTTCTTTTAAATTAATTAAAAGTGTGATGGATTAATGTGAGAATTGTATGATTAAAATTTAAATAAATCAAATTGGGATATGAGAAAGTAATTATGAGAGTTGTTGGCTGTTTGTATTTAATTTGTAAGGGATGTGTAAGTTGTGTAAGAGCTTGTGTAAGTCAGATTTTGGAGTAAGAAATACTCCACCTCCATGAAAATTCGAATTTGTCCTTGGGGGATGGTTTTGGAGGCTTATGGGACAAGTAAAACTTGTCCCATGCCTCTAAATTTAATTCACCAACCATACTTATGGTTGGAGAGGTGATTTTAGACTTTTATAATGCTTTTTATTAATCATGTTGCTTGTTTTGGATTGCACTTTCTTACATGTTATTTATTTTTGTTGTCCCTTGAGGTATGGGATTTTTGGAGTGTGTAAGTAACTTGTCATTTTTCACCCACCTCTTTATTGAGCTTTGGAGAATAAAATTTTGTCTTTTGTGTTTGAATTTGAGGATGTGTGATGTGGCATCCTACATGGATCCACATCATCCTCTTCTCTCCCTCTTCTATTTAATTCAAACTCTTGCCTTGTTTTTGGATTGTTGAATCATTTTGTAACTTCCTTGGGGTGCATTTTCTTGTTGGAGCTTTTGTTTTTGGAAGAAGTTTGGAGAAAGCTTTGCATGCTTGGGATATTACTATTTTGGACGTGTGTTCTTAGCTTTGAGAGTTTGTTGGGAAACATAAGCTACCATGGAAAGGTAGGCGTTTAATCCTTCTTATATGTTGTTATTTTCTTGTTGTGTTGTGTGAATGGTACATGGTTTGATTTATTTGTTGGTTGGTTGGGTAGACTGCATTAGGAAGGTGTAGGAGAAAGCTATGGAGAATCCATGTGGGGGGGCATAAGGAATGCCATTGACATCAAAATTTTGTGGAGGGAGTTTGGGTTTGGGATCCACCATGGAAAAGAAATAGCTTGCATTTCTTACTTTGGGGTGGGCATAAGGAAATCTGTGGGGGCATAAGGATAAAATTATGGGGGGGACATAAGGATGTGTGTGGGATGAATTATTTTGTCGGGTTGTTTTGGTGGATGCCCAATTCCCAATTGGGAGGCATAAGTAGATTCTCCTATAGGCCTTGCTCCTTTGGCTCTCATGATCAAGTCTAAGTTGTGATTTGAATGTTTTCTATTAGCATTTGTAACTCTTTGCTTTGTATTGAATTATGTTTTATATTGAAATGTGCATGTTTGAAAGAATGTTGTGTGTTGTGGAAGCCATTGTTGCCATGGGTTGAATCACACCTTTGATTGTATTTTGGTTGGGGCTCGGGGGCCAATGATGAAGGAAGGATTCTCCTTTCATTGGATGTATTAGTTGGGTGGAGAGTGTTTCCTTTCACCCTCTTTTATTGTGATCAATTTGGAGAAAGAGAAAAAGTGCATGTTGCTATCCTGGAGCAAGGAAAATGTAGTTTTGAGTCCCTCGTGAAAACACATTCATTTGTAATCCTTTCCCACTTGTTATGGATGAAATTGTAATGTATAATTGTGATGAATGATGTATGTAATTTGATTATGTAGTTATATATTTGAATTGTGAAAGACATTTATTTTTGGTTACTGTTATTAGAAGGAAGAAATAGAATTTTGCTAATTACAATCAAGGAATGAAAGGATGTAAAGTTGTTTAATTGAAGTGAATAAATAATTTCAAGTTCATCTCTCTTTTCAATTGTTGTGTTGAGTGGAAATATCAAATTGGGATTGGAATATTTGTTTAGAAAATGGAAAAAGAAGAAATACGTGTGTAAAAAAATTAATTGCATTGTCTTTTTTTGAAATATATTAAATTGGAAATCAGATTTTACATTTTAATTTTGAAATGGTTTTTTGTAGAAAACTAAATGTATGGATTAGCTTAGAAACTAAATACCACACTTAAAAGGTAAAATTGATAAATTGATCACCGACATTGTGAATATTTAAATTGGCAATTGAATTCAATCAAATTGTACAGATTGGACACGAACTTAATAATCAACTTAAAAATGATATGCTTTAACATGTTAAGACATCAATGAACTCAAATTGACAAAGAAAACTTTAGGAAACAATTTAACCATGCTAAAACGAGTCAAATCCCTTTCACATATGTTTTTTGTCAATTGTTGGAAAAATACAATTTGAAATTAATTGAACAAATTTACCTTCCTAAAACAATTAAAAACCTCCCTAGTTCAACTATCCATGTCTTTTTGGCATGTTGAGTGAAGGAGGAGATCCAATTTAATCAAATTGAAAAGTTAGAAATTACCAATTTGCTAATTAAAAGCCTGCAGATCCTTTTTGCAAAATGTAAAATTTATAAAATGTTTTCTCGTGCAAAGATGGCATTGAGAGCTTTCCAAAAGTCCTTGTTTTGCCCAAAAACAAGATTTCTAGCTCAAGTTATGACACTTTGAAAGTTTTTTGGCCTTGGTGGGAGAATTTGAAAAAATTTCACTGGCGGGCTGTAATGACAAAAAAAAATCCCATTAAAAATCCTTACAAAAATTTTTTGAAAAAAATTTGGGTCGGGGAAATTTTTTACTTTTTCCTCCGCCCGACCCCTTTGACCCAATCGAGGCTACCATGTGTCCTCACATGACAAGCAGAGGCGTGGCACTTTTTCTTCCTTAACACCTTTTGAAAATTTGGAAAAATTTCACCTTTCTCCCCCGGCCCATGGCCAATCGTAGAGCACCACATGGCAGCTTGGGGGTGAAAGTGGGGTAGTGAAGACCCACACATTTTTTGATTTTGAAATTTTTGTTGGGAAAATTTCCCTTAGACCCTTCGTCTGCCTACCTCTCCCTCTCCCTTCTTCCTATGGTAAATGGTGGAGTGCCACGTGTCCCTGGCGAACCCGCAGGTGTATGGAGGCCAAGTTGGCTTTTCTTCCCTTTGGTGAAATGTCCAGTAAACCCCGCCACTTGCCCTTCCCTAACCCCTTACCCGCTTTGGACAGGACCCACCACATGTCCTGGAGGACCTGTGGAGGCACGGGCGCAATTGAGAAATTTCTCTCATGTAAGGAAAATTTTCTAAAGCCACCCTGCGACCCACCAACCCGCCAAAGGGGTTTTCCACTCCTCTTGACACATGTCCCCTTGGGGAAAATTTGACCCCTAAAGTCCGCTTGCCCATATCTTGAGTTCTGAAGGAGTTAGGAGGACTTCTTTATATCACCGGAAAGGTGAGAAAATTTCTTATCCAATAGGAATGATTTAGGGAAATTTTGAATGCATTAAGTGTGAGAAAAATCAAGTTGAAACTCTGAGCCTATTAGAAAGTGGGTAAAGTGATCATTTACCCCGGACCTAATCGAAACTTCTAAACCTAAATTTTGGACCTTGTAACCTTGATAATTGTTAGTAGATGTAAAGTTTGTTCTTGAAATTTTATATTTGTTCTAGAATCATTAGTGGTAGCCGTTGCCTTGTAATTTGGTTGTAGACACTCATAATAAAATTCTAGGAGTGGGTAAGTAGGACTTTACCTTGATGATTTTAAATATGTATTCCTTTCCCCACTGTAATTTAACCTTGCTCTTGTCTTATACCTTGTGGAATTAAATACCTTGGGTATTTAATTGTTTTTGGGTCTCTTAACCCTAAAATTTTATTCAGGGAATGTTTCGCTAATTGTCAATGTAATCAGTGATTAATTTAATCCCTAGGGAGATTTGAGCTAGGTGTGGACCTATTACACTTATTGCTTTATAATGTGAAATCAGTAATTATTATAATGGGAAAAGTTATCAGTTGAATTTAATTGTCTTTGAGACTTTGGTCGTTAACTCCCATTCAAAAAAATTATTCCATAATTTTCTAACTAAACTTAGGTTGTTCATGGGTCTCAAGTGGGTTGTTTTTAATTGGGCACTACATAACTACACACTAAAAGTATGCACAAATCCTCTCGCACATGAATTTAATTGATAGTAATTAGCTTCGGTGCACAAGCACACTTATTACACAAAACACTGAATTAAATTGATAAAGCATAGCAATGATGAAAGGAAACACATATTAATGAAATGCATCAAAATAAATATAATCTAAATGGAAATATTAACTTATTACAAACACCGAGAAGACTTATTTATAGTAGGACTTTAGCTTGCTCCCATTGAAGAAAATGGGCAATCGTGTCCCATTCAAAGGCCTCGTAGATAACAAGCACATGAATCAAGTATATACATCACTAGATATGGTCCCAACCAATGCACTTTGAGCTTTCTAGGGTGGTGCAAGAACTTGGAGTCATAAAGAAGAACCATTTGTCTAACTTCAAGCTTCTTATCCTTAATATTCCTATCATGCCATGCCTTCTACTTGGTCTTTTTTATCTTTTGAATCCATCCGGAAATACTGTTCCTTTCATCTAAGCGCATCGGTTTATCAATGCGCTCTTCTAGTAATTTCTCATTAGCCAAACCTCCTGTGTGCGTAATATGTAGAGAAGGTAACATAAATTCCATGGGAAAAACAACCTCCGCACCAAACACCAAATGAAAGGGTGTGGCTTTGTTCAATATTTTATAATTTTTCATGTATGCTTAAATTACAACAAGAGACTTTATCATCCCAATATTTCCTTCCAACATCACAAATCTTTATCAATGTATGTCCCAATATCTTGTTGAAATCCTTAGTAGTTCCATTTTCCTAAGCATGATATGATGTTGTCTTATGGTGTGCCAAAGATAAATTCTCGCCAATAGTATCCTGATGTTCTCATTAAGGAAATGAGTACCCCTATCACTTGTCAAACTCAATGGGCATCCATACCTACTGATAATGTTTTCCCATAGAAACCTTACTATCATAACTACTGTTTAATCCTTTGTAGGTGCTACTTCCACCCACCTTTTAAGATAATCTATACAAGTTATAATGTAGCGTGATCCAATTTTGCATGCGGGTGGGGAAATAGGACCCAAAAAGTCAATTTCATACTTTTTAAAAGGTTCTGCACTCACAATAGGCCTCAATAGAATTTTGTCTCTATGCCCAGGCTTTCCAAGGAACTAAAAATGATAACATACCTTACAATATTATTTACAATCCTTGTATAGTGTTTCCCACCATAGGCCAGCTAATAAAATCTTGTGCGTGGTAGAATATCCTACATAATGTCCACCTGTAATCCCACCACGAGCTTCCTCTGTAATAGCTTCGTGCTCATGCTTAAGCACACAATGGCACAAAAATTCATCTTGACCTAATTTGTATAAATATCCAATGATCAACATATAAGGCATGACACATATGGTAAGTTGTTTCTTCTCCAAATTCTTCATCCCTTCAGGTGCCACACCAAAGACACAAAAATGTAGCAATTTCCTCTAAGTCGAGGGTTCATGGTTCAACCTATAAAATTATACATCCATAATTGTGTCCTCAATGCTTTGTCCTCCTCTCTTAAATTAATCCTTGATAGATGATCTGGTCTAGAATTACTCTTTCTTGGCTTAAATACCACTTTGTAAAATCAAATCCTTGAAACAATAGTCACCAATGACATATGCACCATTGAAAAAAGGCTTGTTCACTAAATACTTAAGTGTCATGTGATCTGTATAAAAGATAAAAGGTGTTTCCAGCAAGTATTGTCTAAAATTATACAACGCGTAAATCATGGACAAGGCCTCGCGCTCTGTAGTTGTATAATTATGTTCAACTAGGGTCAACTTCCTACTTACAAAACAAATAGGATGATCAATAAAACCTTCTCTAGGATGGGCTAACACTTATCCAATGGTAATACAAGAAGCATCAACATGTACATGAAATGACTTATCCCATGAAGGAAAGCATAAAATATGAGCTTTAGTAAGCCTTCTCTTCAATGTCTCCAACGCGTGCTATTGCGCTTCTCCCCAATGGAACTTTCCCTTACTCTTTAACAATTCTGGGTGTGGAAATTTGAGCATAACCTTTAATAAAATTATTATAATAACCTATGTGCCCCAATAATATGTGCACCTCTCTCTAGTTAGAAGGTTCATCCAAGCCCAAAATGACAACAACCCTTCTTTACAGATAATATGTCCCAAAAATGTTCTAAAGGGTGTAGAAAAAACACACTTCTTAATGTTTAAGGAGATGGTCAACTGCCAGAACCTCTCAAACATAAGTCTTAAATTATCACAATTATCTTTCACTAGCCCATAAACTATCCAATCATCCAAGTAAACCTGCAAGAACTTGTGAATGAAGTCATGTAATGCTTGCACAACAATGTGTGAAACTACTACATGCACATTATTCAATCCAAAAGGCATAACTATGTATGCAAAACTTCCCATTCAGTGGTGAAATTTGTCTTCTCTTGATCCTCTTTAGCAATCCTCACCTGATGATATCTAGAAAATCCATCAGTGAAGGAGTAAATCTCATGCCCGCAACGCTTTCAGAATTTTCTCTATAAATGGTGTGGGAAAGGGATCTATTACACATGTAGCATTCAAATCCTTATAATCCACAAAAATATTATCCTTCTATCTTTCTTGATGCTAATTACCATAGGGATAACCCACTCTGACTCCTCAATAGGCTCAATGATTCCAAATTCCAACATTTTATTAATTTCTTCCTTAACCTTGACATGCAGATTAGGATTCATGTCGTAAGGCCTCTTCCTAACCAGGTGCGCACCTTCCTTTATCTTGACGTTATCTCTCCCAAAGAGTGATGTACCCCTTTGAAATCATGATAGCATCTAGGAAATAAGTCCTGGAAGTCGTGACAACAGCTCAATTATCTTTGCAACCTCTGAGTTAGACCAATAATCACCGATGATGGCCTCCTTAGGTTTTACATCTGTCCCAATGTTGACCTTCTTCATTTTTATAGGCTCATGATATGCACACACCTTCTCATATTTACTATATGATACCTCATGTGTACCCTCAGTATGCTCAACATCTAGATTCTCCACTTCTTCATCATCAATCACATAGACCATCTTACCTTTTTCTTTTTCTAAGAAAGTGCGCCCAAGTTATTATGCATCTGTCTCTTCTTATTCAAAATGCACCTCCATATATAACTCACCTAGTAATTCCTAAATAAGTTCCTCAACCTTTGCACTATCTCCCATAGTCAAGCACTTCATAACCTGTAATGCCTCATTCACTGGAGGTTTAGTGGAAAAATAGTAAAAGGTCCGATCTGCACCCACGTTAGTTCGTGCCAATTTCCCATTTCTCTATTTAACTCTACATAAACATACCATGCACGCACGCATCCTCACAAGGTGAAGTAGAGATTATGCACCCATAGTGAAAGTGGTAAGGCCTCTTACCCCTTTGTTTAGAGTCTCTCACATTTTTGAATATGATGTGAAGAATAATCCTTTCCATGGAATTCACATGTTTTGGTAAGCACATTGTTATGAATAAATCTAGCAAAGAACACAATTCTCACTTCTCGCCACTTTAAAAGACCATCTCTATGTACCATCCACCAACATGTGGCTATCCCACATAGGGTATATACCAACATATTCCTTCTTTCCACTTGGTTTTTCCATTGGGCTTCCATAACATGCAAAAATACCTTAGGATTTCCTTCACCAATGTACTTTGGTACCTGGTTACTTCCAACTACCTAACAAAATGTGGCTTACTTACACACGTAACTACACTTTTCATCTTGTTCCCAATCATCTCATAAGTCCCATGTTCCTAGTTGTCACATAAAATACTTGTAGTATCACTCATAGAATGTGAATAATCCCACTGAATAACTCCTTCCTTTGATGGCTCAAGCACTTCAGGATATCTAATGGTGTACACATAAATTCTGTTCAAATACTCTTCGCTCAAAGGTTCTACATAAGGTGCATATTTTCCATCTCACAAAGGAATGATGGCATGTTCTTCCTTGTTCTCAAAACTGATATATCCATTATTAAAGCGAAAATCAACAATATTCTCATAACACTAAGGACACCCAAAAATTCTAAACATTGTCTACCCCAAGAGAAGCGCTAAGACCTAAAAGTCCCCAAAGTAAACTTGGCCCCTTTTATAGTAATAGTAATATACTTCAAGACTCCAATGGGTGTGTCTTTAGTCCTATTTTCTATAAACAACACATTTGAATATTAATGCAATGGTGTCCTCCCCATCTGATTCCAGTATCAATCAAAATGTTACTCAACAACCATCCATAAAAAATTGCATTTAGAGTGATCTAATTTTCATAATCCACACTATGAGGAGATAAGTTAGCATGTAAAATTTGTCTCTAGAGCTCAACTCCAAAGCATGTGAAATCTTCCCCTTATATATTCCCTAAAAAGTGAATGATGTTTTCTTGTCGCAACATCTTACAAAAATCCTTCAAATCATCAATATCCTTCCAATGAATCTCAACTATATTTTCCTACTCTAGCTTCCGCAACTGCTCTTTTAAGCATTGTATCTCACCCTACAAGTTCCTAATAACTTCCATGGTTTCTTGATAAAATTCCTTCTGATGAGTAGGGTCTAGATAATTTGCATTCAATACCTCTTATTTTGTAATAATAGGCTTCTACTTCAGAACTTCCTTGACATGCACAACCTCAACGTGTGTCGTGACTAACATAGGAACCATCTCAGGATCAAATGCTACTTTTGGCAGCGAATGATCTCCCACAATGTGCTATAATATAAAAATTATTTTTCCATTATCCTACTTTTTCTTATTACTTAGGTGTTCATACAAATCCATGCATTCTTCATAATTATATAAAAGGATAAAATATAATTTTGAGGGCATTCACACCTATAGTGATCAGGGGATCCGCATGTATAACAAATCCCATGAGTAAATTCACTTCATCCATTGCTGCAACCTCGGCCTCTAAATCCTCCACGGTAGCCTCTACCTTTGCCTCTACCCTTACCACCTCCATCAGAGTGCCCTTCATTATAGCTATCATGATGCTCACCTTGCTCCTTGGAATTGTTTACAACATTGGTCTGGCGTACACTAGTATCAATGACATCATGAATCTGATCAATCAACCTGCAATCCTCTGTATCATGTGTGGTAGACTTGTAAATCTTACAGTAACATAATACATTCTTCCGTATCACACGTTGCAACAGTGGGCACCTACTTGAATCATGATCCAAGTGATAGATCTCACAGTCTGAAACATGACACACACCAATTTATGAGGGAAACTATCCTTATTATGTCCTTCTACTTCACAATCCATGCACCAAATACCATTGCGCATCTCATGAGTTGAATTAGCTAACAAAGTTTCCAATTGTTTTACCATAGCTACAATCGAGCCTCTAGAAACGGGTTAACTCTAGTGTCTACACTCCCAACTTCCTCAACACTTAGAGTTGCCTCAAGTGCCTTGCATAGGTCTGTATAAGTCTTGTATGATAGAGCCCTTCTGAAAGGGGTGATCAAACCTCCAATGAACCATTGAACATGCTAAATCGGGTGAATATCATAAGATAACTTTGATAGCAGAGTTTTGAATCATGTATCATACTCCCTTACACTCTCAGCCATGCCTTATTTGATGTCCTTCAACATGTTGATGCTCTTTTGTTCAAACTTAGGCATGTGAAACTCTACCAAGAAAGCATCACGCAATGCGGTATAATCTACACAAGTCTGGTTCGGATCATATTTCATGTACCAACTATGTGCAAACCCTTGCAAAGTAGTTGCAAACTGACTTTCCTTACAATTTAGAGTTGTAATCCCCTTAGTGCACCATAGTATTTCACACATATGCATGTTCTCAAACTGAATATTCAATTACTCTATATTCAGGAGATGAAGAGACATTTAAAAATATAATTGTTGGGGTTTTTGTGGATCGTGCTCACCGAGATCCGAACTTGTATTACCTCCCCGTGTTTCCTCGCCTCCGAACCACCACATTCGCTAGATCCTAAGCCACCCGACCCTCCCGATCCTCCTCTTATAGTAAGTAATAGATGAGAGGATGCACCGCCATGTCTTGAACAACAGTTGTGCTAAAATAAACTCCCACATTCTATGAATTTTTACTACTTCTAGACTTGACACCAACGTTTCTGCGCACCTACGTTCGTGCTAATTACATCCCGAGAAAATATACCTCCAATCAGACCTCTAAATAACATAGAAAATGATTGCACCACCATAGATGAATAAGCTACCTGATTAAATCCTGAAATTGATGGAAAATTAAATCTATCTTCGTTACTCTACTACCCACACTAGCTTTCTTAATAACAACTATTGAGAAACTGGAAAACCAAGCACAAGGTCTAGGTCACTAGGAGGGATCGAGATGCATGCATGTGGTCCTTAAAATTTCCACCATTGCACTCTCATTTGAGGTCAAAGAGGTTTCTCTGCCATGCTTACCCAAATGGTGGAAATCTAGATGCTCCGAGATCCACCTCCCTCTGTGTGAGCTCTAAATATTTTGTAAGCCATCTCTCTCCACAATGTCATTCATTCCACAACTTCATGTTGCTTCTCTAAATCCCTCTTGCGTGCCTCATTAAACTTAATCCACCTTTCTTCTCTATGCCTTTCGCCTCTAGGTCTCATGCCATCTTTCAACACACTGCTCCGCCACCATGTGTGGTGGGGTTTAGCTAGCCATAGGACGTTCTTCCAAATATAGATTTATAATCAATATCTTAATCACTAAAGGGATAACACGTAGATATGATCCTCTAGGTTCGTGTAAGAACTGAAACTCAACAACCTCTAGACATGAATAAGTAGAAATTATGTACTCCAAAATGTAGCTATTCAAAACACCACTCCACCAATGATCTACAATGCATGTCCAAGTCAGATCAACATCATGTAGAGCTTGGAATTCTTCATGTGTCCAAACAATTTCTCTAAACCTCTAATTTCTCTTTGAATCGTATGCTACCATGCCACCACTGCATACAACTCTATTAGAAAATAGGAGAAAACGTCTCATAAAGCTCATGATATACATTTTGTTCAACCCAAGTGCATGCATCAAAATCAGGTCTCGTGTTAAATCTGTGAGCATACTCTTCCTCTAAATTGTCTAACCAATCCTCAATCATTGGCCAAATTCAACCAATACATCTTCATCATGAAACATCCTAGAAAACAATTGAAAAAGAGGTCCCGGTTATGGAACCAAAATGTATTTTTTAATTTTACCAAACAACCCAAGGTACACTGGCACATCACCTAGGTGAAACACGAGAACTCACCGAAGTGCGCAAGTAAGGGTACCAGGTCCCTCTTTTATGGTAGTTTGTTCAAGGAGTTATCATGATCATACACATATTCCAAATCCATAATATCCATTCAAGAATAAAGCATAACATGAACTAGATCTAGATCTTAACCATATGCAAGATTAACTCATACAAGAATCAAGATTAACTTTACCATGT
This sequence comes from Taxus wallichiana var. yunnanensis, assembly GCA_018340775.1. Taxonomy (NCBI): domain Eukaryota; kingdom Viridiplantae; phylum Streptophyta; class Pinopsida; order Cupressales; family Taxaceae; genus Taxus; species Taxus wallichiana. The sequence goes on along the minus strand of CM031243.1, from coordinate 244,655,418 downwards.
AAGAACCAATCACAGATGTGTCTACAAGAAATATCCAACCATAAAGATCCATTGTATTAATTGTTGTAAAACATAGAAGCTTCATACATACATAATAATGTCACCATAAGTCATGCACGCTTATAAACTAGCAACATAACTCTATTACAAAACTGACTCAAAATCCTCTCTAAACTGCTGCAAATCAATACATATTTATAGGTAGTGGGAATTTCCCTTCACTACTCATGCACTCTCCAAAAATAGGATACATGATAAGAATAGCCATGCGCCCTTACATGATAAATACAAAAGCATGCAAGCTTGCTAATAATAGATTATCTAATAATACAATTGCAGTCTAATCCTATTAATATCTCCAAAACTATGCATGTTGCTTGATCTTCCACTTGTCTAAAATAGCCTTTGCATGCTTTCCAAGTCTTCTAAAAACATGCTTCCTACCCAACATCTATATTTATCCTCATACTTTGAAAACAACTAAGTCCTATTTATTCTTTTTCCCACACGCGCCTTGTTCCATTATCCTTCTCGCGCACACCTACACACACCCCGTGTCCACGCGCCCAATACCTATGTACCTTCATTATTTAGACTACCTTTCATCAGCCCAAAATAGTGATAGAACTAATAATGACATGTAGAATGATGCTTGATAGTGAGGATAAGTATCAAATGTGATATTTTTTAGAAATGCCACGAGATTTAGTTCGCATGAGAGAGAAGTCATTATCCTTGTTATGTGCATCAACTAAAACACCGAATATAGGTACTTGATTAATATATTAGTGATGTATAGATTATATAAAATAATCATGTCATCTATATCAAGTCATCGAAATTGATTAGTGGGTGTAATAGATGATGTGTGAGTGAAGTTCCAATTATTGCATCCAAAGGATGATCATAAGATGGAGGTGGTGGCACCACATGGTAAGTGGTACACTTCTTAAGTATATTTTTCAATGTCATGCTTAAGAATTGGAACTATATTTTCAATTTATATTTATTATTGGTTGGAGTAGAAGATTCATTGGAATCATCTCGTTCAATGGAATTAAAATCAATAAGATTTTGAGTAATGTGATAAAGATTGATACACAAATCAATGAGGTGATAAATACATCTATTATAATTGCAGTAAGCATTGAAATAAAAAATTCTACTTTGAGGTTTGCTCACATAAATCTCAAATGGTGGAGGGAGAGACACAAGATTACACTTAAAAAATTGTTTGAGTACAATGTGTGGGGCATATGGTAAGTGAGTAAATTTCCATTGTGCAAGATGAAGTTGAGACTTAATTGGTTTCTTTAGAAGTATCCTTGGTATCATTAATCTTTCCTTTGAATGTGGATTTTCTTAGAAACTTGGCATTATAGGTATTAGGATGAGTGCTAACAACGCACTTAATTTTGTTCATATGTAACAACTTAGCTTCATGCTCTTTGAGTGTATGATATAGATGGTCAAAAGATCATAAATTGTCAAATATGATTGATTCTTGCAAAGGAGAAAGTAATATTTGTGTGCTTACGAGGTCTTGTAATTCACTATCAGCTAAGATATTTTTCATCTTAGTAAGCATGGTCTTATATCATAAGACATAATTGTTGATAGGTTCATTATATCCTTGTTGCATTTTAGATAGTTGTGCATAAGAAACATTTCCCCAAATTTTAATAGAGAATTGTGCCAAAAATTGATTTTCTAGAGTACTAAATGGGCACACAAAATGTGTGGGGATATCAGAACCATTATAGTGTACATAAATTAAGACTTACATGGAAGCGCTTGGTGATTAAGATGTCTTGAGAGGTGTATTCAAAGCAATCCATATGAAATGATCAAATATGTTCAATGAGATCCCATTTTCCATCATAAATAGGGAGTTTAGAGAATAAAACCAATAGGAAAAGGGTAAGAAAAAAATTCAGCCACAAGTGGATGTGAAGTAACAACATAGAATTTATATCATTAGAAGAAACAAATGCACCTTGTTTTAACTGTAAGATTTGATCTTGTAATGTATAAACAAGGGTTTTAAGATCTTGTGTGTTAGATGAAGAGACACATGAACTATTATTATGGGATATCGAACAATAAAGCAGTTATAGGAAGAGGCATATAATTTTTTTGCATTGAAAGATTAAGTTCCCCTAAGGATTTAAGAACCATAAATGTAGGTATAATAGATGTCGGTAAAGTGAAAAGGGTCGAGACCACTCAACAAGGGATTCTTCACTAGATTTCGATCATGGGAAATCTTAGTAGTAAGAAGGATTTTGATGGTAAGCTTAATGTGGTGGGGATTTTGAGGAAGTTTTTCATGAAAATGCAGGGAAAATGTAGACACCTAAATTTAACTACACAGTTTTAATACTAAAATTGCACTAATTATCGTCTTTCTCATCATTTTGTTATAATTAGTGGTATTTCCACTAATTATGTAAAATTCCCCTCCATCTCAGTCAATTAACGACATTTCATTAATTAACTATCCTCATCCCCATCCGGATGCCAATGTTGCTTCATTAGTTATAATACTCTTTTAATTAATTAATTAACCATTATTAATTAATTAATCCTTTAATATCATATTTAATCAACACACCCTCTTATTGGTTGAATCCCCTTTCAAACCCTTCAAATTCTACTAATTTCCCTCTAAATCATCTCTAAATGGATTTTATAAGCTAACTTGGTCTATTAATTAATCCTAGTTGATTAATTAAATCACCCCCAACTCCCATGAGTTGCTAATCACTAATTAATATCTTCTAATCATACTTATCCCTTTCTAATTCTACTTTACCTTTATCCCACATTCACTAGGATACAAGCTTCTCCAAAATTGGAAAGCTATATAAAGAACCTAGTACACCTTGTCCAAACTTACACCATGTCCTTGTAAGACATTTGCACTTGATAAGAGAATTTTCATGTTATTAGGAAAGATTTATTCAAACCCCTTTATACCTGGCCAAAAGAAGTAAGAGAAGAACAAAAAATGGAAATCAATCCATATTGGTGAGATCTCTTCCTCTTCCTTGGAGAAATTCTTTAATCATTTATAGTTGTGTTCGGTTCACAAATGAAATGCCTATAGTTTAAAAGAACATCCAACAATCAAAAGAGGTTTGCATTTTATTTTAGATTCAATGTTTTATGCAATTAGTTAAGATTTCCTTTATGCTTTATCATGATGTTTTTACTAAACTACGTTAAGGATTTACTCGGTGTTAGGTTCATTTCATTAAGTTATATTAGTTTCACATGAATATAAAAAGCTTCACTTGTTCATTAGCCACAACGTTATCATCATCATGGTTGTAATCATAAGAATTCTCACTATGAGTTTAAATGTCATGTGATTAAACCTAATTGGAAAGGTCAAGTATGTATGGATTGATAGAAATATGCAATAGAGATGATGCCATGAGGTTCGATGCTTATGAGTAGGAGGAGAAATCTCAATATTTATCAATAGGTTGATTGATAAACAAACACTACGTCGAAAGGGATAAGATGAAAGCATATGCAATCTGAAATAATAAGAGATAAATAAGAAGAAACAACATTATATACTTATACGAAAAGTGAACCCCTAGGGAAACTAGGGTTTGGAGTATAATGTTAAATTCAAGAGTCGGAGTTCACCAAAAATCTTACACCCTTTAAATTATGTGAAATCTAAGAATTAGTGAATAGAGTACACTAAAGGATGTAAGCGGAGGTACATGAGGTAATTATATTTAATGAACTTCTAACATTAATTATGTAATATCGAAAATGAATTAATACTTACAACTAATGTATGAAATAAGATATGAACTCAAATACACCAGAGGAATAATGCTCTTAGTTATTTACAGATGGATCTAGCAAGTTTTGAGAGTGAAAACCGATGAAACATGAATATATGAGTTTAATTATGATTCACTCTGGGAACTATGTCTAGAAATTGACCTAGTGTAGGATGGTACAACTCTTCTAAGACCATCCATATGGTCTTTGACTTGCTTGGATTATGGGTTTGTAACTTTTTGGGATTGTCACCTATTATTACAAAACTTCCCCCACCTTGGAAGATGATTGAATTTTTTTAAATAGATAGGGACCCTCTTTAGTTTATAAAAGTTAGCAAATTTGAAGTATTTACCTTTTGGTTTAAGAATAATCCTCATCGGAGTAACCTTAATTCATAGTTGCTAGTATTTGATCTTAATTGAATTAATTGAGCTAAGTCTTCACTTAGTATAATTAATTAAACTAAGTATTTATGTAGTTTTAAACTTAAAACACTCACACTTCAAAATTTTGGTCCTCACACTTCCTATGTGTGAGAACTCACACTAGATTATTTATTTTCTTCTTCATCCTCACACTCCATGATTTTCTCACACTCGCAATTCAAAGTTTGAATTTTGGTTAACTAAAGATTGAATTTTTCGCAAGTCAAAGAGAAAGACCTCACACTTCCAAATGTGAGAACTTCACGGGTAATGATTTTAAAGAGTGAGAAATCGTACTTCTCAAGTGTGAGAATAAAAAAGAGAGCTCTCGGATGTGAATATTTAAAACTCAAACTTCCCAAGTGCGAGTGTTCAAAATACCAAATACCAAGATGTGAGCATTGAGTTTTCAAAGCTCACACCTAGAACTTTGTGTTAAAATCAACTCACTTTTCCAAATGCAAGAAAATTTAAATAAGGTAAAAGTAAAAGAAAGTCAAAGACATGTCATAAATTGAGAAGGGCGAGCCAATCCTAGTATCACATGTGGCATCCCACATGTCATATATGTGGCTTCCATGTCCCAAGATGTAAAAGGCTAGTTAAAAATTGGCGGGAATGTTTTATCCTAGTCTAGACAAGTGTAAGGCCCACATCCAAAAGGATAATCAATTAAAAAAACAAGGTTGAATGAGGCGAAAAAATTAATTCATACATTATGCGCTATTAATATGGGGCACGGTATTTTAGATGAAATATTTCCCAATTTATCATAATACTATGTTAACTGAGGTAATTCATTCGAGCTTTTAAGTTACAAAATTACCTGTGAAAGATGATTCCCTTTCTTGCCCACTATCAAGTAGATTATTTCAAAGAACCCACATTATCCTTTGCAAGCTATTAATGTTAGGAAATTATATTTGATTAGTGCTCCATTAATGTTTGGTTGAATTATGTTATGAGTCATAATATTACAACTCATAATATATTGTTGTATTCAGTATTTTGTTTACCCGTGAATAGTATTCTAGGTTATTTATTGTAACACCTCCCTATTTAGTAGGAGGTGGTTTGGCTATATAATAGCCATCGTAATAGCAAAAGTGTAATATAGTGTGAAATAATATATGAAGAGTTTTACTGTGCTGAATACAAAGATTATTTTGCTGTGTAAAGTTTGTACCATTCATTTGGTACCAGGGAGGTCAGATCCAGTTATGATATAAAAGAATTGATTTTGTAATCATTTACCAAGGGGAAATGTAACCATTATTTATTTCCCCTGAATGATGTTATTGTATTTAGTTTTTTGATAGATATTTTTATATCTAATCATCGCTATTTGTGGTTTACATTCAAATGACTCCTCAGTTTCCCAGCCTAATTGTAGTGCAATATGATTTTGCATTGTATTATATTTTCATCAATGGTTTTGGCTTGGCCGCTTCAAAGGATTTTGCATTGACATCAGTAGTGCACGATCTTGGATCTCAAATCATCAAAATCCTACAACATATCTGTTGTGTACCACACTTCCCATATCTGTTGTGTATCAACTAGATAGATCATAGCTTGTGCGTCTTATTTTGTATAATGTTCTCAAACTCGAACCAATCTTCCAAGATTTGATTTACATCCTCACTCAATAGTGTTCTACATTTTCCTTGGCTCTATCAAACATTGGTTTGAGTTTTGTACTTTGCATTGCACTTCACCTCATTCCCGTCGAGTTTGGAAAAGGAATTTTTGAACACAGATTGACATCCACGTAAAGATTTGCATTTGAATTTAAAGTGGTAAGAGAAAGCAACAAACGTTGCATCCTCGGCTTCAGTAATTCAGTCTGCACCAATATTGATTTTGTGGACAAACATGTAAAGGCTCAAGAGATTCTCCCACGCAGTAGAATCTTCCAGGAGGTGTAAGGTGTCGATTAAGACTGATCTTCATAGAAAATATAAAACCGTAAGGTGGAGCCCCCTCACGCAAGTCCTGAGGTGGTAAGTTATATTGTATGTTGGGATGCCATTATGAGGTCAAAGTAATTCTAGCCTTTATTAAAGTCAAAGTCTTTTGTCTTTATTATTAACAAGTCTTGGTTTAGGTGATAGAAAAGATCATTCTCTTTAATATATGTCAGGGTTTGTTTAACTATAACTAGTGTTTATTTAGGTGATTTCAGCTAGGATTTTAGAATACGTGTTTAGGAAATTCATTTATGTTGCATGTTGTCAAAAGATTGAAAAAATAAATAAATAATTTTAAAAAATAAAATTGTCCAAGTATTATCTAGTCTTTTGTTTGTGTCAATAGTTTTCCTACCAAAGTCAAAGGCTAAGGTTTTCGTTAAGTGTCAAGTAATGTTTGTCATTTTATAGTCAAGTCAAATCAATTCAAATGTTATTTGTGAGTCATTGTTAAAAAGTAGTCAAAATATTGTAAAAATAAAAAAATTTCCTCATGGACGAATTTTCGGTGGTATTCGACGCCTAATTGAGGTATGTAAAATTTTGCTTCATGATCAAATCCAGTGAGATAGTAGCATGATACCAGAGGACAAAGGAAAGCAGAGGTTTGAAGTCAATCAACGAACTCTCGTCACTCGCCAATGATGGGGCCGCATAGATGGTTTCGTGGTATTTTTCAGAGGATGTTTTTCTATTTGTTGTGTTCCTAGTTACTTGGTTTACGAAATAAGTATAAATTTCACATTGAGGGGGAACATGGTCCAATGTTCCATTTCCATTTCTAGTTTTTAGTTTGTGTGTATGAGTAGCGAGAATTTAGGATATTTTCTTATGTTATTCCCTGCAGTGAGATGTGATGAGAGATGATAATAGTACTTGGAACATCATGATGTGTTTGTAGGTAAACCACTTGAAAACCTTCATTTGTGGTTTGTGGTAAACCAATTGAAAAACCACCATTATTGGTTGTTGGTAAACCATTCACAAAACCATCACTTGGTGGTTTGTGGTAAACCATTTGAAAAACCATTGTTCTTGGTTTTTGGTCAACCATTGCAAAACCATCCTTGATGTTTGTGATCATCCTGTGAAAATCACCGGATCATGAGCAAATGCAAGTACAAATTCGATTTTCTCCATGTTCACACTAAGGGGGGGAATTTTAGGGAATTATATTTAATTAGTGCTCCATTAATGTTTGGTTGAATTATGTTATGAGTCATAATATTACAACTCATAATATATTGTTGTATTCAATATTTTGTTTACCCGTGAATAGTATTCCGGGTTATTTTTTGTAACACCTCGCTATTTATTAGGAGGTGCTTTAGCTATTGGTTTGGCTATATAATAGCCATTGTAATAACAAAAATGTAATATAGTGTGAAATAATATACGGTGAGTTTTCTTGTGTTGAATAAAAATTATTTTCTTTGTCAGGCAAAGCTCATACCATTCAATTAATTCTCAAAAATGTTGGGAGAACCATGGCCTTCAAATGGGGATACATTTCTAAATTCTTACTCGAGACACTAAAGTAATATGGGATACAATGTTCAATTTTTGCTGCACTTAACCACAAGTTTCAAAACTATTCATCCATTTTTCGACCATTCAAAGGGAAAATATTGATGTAAACACCATGGATGAAGTAGGAATGTTGACCAACAAAACACATAGATCCACAAACCTTAGGAATTAAAAGGGTAGACCTCCATCGATTACAACCAAACTGACGTATTCCCATGTCCATATATGATATCCATTATTCTCATTTATCCAAAGGCCATGAATCGGGCTTTGTATTCCCAAACTAAAGAAAATATGATAAATTTATTTACTAGATATTCCTTTAAATCCTATTATAAACTACCTAAATCGACACTACTTACGATTCAACCACCATTGAAACTTGGATGGCTATATGGAAAATAAGATTCATTTTGCAAAACTAGAACAAGGACCCATTTGATAGTATGAATGATCCACATCTAAATGAAATTCTTATTCAAAGATTCAGGTATAGACTCCATATCAACATGGCCTTGATGAAAAAACTATATGGAAATGCATCCATCATAAAGCTTAATATAGCTTGGATTCCCCATCGCACCGATTATTGATGATAACAAAATTCATTCTCTAAGACATGTAGTCACATCCAATTTGGTCTCCCAAAGAGATTCATTTGTCAATCAAAAGAAGCCATTTTATGGCTTCATATATATTGGATGCGGTATGTGGAGTCCTCTCGATGTCTCGAATTCTGTTACTCATGGTTCCCATCATACCTCTTGAATATAAATGATTTTTTAAAAAAATTGTATGCCCATATATTTAGGGACCATATTAAGGACATTTATACCACCTTCTACCCCACACTTTACAAGAAAATGCATGAAGTACCAATGAATAGAATTTTTGATATTGTGCTTAAGTCAATCAAATAAATGGGGGATGCTTTCTTCTACCCTGGTTATACAATAATTATGATTAAGGGGATACTTACACCGCCATTGTAACTTCCATACTATGTGCATGATAAGCTGACTGAACTAGAAATTTCTTATCAAATATGTACTAGCATGGCCGGTAAATGCAAGGATAAGAAGCTTAAGTCTCATCCTCCTCTATCAGTCATGGTGGAATGTAGGGAATTTAGGAGATGTCTAGATCTTATAGCTTTAATTGGGCATCAAAATTATATCAACTTTCCCCAAATAACCTTGAGGAAATATGATCCAAGGAAGAGAGTAGAAAAACATTTGGAATCATTTAAGGGGAAAAAGAGTTCGGCTTATGGTCATTAGGTTGATGTCAATGAATGGTTTTGGATAACCCAAAAATGACAACCTTATCCGGTAAAACATGAAGAAAATAGGGGAAATTCCTACACCAAGAGGGATAATAAGAAGATAATTCACAAAGAGAGTGGCACTGGTTATATGGAACCACCGGGTATTCCAAAGGAAAACATTATCCTACTCCTTCTCTAGGGCCACTACAAAACATGAGACATCCCAGAGGTCCACGAAATTAATCAACAATATGATTTATCTTCTTCGAGATGATGAAGCTACAAAAATAGTGGCTCAAATATAGCAAGCACGAGTTGAACCACGCCAAATAGACCTAGCAAATGTTCCTCATGTAGAGCCTCAACAAGATCTTTTTAACATGCCATGATCACCCATAAGGAATAACCAGACTGGGTAGCTCGGGAGGAACCCTTGATCAATATTGAATTCAATCCCAAAATAGGGACTTTAAGAAGGGTGATAAGGAAGATGATGTCCACATAGGAGACCTTACTTAGAATGAAACATCTCGAAGACCTCTTTTCCCTCACAAAGAATAATACCAAGGGCTATCAAGTGGCTCAACATCAAGAGGATACATTATCCTACATTAAGGCATCATCATAATTAGCATTTGAGATGGTGAGGGGAATCCAAGATAGAAATAAAGAATTAGAAACTCAAGCCAATGCCACCTTTGTCCAAGAGATTATTGCCTAAGATGTAGAGGAAGCCTTAGCCTATATGATGTAATCAATGAAAGTATTGATGCTAAGAGAAAATAACAAACATTCTATAAGAAAACCAATGAAATCATTTTTAAGATGAGCGTAATTTAGAATATGTTGAGAGTTATGGCCTAAGCCATTCAAGAAGGAATATGCAAGATTATTGCTATATTCACAGATTATCAAAATCAACCTAGGCCATTTTGAATTTTGGATAGGTCATGGTGTTGTCATTAATTTTTAGCAAATATCGGTGTTATTAGGAAATTTTCTATGTTTGGGAATTATCCTCCCTCTTGCTTGGCTTTATTACCCAATAAACTTGGTCAAATTTGGAAATATTAGGGAAATTTGGATAATTCTAGGTAGAATCATCTTTTGGAGGAACAAGATGAACTATTCCCAAGTTGCTCCTATTATACACTTTACCTTTTAGGTTGATTTTTGTTTAAAAGCCAATGAATTTGGGTTTAAATGGAACTTGGGGAACTATTCCTATATTCCTTATGTTCCCCGCATACCCGCTAGTACCACACAAATAGGAAAGGTAATCAAACATTACGGGGGTTATCAAAATAGTCATAATAGTTCGGGGTTCCCATTATTCCCCAATCATATGAGAAAGAAATAGAGAAGATATAACATTAAGTTGGTAAAAGGCATGAGTGACATAGTCGGAATGACATCAAAGTGCCCTTGGTTCTCCGATCGGCTAAGAAATCCACATGAAAGGAAAATCAAATCATGTGGTGATGTCAGGGGTTAATGGCACATACATAACTATTTTTTATGTTCCTTAATTTCTCCACCCCTCCACCATCTTCACATAAAGGGCATATAAGTCGGTCCCACCAATGACACAAGGAATAATGCCTTCATTCCTCGGTACTAAAACCCTACCAAATATCCATGTACACATTTAATCGTTAAATCATCTGATTGAATAACATGAGGAACATTCTTAAGTTCCTTCTTTACACTAATCTCTTGACATGCTTGGCCAACAAGAAAAACAGGCCCAAAAACACCTAGAAATACTATTTATTGCATATTTCTTCACCCAAATTACACATTTTGATCACTCAGAGGCTAAAATTTGTCGCTCCAAGCAACACGAATCCATTTTTATCACACACAAAGGTTTAAAGGGGTAGGATCATGCAACAAGACTCTATTGTTTTCATGTACAAACCATTCAAAAATAACATTCCTTTTGAACATGTAAGGTACAACAAATCTCTATTCTAAGTATGCACAATCAATTTCTAAGCATGGGTAGGGATATTCTGGAACATATGAGAGTAGATTCATTGATGTCCTTATATTATTAATCTATTTTAGATTTAGATTTGCATTTATGTACCTTTTCCCCCTTCTTCTCTTCTCCATTCTCTATAAAAATCCTCAAATTCATTATAAAAAAGGATCTCTGCATTGTTGTTCATAATTCTAGAGTTTTTTTAAGTTCGAGTAGAAGAGCATGGGTTAGTAGTGATCTATTGTACTTGTTTCACCTCTTGAATCAATTAAAAACTATTTATACCTCCCTACATCCTATGTATTATGAAATAATCATGTATTTAACTTGATTTTATCTTGTGATACTATTTTATCCTTGATTTTCAGTCTAAATTCCACTCCTTTATGTAGTTATATGTGATTTGTAGGTCATAGATTGTGTTTAACCAAGTTTTGTGCACAATCTTATTTTAGAGCTCATCAAATTTCCTTATAACGCCATTTTCTTCCCCTTATTTATGATGTTATAGCTTCAAACCTTCTTTAAAACAATTTTGCATTGACATATCCATTTATAGGTTATGTATGGTGTGTGTGGTTCCATGGTCCATTTTGTGGCTCAGAAAAGTTTGAAGATCCTCAAAATTTCTAATGTATTACCATATTTTTAGTTTTTCCCTTAATTTCTTTTCCCTTTTTCTTTTTGATTCGAAAAAATAGAGTAGTATTAGGAGTATAATTAGTCTTAGGTGTTACACTAGGGGAACTAAGCCAATATGAAGAATCACTCCAACATACAAGTCACCCATAGCCTAGGAGTGTTTCCATTTTGTTTTTGGAAGGAGAGACCTCACACCACTCCCTAAATGGTACACTCCTATGTGAATTTTTTTGGCATACCCGGTGTAACCACGAAAAATGATTTACTAAGGATTTGATATATTCTTATTAAGTATCGGTGTTTCAAAAACATTCATCCAACACCTGATGAATCCATAAGTTTAAAACATTCCTGGTAGTAGATTAATACAATTTTGATGCCAAAATTTACAACTAAATCATCTTAAAAGGTATTCCATTTGATTTCATGAGTTACCTTTGAATTCAACAAAGAGAAATATATTTTGAGGTCCAAACCATATAAAATCTCCATCAATCCCAAAAATTAGAGCTTACCTCTAAATTTCCCCATATCCAATCTCAACCTCAATATGGCCATCCCTATAAATCTGATTTTTGTTCCCTTTAATAATAGACACCCAATAAATCTTGCTCAGCGTGATGGCATCCCTAAGTCTACCCTTAAGACTTTTCCATTTTTCAATGGAGAAAATAAAGTTACACCCATATAACATGTTAAAGATGTGGCCAATATATTCTCTATTTATTATGTTACTCAAGAGAATGTTGTAGTTAGGTTATTAACAACCTCTTTCAAAGGTAAAACATTACAGTGGTACAGGGGATTGGCAATAAAATCCATCAATACATGGAACTAGATGGGAGACGTTTTTTTGTAGGAAATTTGAACATAAATCAGATCATATTTCATTAGTAGAACAATTGACTAACATCAAGAGAGAACCACAAGAGTTCATGCATGAATTTAATTACAAATTTCAAAGGACTTGGGACAAAATTCCACAACTAGTAAGGCCTACTCTTGAGTATAATTTTTGTATTATCTAAGGGATTTAAATTATGATATTTCAGTGACGATACAATAAATGGGTGGAAGGAAAATTCCTAATAATTGGAGCTGAAAAAAATATTATACAAGATGGAAAAATTGCACCAAGGACCCCAATGCCTATATTTACAGAAGTATAGCCCTTTATCCCACTTCAAATACTTATAATAGAAATCCTTCTAGCATCAATGCCTATTACTCATCCTTTAAGTCAAACTAATACAACTCCAAGCCAATAAAATGACTTACAAGAGTTGAGGAGCATGATAAAATATATTGGGAATGGGATGAAAGATTTTGGAATGAGATAATTTCCCTTAAAAGACAAAAAAATCAGAGTTATAGACCCTATTATCCACCCAATCAAAAGAATATGCCTCCATTCCAACCAAATTTGCAAGGCCAAAATCATTTTACCAATGCTAAACCTTTCCAACCATTCAATCCCAACACTACAAGTTCATCCAAAGTAATTATACCTGTCCAAAACAATCGATACAAGACTATAAGTGGTGTTATCCTTGTAATTTAGCCCATAACTAAAAATCTTGCCCTAATGATGTTTTGGGTCAAGAGCTTATGGTGCAAAATGCTTCTATGTCTCAAAACTCATTAGTTGAGACCCCACAACAGCAAGAGGTTTCTCAATAATTGGTGCACAATGATGCTACACTTCTAAATTGGCAAGAGGATGATTTTTGTGGAGTAAATCAACTAGACTAGTCCTCTACTTTTGTGGAAGTGAACATAAGATCAAAGAAAAGAGTAATAGAAGTGGATCAACTAACTAGTAAGATCAATTCTTAGCATTCTCCAATGTTGAAAGGTTTTGTTTAAGTTTCTAATTATCAAGACACTTAAAAACTCACTCTGAGGGTTCAAAATTAGGAAGAGATTTCAATTTTGAGACCACCAATGCAAGAAGGTACTACTATTAATAAAGTACAAAAAAATTAGTACTTCATATTTCAATATTATTGATCATATGAAGTAAACTAAGGTCAATATGTCAATGTGGGATTCTTTATCTCTTCTAAAAAAAAGGATCTTTTGCAAGAAGCTTTGTCTAATCTCAGTCTCTCTACCCAACCATCTAAAGAACCATCTAAGCTTGTGCTTACTAACTCATCGATCCAAGGAATGCCAAAAAAGAGAGTATAAAGCTGTTAGCAAATAAGGGATAAAATATGTAGAACAATCCCACTTAGAATCACAATAGTAGAAAATAATAATGTAAAAATATATTAAAAATTTGAAAATAAAAGTGAAGGAAATAAAAGAACACAACACAAAGAAAATATAGAATGTGGTTCACCCAATTTGGGCTACGTCCACCAAGAAACACTTCCTCATATTTTTTTACAAGACACCTCTTTCTCTCAATACAATACCTAGATCTATTTAGAGTTGTGCTCAAAAAACTCTCTTGAATTCACACTTGAACTCACACACGTCTATAATGATATGTCATCCCTACTTCAATAGGAAAATTATTAAGTAGTTTTACAATACCATGGGAAAAAAAACCATGGGAGAAAACCACCCCATAAACTTATGGGTCAAAAATCACACCCATATGAGAAGAACATGTTTCCCAAGATATCGAACACATTTCCTACTCGGGGACCCGACCCGACCCCGAATCTGGCGAGAAAAATATGGAGAGTGTACGCTAATTTTAGTGTATAATTTTAAATACTTCTACACATCAAAATAGGCTCCACAACATAACAATCTCCCATTTGGAGACCAATTTACCTCTAAGAAAGCTTCTCAACCCTTCATAGATATCCGTGAAGACCAACCAAAGCTGAACATAGCTTCATTTTCTCCCTTGTGACCACCTTGGTCATCATGTCTACAATATTATGACTAGTATGAATCTTCTCCAACTTCAACTTCTCTTCTTCCAAATATGTCCTAATGAAATGGTACCTTAACTGTATATGCTTTGTCCTAGAGTTGAAAGAAGAGTTCTTAGCTAGTTGTATATCACTATGACTATCACTATGTAACTTCCCTTCCTCCTGCTTATGCCCCAACTCCTAAAGAAATTACTATAACTGAATAATTTATTTTCTTGCCTCTATGGAAGAAACATACTTAGCCTTGTGGTTGAAAAATCCAAAAAAATCTGTAGTCATGAAATATAGCTCATTGTTATCCCACCTACAATGAAAATATAACTTGTCATGTTCCTCTTAATGTCTACATATCTAGCCATATCTGAATCTACATAACCATGTAAAGTGGTGTTCGATCCACTATAGCGAAAAATTGTCCCCATGGTCCCTCTCAAGTACTGAGGGATCCACTTTATTTCCTTCTAGTGATATTTACTTGGATCACTCATAAATATACACAGTTCTCCCATTGCTTGGGAAATATTAGGCTTATTACACACCATGGCATACATTAAACTAACAACTACTGATGAGAAAGGTACCTTGGACATATGATTCTCTCCCTTTCTGTATTGGGACACAATTCCTTTGATAACTTGAAATGGCCTACCAAAAGAGTCCCAACCGGTTTAACATCCTGCATATTGAACCTCTCCAAGACCTTCTTAATGTATTCTTCTTGAGATACATCCAGTTTCCGTTCCTTCCTATCTCGATATATCTTCATACCAAACATTTTTTTGGTTGTCCACAAATCCTTCATAGAAAAGGAGTCACTTAACTGCTTCTTGAGTAATTTTATTTTCTACATGTTTTTACTTGCAATCAACATGTCATCCACTTACAAACACATGCTAATATAAATACCATCTTGAAATTTTCTTATATACATGTAATGGTGAGAATGATATCTAATATAACCTTGCTCCATAATGAAGCTATCAAATTTCTTATACGGTTGACTTGGAGCTTACTTCATCCCATACAAGCCCTTCTTCAACTTGCACACCATATCCTCTTTACCTTTGACCTCATAGCCCTTTGACTTACTGCATATATAGATCCTCCTTCAAATCACCATGGAGAAATGTAATCTTTACATTTAGCTACTCTAAGTGCAAGTCTTCTCGCTACCACTATTCCAAGAACAATTCTAATAGAAATAATTTTTACCATAGGAGAAAAAATATCATCAAAATATATACCTTTTTTCTGTGTAAACCATTTGACCACTAACTGGGCCTTGTATCTTTTTTACTCCTTATTCCTCTTTGATTATATACACCCACTTGTTCTACAATGCTATTTTTCCTTCGGGTATCTTCACCAAATACCAAGTACGGTTTCTCCATGAGAGACCGATGCTCCTCATCCATGAATTTCTCCCACTTCTTCTTGACATCTACCCATATTGCTTCATCAAATATCTATGTCTCTCAACTATCACTAAGTAATTTATAATAAAGAGTTTGAGAAAAAATTTCAGGTTCTCTTATTTCCTAGAAGACCTCCTCAATATAAGATTTTGGGGCTCTATTGAGTAGGTTCTTGAATTAATTCATGTGTCACTTTCCCATCCATAATATCATCTACCACTATATATTCTTTCTTGGATTATTCCCTATTTTCCTATAACTACTTCTTATACATAACTTTCTCATTAAATATCACATCCCTAGATCAAATTATTTTCTTATCCTTATTATTGCAACAATTATATCCAAAGTCATCACCACCATAACCAATGAAAGTGCATTTTCATGACTTATCCTCTAACTTAAGTCTTCTCATCCTTATCAATATAAACAAACAATTCACATCCAAAGAATCTAATAAATGAATAATCAACCTTTTTACCAAACCAAGCCTCCTCGGGTATGCCTCCATCTAAGGAATTTGAGGGTCCTCTATTTATCAAGTACATATATGCGCTCACCACTTCTCGCCAAAAAGAAGAGGTAGTCCCGCATGTAACCTCATGCTCATATCTATTTCCATTATTGTCTTGTTCATCCTTTATAACACCCCATTCTCGCTTATAGAGTTCTGAACTGTCATTTTCCTATGGATTCCATTCTTAGAACAATAATAATCAAACTCATTACAAAAATACTCCCCTCAATTATTTCGACCCGATACAATTTAGCTTAAGACATGTTTCATTCTCTACCAAGGCTTTCCATTTAACAAAAGTTTCAAATACATCATATTTATTTATAATACAATATACCCAAAATTTCCTTGTTGCATCATTAATAAAATTAACATAATAATTTGAACCCTTAAGAGATGATACCTGAGCCAACCCCCACACATCAAAATGTACCAGCTCCAACTTACTCTCTTTCTTCATAGGTCCAACCTTGAGAAAATTTACCCACTTTTGTTTCCCATATACACAGTTCTCACATAAATCTAAACCTATTTTTGTAAATTCGGGAAATTCTTCTTTTTGATCTACATGCCCTTATGGCTCATATGATTGAGCCCATAGTGCCACATTGTTATATCTACGTTTGAAGCCAAAAGATTACAAACATTAGTACTACCAGTGGTTAAATACAAGGTTCTAAACTTCTTACCTCTTGCCACCACAAGAGCACCCTTGGTAACCTTCCAAGAGTCGATGTAAATATCACAGTAAAACCATCATTTCCCAACTACCCGCCGATACCAAGTTTTTTCTTAATGTAGGAACATGTATGACATCCTTTAATAGCCATGTATTCCCATTATGCATCTTAACCTGTACAAAACCTTTTCTAACTATGGTGCAAGGATCATCATCACTAAGAAAAACATGCCCAAAATCCCCTTGAACATAATCAACAAAATAATGCATATGTGGAGTAGCATGGAAAGAAGCCCCGAATGTAAAACCCAAGATTCAACAATATTATGCAAAAAAAGAATCAAATCATCTTGGCAGAATTACCATTACCACATTCACCTCCTTATTTTCTTTTCTGTTGTTTATTCTTGTCCCAAATATCCAAACAATAATTATTTGCATGCCCAAAGCTTTCCAAAATACCAACATACCATCTTGCGATTTTGATTTTACCGATCTTTCAATTTTCCCATGACTTCCTCTATTCTTTTTTTTTTCCCTCTAGTTTCTACCATCAAAGAACTCCCTTAAGTATAAGATTTCCTAGATATTTTTATTCACATTTCCTCTCTTAGAATTACCCCTAAACAATTCTCAAACTTCAACTTTTAGTTAGATGGAATCAAGTTTCTTACCACCATTACCATATTATTCTAACTCTAAGACAAGGAGCACAAAATTAATAAATCCATAACTTCTTCATCAAATTCTATTGTAACCAAAGCTATCATATTCACAACCGTATTAAAATCATTCAAATGATCTACTACTAAAATATTCTTAGACATCTTCATACTAAACAAATTTTTCATTAAAAATATCTTGTTAGAGGAAAAGTTTTTTCGTATAAATTCCCTAATGCATCCATAAGTTCTTTTGTAGTATTTTCCTTTGAAACATTAAATAATACCAAAGATGCAAGACATATCTAGATTGTTCCAAGTGCCTTCCTATCCGAAAATCCCACTCCGCATTCATCATGCTCGAGGGTTTGTTCCCTTTCTCAGACAACAAAATATAAATATCCTTCGATAAAGGTAATCTTCCATCTACATCTTCCAAATACTAAAATTCTACCCATTGAATTTATCAATATTTGATCTTCCATCATCTATTATAGGTACCACTCAAGCTAAAACTTTCCTTGCGATTCAAAACTTTGAAAACTAAACCTCACTCGATACCAATTATTAGGAAATAAGGGATAAAATATGCGGAACAATCCCACACAAAATCACAATAGTAAAAACTAATACATATAAAGATATTACATATGTGAAATAAAAGAGCAAAAAATAAAATAACACAACACATAGAAAATATGTAGCTTGGTACACCTAATGTGGGCTACGTCCAACAAGAAACACTTTCTCGTATTTTTATTACAAGCCACCTCTTTCTCTCAATAAAATACCCATATCTATTTGGAGCTGTGCTCAACAAACTCTCCTAAATTCACACTTGAACTCACACACATCTACAATGATATGTCATCCCCACATCAATAGGCAACTACTTAAGTAGTTTTACAATACTGTGGGTATCAAAACCATGGACCAAAACCACCCCATAAACCTATGGGTCAAAAATCCTGCCCATATGAGAAGAACATGTTTCACAAGATATCAGGTACAATTTTTGAGGCCAAAATAATCAATACTTCAAAAAAATATGAAGAGTGTATGGTAATTTTAGTGTACAATCTTCAAAACTCACACACATGAATATAAGCTCTAAAAAAAAAAAACCACGTAATTTTTATGTTTCCTTGATCATAGGCCAAAATCTAGTCCATAATTGCGTGATTGATATAGGAGCTTCTAATTTAATTATGCCCAAACAAAATTTTGACAAACTTGGTCTGAAATATGACCTATTTTTAAAGTAGTTCATTTAGTTGGAGCACATGTGTAAAATCTTGGAGTCATTAGAGGACTAATCCCAACCTTACACGCATGCCCAAATTTCTTCATCCCTTAAGATGTCTTCATTATTGATATTCCTCCTTATTTTTCCTTGTGTATTTCTAGAGATTTCACTGCTAAAATTGGAGGATACTTATCATTAGATTGGTCTCACATATTGTTTAGAACAAGGTATGGCACAAAAGTTACAATAAGGTTTGATCCCATCTCAACAAGTCATATAGAGCCTTATATTCCTAGTGCTATCAATTCCAATTGTATGATCATAGATGAAGAAGACCAACTAGTTGACCAAGAATCGAGAACACTTCTTGAGGGAATTATAGATTTATTACTTGATGAATGGGATGTTATCCATTTTTACCTCTAGAAAAAGCTGGACAACTTGAAAAGTTGTGCTTGAAGTGCTTCATGGAGTTTTAATGGAGAACCTAGAATTTCGTGCTCAAAGAAAACCATACTTGGTGAAAGCGCCAATGCCGCAAAAAACCGTGCAACACCGTGAAAGCCACGTAACAAAAAAAAATGCACAAACTATAAAATCCATGCAACAATGCAAAATACACACAACGTTGCAAAAGCCACGTTGAAGCTGGAAAAGTCACACAAAAAGGAAAATGACAATTTTTTGCAGAACTTAAAATGACCATAACTTTTGACCCGTTGTTCCGTTCTTCAAAAAATTTATATCCTTGGAAATGTCTTGACATCCTCTATGCAATGGAAATTGGATTTATTAATTTAAGTGAAAATTCTCTAGCATGAAAAATTACAGTTCTAGGTAGCCCAACTACCAAAATTAATGAAGTATGGTGCCCATTTCTTCTTCCAGAAGCAATGTACAATGGGGGAATGGATTTGTAAGGATGCCCATGCTATTTTCATACATTTATTAAATATTTTTGGTGGGTGAATGTATAATTTTGAGTTTCCATATTATCCCTCTTATTTCTTTCCCATTTTCTATATATATTGTAAACACCTCTCATTTGAGAGGGGAGATATTATGGGAAATAGGGAAACTCTTGAAAATTTGTTCTCAATTCCATTGAGTAAGTAACTCTTCATATGATCTTGTAGAATGTATATGTGCCTCCATTTTATAGATGTAATGGATTATGTGATCGGTTGAAGTAATAAAATTGTGCATTGTGGTTTCTTTTAACCCTTTCTCATTTTCTTGCATTTATGTGCCTCTACATTATCATCTGTTGTGTTTTGTGCATGTTTTTTCTTCATTGATAGGTTCTTGTTGTTGTGTTTCATGGATATTTGGTAGTAAAAATGCATTTCATGGGACTCGTATTAAATCTATTCTAGTCTCTCTTAACTACATTTTACCCTTCAATTTCTCCCTCAACAAGAGTATTTCACCCCTTTTTCTTGGTGCTATCACCTCCTTAGTGTAGTATTTTTCATTTTTATAAAATTTCCTCTCTCCCTGGTCCCTGGGAATCATAGAATAGGAGTAAATAAGTGTATTTATAGCATTTAGGAGTAGTTTTGGCAATTATATTAGGAGAGGAACTAACCTTCTCTGGATTTTGATTTCATTTTTGTAAGTCCCACTCGTTTGAGATCACCCCATGTTTTCCAAAAAGTAGGGATCCATAGCCAAATATTCCAAACCGCTACTTTTTGACATAATAGTTTGGCACGCTCGATGGGAGTGAGGTCAATATTTCCATTTTATCGGATTGGATGTGTGTGTTGGTAAAATACTTTCCTTTGGAGGCTCATTCTGAGCACATCCAGCGACTCCGGTGTTTCACCTAATTCTTAGATCGTTTCTTTGAAGTGTTGATGAAACAGATAGGGTAACGGGTGTAGGAGGAATACCTGTTCAAATGTTGGTTGATGGGTTGTTGTGCGCGTATGACTTCCGGATCCACAGCTGATCATGAGAGCTTCCTTTTGGCTAAGAGGAACTACCTGTAATGAAAACAAGACCACCAAAAGGAATTAAACAATATGGGTAGTGAACTGCCTAGCGTATGCTAGATCTCGGGAAGTATGATACTTCCTAGATGGATGTCAATCCACTATTTTAAACAATTTAATGTTGTAAACAAAGTAAATCCTATTGTAATTAAAAATGATTTAGGTATCTCACTTAAAAACACAATAAGAAATAGATCTAATTTAACAAAGCTAAGCTAGAATAAATTCCAAAGATCAAATGATTGGTTCTAGGTCTCTGCAAGTTTGATATAGGTCTCGGGTAGATCACAGGTGAATGAGGGTGAGATGAAATTAGGTGGGTAGGTTGTTGTTCTAGGATGTGTGGGAAAATACAGAGATCGGTGTCAATCAATGGTGACTGACGGCGGTTAGGTATAATCGGTGCCGAGTTCTTTGTGAGATCTCTGGAAATGTCACAAAGAAAGTTGTGGTCTCCTTTGTGATTGCACAAAGGACTTTGGTGGGTCGAGATGAGATATTGGGTGACTAGAGTAGGCTTTGGTGAGGTTTTTAATGGGTATATGAAGGTGTAAATGTCGAGAGAAGGTCAATATGGGACAAGGTAACACTAGATGATAAAATGATGAAGACATGAAATAAACCAGGAAAGTATGATGTTATACTTACTTGGATTCCATTCTGAATGCTTGTGTGTAACGGATGGAGGTGTTGATGATGGGTTTGAAGGTTGCAAGTGATCACCAACTAAAGAAAATATTCTACATGGGCTACATGTACACTCCTCTTTGCTTAGATAGATCAGATCATGGCTGGGATGGCTATGTAGGAGAAGATGCTCAATCTCCTTCCTTGCATGTGATTTTTCACTGGAATTTCTCTCTGAAAATGTGTTTTCTCCCTAAGATGTGTTCTTACTCATCAATTTTCTCCTAATGTTTGCCAAATTTGGGAATAATATTTTCAAGGGTTAAAAGGGGTAACTGACGGCGGTCCGGCTTAACTGGTGATGGTTAGGGGTAACCGACGTCGGTCAAGGAGAGATTTCCTAGGTTTACTAAACTAGGGAGATCCTCCTGATTTCCTTGGATCTCATTCTGTTATCCCATGGATTAGTTTGAGATCCTCTTGTGAGCATGCGGGAATGTGGTTAGAGGGAATGTAGGCATTGATTTTTAGGGTTTGGGTAAGTCTTAGTTAGTTATGGTAACTTACTAAGAATAGGTCTTAGGTTGAGTTGGTTTGATGAGGTGTCTAAGTAAAGTGTATGTGTGGATATTATTTAAATAATAAATATAGTGAGGATAATGAATTAATTTAATTAGAGTAATTAAATTAATATTAATGGGGTGAAGGGGGTCATGGCTAGGTAAATGTAATAAAGGGTACTTATTGGTCGAGGTACGAAAGGGGAGTGTGACCTAATTTTAGTGTCTACATTTTCCCCTTTTGTTGCGTAGCTTGTATTGGTAAGTGAAGCTAACAAAAATAAGATGTGGTTGCCCCATGTGTGGGTGAAGGTGATCCCCCTCAAACCAAGAACTGACGAGGCAGCAGGCTGAAGCGGTAAGTGGTTTGATAAAAGGTAAATGTGAGGAAAAGGAAAGTGGGTATAGGGGAAAAGGGTCAAAGGTCTACTCGGGAAATCTAGGGAATGGGTCAGGGTCAAAGGTAACAACAGTCAAACGCACACACACATATAAACTATAGCACGCTACTGAGTTGAAGCACAGGAAAATATACATCATCTAAGGTCGATAGGTTTATTCGAACAAGGCTTAAGTGAATATAGTATCCAAAGTATAGGATATGGTCAGGAAACACAATGTAGGGTAGGTGTAGGAATGTTTAGGTATGTTTCGGTACACCAAAGGTAGGGTTGAGATAAACGGTCATGAAAATAGGCTAGGTAAGGTCATTAGGTCAATCAACACAGGTAACAATGCTGCAAGGTATAGCGAACACATGAGGTCAAAGGTCACTAGCGATGGTCTAGGTCCAAATATCTAGGTCATGGCATGGGTAAGGCCAAGGTAGGGGTAAAAGAATAAGAAGTCCCCAAAGGAGGAAGAATGGAGGTAGGAAGTGACGAGGTCAAGAAAGGTAAGGTAATGGGTTGGGTAAAGGTTGGATGAGGTAAAGGAGCAAGGTAAAGGGTGGGGTAAAATGGAAATGTGAGGGAAATGTGTAGGAGAGGGTGACCGATGGTGGTCATGGATAATCAACATCGATATAGGAAAATCAACGATAGTGAGGTAGGGCACGAGACCGATGCTGGTCAAGGGGAACCGGCGTCGGTTAGGTTAGGTTTGTTATAAAAACAAAAAATATGTGTTATTATAATTCATTTGTTATGTGTGAAGTGAAGAAATGACAAAAAAAAGAGAAAAGAGAGAAAAGTGTCTGGAGGAAAGGGACAAAGTGAGTGGCGTGGAATCTGATTTGATGAGGGTTGGGTGGGTGAGTAGTGGGTCCATAGAATTAGGGCGAGAGAGTTGATTGGTTGGAGGTTACGAGTAGGTATTTGGTGATGGCAGAGGGTGGATAGGGATTGGTGGACCACCGACACAAAGGCGGGATGACAGCGACGTGCCACCAAGATGAAAAGAACAGCGTGAGATAAGCGCCCAACACTACATTGTTGATTAAATAGAGTAGAGTTTTTTTATTTGTTATTTGTAGGGTTTTGTGGGTGTTTTGTTTGTTGTGGGTGGGAAAAATTTAAATTTGGGTATGGGGTAAATAATATACAAAAAGGAGGGGGAGGGGAGTAAATTTTATAGGTGGGGTGAGTGGGGGTCAAAGGAGTTTAGGTCATTGTAGGTGGGATAAAAGGGTGGGGAGGTTTATAGAAAAGGGGGTTTGGGAAGTCACGCAATTTTTGTGATAATTAATGTCAGTAAACAAAGTAAATCCTATTGTTATTTAAAATGATTTAGGTATCTCACTTAAAAACACAATAAGAAATAGATCTAATCTAACAAAGCTAAGCTAGAATAGAATCCAAAGGTCAAATGATTGGTTCTGGGTCTCTCGCAAGTTTGATAGAGGTCTCGGGTAGATCACAAGTGAATGAGGGTGAGATGAAATTAGGTGGGTAAGTCTCTGTTCTAGGATGTGTGGGAAAATATAGAGACTGGTGTGTTGGTCAGGGGTGGTGACATGGTTAGGTTAGGTGTAATCGGTGCCGCCATCGTGAGATCTGGAAATGTCACGTAACAAGCTTTTGGTCTCCTTTGTGATTGCACAAAGGACTTTGGTGGGTCGAGATGAGGTATTGGGTGACTGGAGTAGGATTTTGGTGAGGTTTTAATGGGTATATGGAGGTGAAAATGTGGAGAAGGTCAATAGGGGAAAAGTAAACAATGGATGATAAAATGATGATGAAATGAAATAAACCAAGAAAGTATGATGTTATACTTACTTGGATTCCATTCCTGAATGCCTGTGTGTGAGGGATGGAGGTGCTGATGATGGGTTTGAAGGTTGCAAGTGATCACCAACTGAAGAAAAGCTTCTACATGGGTTGCATGTACACTCCTCTTTGCTTGGATAGATCAAGATCATGGTCGGGATGGTCATGTGCAGAGAAGATGCTCAATCTCCTTCCTCATGTGAGTTTTCACTGGAATTTCTCTCTCAAGATGTTATCTCTCCGAGATGTGTTTCTTGCTCATCAAATTTCTCCCAATGTTTTCCAACCTTGAGAATAAGGTAGTTTAGGGGTTAAAAGGGGTAACCGATGGCATGGTCCAGCTTAACCGGTGATGGTTAGGGGTAACCGACGTCTGGTCAAGGTGGGATTTCCTAGGTTTACTAAACTAGGGAGATCCTCTTGATTTCCTTGATCTCATGTCATTATCCCATGGATTAGACTGAGAGCCTTCTTGTGAGCATGTGGGAATGTGGTTAGAGGGAATGTAGGCATTGATTTTTAGGGTTTGGGTAAGTCTTAGTTAGTTATGGCAACTTACTAAGAATAGGTCTTAGGTTGAGTTGGTTTGATGAGGTGTCTAAGTGAACTATATGTGTGGATATTATTTAAATAAGATATTTAAATAATAAATATAGTGAGGATAATGAATTAATTTAATTAATTATTAAATTAATAATATTAGTGGGGTGAAGGGGGTCATGGCTAGGTAAATGTAATAAAGGGTGCTTATTTGTCGAGGGACAAAAGGGGAGTGTGACCTAATTTTAGTGTCTACATTTTCCCCTTTTTGTTGTCGTAGCTTGTATGGTAAGACGCTAACAAAAAAATAAGATGTGGTTGCCCCATGTGTGGGTGAAGGTGATCCCCTCAAACCAGAACCGACGAGGAGGCAAAGCAAGTCAAGTGGTGAGTGGTTTGATAAAAGGTAAATGTGAGGAAAAGGAAAGTGGGTATAGGGGAAAAGGGTGAAAGGTCTACTGGGAAATCTAGGTAATGGGTCAAGTCAAAGGTCAAAGGTAGCAATAATCAAACACACGCACACGTATAAACGCAAAGCACGCTACCGGGTTGAAGAGCAGAAAACTCTACATCATCTAAGGTCGATAGGTTTATCCAAACAAGGTGAAGTGAATCCTAGTATCCAAGGTATAGGATATGGTCAGGAAACACAATGTAGGTTAGGTTAGGTGCAGGAATGTTTAGGTATGTTCCCATACACCAAAGGTAGGGTCAGGATAAATGGTCATGACAATAGGCTAGGTAAGGTCATTAGGTCAATCAACACAGGTAACAATGCCACAAGGTATAAAAACACATGAGGTCAAAGGTCACTAGTGATGGTCCAGGTCCAAATATCTAGGTCATGGCATGGGTAAGGCCAAGGTAGGGGTAAAAGAATAAGAAGTCCCCAAAGGAGGACAAATGGAGGTAGGAAGTGATGAGGTCAGGAAAGGTAAGGTAATGGGTTGGGTAAAGGTTGGATGGGGTAAAGGAGCAAGGTAAAGGGTGGGGTAAAGGGGAAAAGTAAGGGCAATGTGTAGGTGAGGGTGACCGATGGTGGTCATGGATAACCGACGTCAGTATAGGAAAACCGACGATGGTGAGGTAGGGCACGCGACCGATGCTGGTCAAGGGGAACCGACGTTGGTTAGGTCGGGTTTGGGTTATAAAAAAAAAAATCACATTTTTATTATTCATTTGTTATTTGTGAAGTGAAGAAATGACAAAAAAAAGAGAGAAAAGAGAGAAAAGTGTCTGGAGGAAATGGGACAGTGAGCTGGCAGTCTGATTTGATGAGGGTTGGGTGGGTGAGTAGCGGGTCCATGGATCAGGGTGAGAGAGTTGATTGGTCGAGGTCACAGAGTAGTTATTGGTGATGATGGCAGAGGCTAGAGAGGGATCGGTGGACCACCAAAGACACAAATGTGGCATGACATGCCACCGAGAGATGGCAAGTGATGACGAGGTAAGCGCCTAACTCTACATTGTGATTAGATAGATTAGAGGTTGTGGTATTTGTTATTTGTAGGGTTTTTGTGGGTTTTTGTTTTTGTGGGTGGGAAAAAAATAAAATGTGGGTATGGGGGAATAATGGAAAAAAAAGAGGGGGAGGGTAGTAAATTGTATAGGTGGGGTGGGTAGGGTCTGGGGGAGTTTAGGTCATCAGTAGGTAGGGGGTAAAAGGGGCAGTGGGGGAGGTTTTAAAAAGGGGGTTTGGGAAGTCATGGAATTTTTCACGATATGATGACTGATCTGCAGTCAAGCTTGGCCAGTTGGGTAGAACCGGGATCAGTCACCAAACAGGTGACCGATGCCAGTTAAGTGGTAACCATGGTGGTAAAGATGAACTGAGTAGTGGTCACCAAAAGTGACCGATGCCAGTTTAAAGGTGACCAAAGTCGGTTAGAATAAACGGTACTGGTCAAGATTTTAGGCACAAGGGTGCAAAAGTGATGTAGGTTAGGTGGTTGAGATGGGTAGGGTAAAAATAGGGTGGAGGGTAATGATAATTGGTGAATATGGTCATGGTAAATAGGGATTAATGTCGTGTTTGCTTGGATTAGATGTAGGGGAGAGTGCAGTTACACATGTGGGATAGGGTTCCACCTCTACTGGTGACATTACATGGCTTAATGACCCCTTTGGAGCTGCAACATGTGGAGGCAGTGGGCTTGAGTGGGATTCGGTGCTACCGACATGTTGTTTGGCAGCCCAACTTGATGGTCACACTCATCGATAGATGGGACTCCGTGACCAACACGTTCCACCTTCCGATGGGTGAGATGACTATCACCCTGGAGGACATGTTCAGATTTTCATGGTTACCCATATTGGGTGCCCAAGTTTACTCTATCTCCTCCGAGGCCTCAAGAGGAGCTGATCGGGATAGTTTTTGGTGAGGGGGTGGTGGATCTGAGATTCCATAACCAATTTGAGCTATGGAGAGATGTACCTAGCCCATCCGGATGAGACGAGGCTAGTGGTTCTATTGATGGAGGTAGTGTGCTGCTATGCACTACGCCGATGCAGAGGGTGGATGCTTTCCCGATCACTGATGGGGGTGCTCCATGATATGATGGTAGCATGAGACACACTTTTCCTGGGCACCAACATTCTTGGTGTAGCTATACCGAGAGTTGTGGCATATATGGGTGGTCAGCAGTTTAGCCAGTTTAGTGTGTGTGTATTTATATACTACTGTTGGGCCTATGAGCACATAGTAGTTGTGTGTTCGACCTATATAGGATGCCCCCGAGTAGATGCATTTCCCATGAGATGTGTGTGGGTGGGATACAGAGATGGGGTGTGTTGTAGGAGAGTGGAGATCGGATAGGCCGACATATGATGTGGCCCATTTTCGGTAGTTATTGGAGGGGTTGTTTCAGAGTGGACATTATCGGAGGCCATATGTGGGATTCCCCTCATATAGGCACATGCATGAGGAGCTAGCTGAGCTAGCCTAGAGAGGTGGATATAGTGGTCACCGTGTGCCGGGAGGATGAGATGATCCCTGCAGAGATAGGTCCGATGTCAAGTTTGGGCTTTACACAGATATTCCTCCATCCTTCCCACAAGATCGAGAGATGACGTGGAGAGGCCTCCTCTACCTCTACCATAACCTACAAGTGCCTACATGGGAGGAGGAGGAGGAGCCAAGTGGATCGGTGGATAGATGATGCCGATGTATGTACAGATAGGTAGTAGTAGTGGTGGGTGGCTCAAGCTATGAGCCATACCACCTAGACCGGGCAACCTGACTTAGCTACCATTACAAGCAGCAGAGAGAGACGCCCTATAAAGGGGTAGGTAAATGATGTTGATCACCTAGATAGGTATATGTACACACACCTAGAGGGGTCGAGAGGGTAGAGGTAGCAGAGCTATGAGTACAGTGGCCATCCGCAGGCCCATGGATGGAGAGGGGAGGGAGGAGAGATGGAGGAGATGGAGATAGAGATGGTCGTGGTGGCAGCCTTATCGGCTGTGTGGTAGGTTTATAGGCTATTGGCCACAGCCAGGCAGATGGGGCCTTACAGCCTATATATAGCATGGGGCCTTATAGGGGCACCACCATACAGGCATAGGGGTAGGGGCACCACCACAGCACAGGGAGCTGGTCCCAGTTCATAAGTCAGTAGGCAGGCAGGTACAGGTAGGCACAGGGCCGAGACCTATGGGACCACCACAGACCATGCCTGTATCTAGGTTACGGGATGCCCTAGGTGAGGTGAGATATTATCAAGATCAGCTCATGGTGGCTGGGATAGACTTCCTATCCTATGGAGAGTACAGAGCACAACAGGCATCCAGTGAGAGGATGAGATCCCACACACATAGTGTGGAGAGCACAGAGGTCAGTGAGCTCCGAGGCCCGATCAGGAGAGGCCACCAAATGCATGGATGACCAGAGCTAGGTGATGTGCCAACAGGGACACAGGAGGCCGAGGGTGCAGGTGACACAGAGATGGAGGACATCCGGTGAGATGCCTGAGATGTGGTCACTTGATTTTTGATGTATACTAGTGATTTTTGATATATATGCGGCCTATGTGCCGAAGGTAGTTGTATTTTTTATCACATACCAGCCACGTGTGCCAAAGACAGTGAGGATGTATGAGTGATTTTTTTGTATATTTTGAGCATATACCGGCCTGTGTGCCAAGATATTTTGTATTGATTCATTCATTCTTTTTGTATATATGGACCGACCATGTGTACGATGACATTTTTATTATATATATATATATATATATATATATATATATATATGGCTTGCATATGCCAACATTTTTGAGATGATGGACATGATGAGATAGACATGTATATTGAGATACACATTTATTGATTTATATGATGAGATTCATGGTATTTCGTGATTTGTTGATGTGTGTATGAGACATTTTTTATGGCTTGTGTTAGATGAGATATGGATTTGTTACTTTAATGTGGTTTGAAATTAGGTGAGTTAGGCATGATGGAGTTAGGTTGGTTTAGGATGGATCAAAGTAAAGGTTATAGGCATGGATCGAGTTAGTTGGTTAGGCATGGATGAGTTAGTTTAGGCATGGATCGAGTTAGGTTAGGCATGGATCGAGTCAGTTGGTTATAGGCATGGATCGAAAGTAGTTATGGTTATAGGCATGGATGAGTCGAGTTTAGGCATGGTTGAGTAGGTGGTTAGGGTTATGCATTGATCAAAAAGTAGGTTTAGTTATGATTCATTATTTTTTGGCAATGAATGATACTATGGGTCATATGTGAAATGTTGTATAATCTATGCATAGTGATGATAGAGAGATGGTAGGTGTAATAAATGTATGTTGTGGTAAGCAACTTGTTATGTATGTGGCTTAATTTCCAATTTTGTTATAAAAGGGGAACTAAGTGAAATGTGATGTAAATGGTGAGTTAGGCATGGTTGATGAATTTTTTAGGGTAGAGAATGGCCGAGCTAACCTCCAAGGGCCCCATGCCCTTAGAGTGCTACCTACATAGTCCCAAAGTGAAAAGGGACCTCAAGCCGATGTAGTTCTCCCATGAGCTAGGGAAGAATATGAAAATGAGTTGGTAGGTTTTTGGGCATGTTGTGGGTTTAGGTTTAATAGGTGTGGGTAGATTATAGGTAAAAGGATGTAGGTGAAGGTGATTATGGTGAAAGGGGAGGATTACCTCAAAGGTAAGCATCGAGGACCAAGTCCTGTATAAGGTAATCAAAATGTAAACAAAGATGGTTAAAAGATAAGAGGGGGCAATAAAGCCACCTGATTGGGTAGGATCATACCGAGTAGATCATACCTTGGAGGGGGTGATGAACATAAGACCCAAAAGACATTGCATGATTAATGTTTCTATGATGAAGGTAGTCACAGATCACCAAATGTCTAAATTCCAAGATGTCCCTTGAGGAAATTGAGGAAATGAGAGTGGAAATGGTAAGGAGGGTGAAAGGTAGTTAATTTTATATGTTTTGAGTGACAGGATTTTGGGCAAGGGGTCCTAGGTCACAATGGGCAAGTCCATGACTAAATTTTTTTTTTTGTTTTGATAGATTGATCGATGTGGGAAGTCTATATGGGATAAATAATATGGTACTCCTTGAGGTCTTCGTGAAGAAGTTCGATCGATGGGAAGCTTTGGTTTTCTCTTTTTTTTTTTTTTTTTTTTTTTTTAAAAGCTTCACATAGTTGTCCTTCGAGGGAGAAGTCTATTTATAGCAGCAATTTTGTCGAGAGGAAGATGTCCTTTTGAGGGAGTCATCTTTTATTAGAAGTTTGACTCAAGGAGTTTGGTCCCATGTGAGGTCTTTGAAATCATGGACAAGACCAAGGTGGAGGATAGGACTCTTGTTCAAAAGGCAAGGTGGAATGACCATGGGATCTCATCTAAAGGTAGATGAAAAGTATCCATGAGAATCATGCTATGTGCAGTGCCATGGTACACATATTCAAGAGAAGATAACAAGTGATGGGTACTCACATGATTCTTGTTTAATCATTAGGGAGGTGTATGGAGTGGATAGCGCTCAAGGGATGAGCCTGTAAAGAGACAAAGGGTGAGGTAGGACAATGAGTCAACAATAGAATGGTCAAAGATGCAATGTGTTAAGGGGCTCAGGTTTGGGTTTACCATCAAGTGAGGATAAACGATAGGCACCCGATCCATAGGTATGAGTTATGATGTATGGTCCAAGCCAATTAGGAGAAAATTTTCCCCGTTTACTTTTTTTTGCTTTGGTTACGTGTTGATTTTCTTTCAAGACAAGGTCACCGACTTGGAAGGTTCATTCATGAACACGTTTTGTCATAAGCACATTTGATACGTTGTTGGTAAACTTGAAGGTGATCCAGAGTGTTAAGATGACATTCATCTAATAACTCTAGTTGTGCTAAGTGGTCCTGATGAAAGTCATCATCAGTAAGCATGTCATGGAGAGAAATGTGGAGTGAGGGGATCTAGACTTCGAGAGGCAAAACAACCTCTGTACCGTAGACCAGTGAAAAGGGTGTGGCCGCAGTGGAAGTGTGAATACTAGTGTGGTATGCCCATAGGGAAAAAGGAATGTGTGTATGCCAATCCTTCCCAGTATCATCAACCACTTTCATGAGAATTTTGTTGAGGGTTTTGTTAGTGGATTTGGCTTGGCCATTGGTTTGTGGGTAATAAGGTGATGAGAAACTAAGTTGAATGCCGAAGGTGTCACAAAGTTTTTGCAGTTTTTTTTTGAATTGTTTTCCATTATCAGTGATGAGGTGATGAGGAACACCAAAGTGACAAATGATGTGATGGTTAATGAACTCACATATCTTCTCAGCTTTCATGGAGATGAGTGGTATGGCTTCCACCCATTTTGTGTAGTATTCGGTAGTAGTTATGATCCATTGATGGCATTGGGAAGAATGAGGATTGATTTCTCCGACAAGATCCAAACCCCATTGAGAGAAGGGCCAAAGGTCACGAGTGACCTGTAAGGCATGACTGGGTGTATGATGAAGGTTGGAATGTTGTTGACATTTTACACAATGTTTGACATAGTCACAACAATCATGGTTAAGGGTCGGCCAATAATAGCCTAGGTGAAGAATACGCTTAACAACAACAAGGCCACTAAAGTGACCTCCACATATGCCATCATGAACCTCCTTAATGGTATAAGGAATTTCAGAACTTGTGAGGCATCGTAAGAGAATACCATCAAAGCCATGTTTTATAGAGGAGTCCCCCCAAGAATGATGAAATGAGAGACCTTTTTAAGGAAGGCGCGTTGTCCGTTATGGGTGAGATCAGGAGGTAAGATGGAGAGAGAAAGGTAGTGAGTATTGTTTATACCAAAGGTCACTGGGTCGTGGGGGTGTTGGTTCCGATTGAGTAAACATCATGAGGTAAATAAAGAAGGTGAATGGAGGCATCAGATGTGACAAAGATTTTGGAATCGGCAGGGGAAGTGGGTATTTGGGAAGCTAAGTAAGCCATGGTATATCGGAAAATTTGTTGGTTGAACGTGGGATGGTTCAAGGGTGTAACGATCAAAGGTGGTCAAAAGTATGTCTACATGATGTTTATACTTTTGAAGTATCTCATTATGACATTGGTACATACCATTGACTTGGTTTGATGACCAATTGTGAATCACCAAAGATGTGGATTGATTTGACATCTAGGGCATATGTGGCTTGAGACCTAGTACGAGCGCTTCAGTACTGGCAATATTGTTGGTGCATTCAAAGTCTAGTTTGAAAGACAAAGGCATGGGTTCTCCATCTAGAGGAATGAGGATAATACCAGCCCCCCCCCACCGACACTGGAACCATCAAGAAAAGTGTCATTTGGTAAGGGGTTTGTCAGGAAAGAGTAGAATTGACTCATCAGAAAGTCAAAATTAGAGGGTCGATCCCCGAAATAGGTGCATCACCTATTGGTTGGGTGGGTGATAGCTTGGCCCTGATGGACTTTTGATGAATGAATTTGAGGTCAAGATCAGCTAAAAGCATAAGCCATCATGTGCACATGCTGATTTTGATAAGGTTTGGCATACATGAAGTGTAAGAGTGGTGTTGGTCATGACATAGGTTTTGTGGTGAGTAGGTAATGGCAGGAGTTTGGTGGCAATGAAAACTAAGGCTAAGAAAAGTTTTTTTTTGGATGGTCAGTATCGGGTTTCATAGTCCAAAAGAGTATGGCTTATGTAATAAACCACCGCTCCCGTGTTGTTCATCGCGATGAGTGAGCATGGCTCCCAAGGAATGATCAAGTAATGATATGTATAGGTAAAAAGGTTGATCATCTTTAGGTGGAATGAGTATGGGTGGTTGGAGAAGGTATTGTTTTAGGGCCTCAAAAGCTTTGTGATAGTCATCATCCCATTTAAAGGAGACATCCTTCCTAAGAAGATGATGAAATGGTTGACACCGATCAGATAATTGTGAAATGAAATGGTGAATGGACTGCAATTTACCTTGCAGCTATGGAGTTGTTTAAGGTTAGTAGGTGGAGGCATTTCGAGGATGGCCTTGACTTTTAGTAGGTCAACTTCTATACCATGGAGGGAAACAATAAATCCCAGGAGCTTTCCTGAGAGAACCGTGAAGATGCACTTTTTAGGTGAAAGGAAGACACAATATTTAATGAGGTGGTCAAAGATGGTTTTGAGGATGGTGAGGTGCTCAGAGTGACATTTAGATTTGGCCAAGAGATCATCCACGTAATCTTCCAATATGTGATGCATGATATCATGGAAGATGTAAGTCATAACACACTGATATGTAGCACCAGCATTTTTAAGGCCAAAAGGCATGACTCGATAGCAAAAGGTTCCCCAAGGGGTGATGAATGTGGTCTTGTGTTGATCTTCTGGGGCAAGAAAAATTTGGTTATAACCCGAGAAGCCATCCATGAGTGAGAGCATCTCATGACCAGTGGTGAGGTCAACCAGTTGATCAATACCGGGCAAGGGAAAGTCATCTTTTGGGTAGGCTAGGTTGAGGTCATAAGTCCATGCAAATGTAGAGTCCCCCTATTGCTTTAGTAATAGGGACAATGTTAGAAATCC
Source organism: Taxus wallichiana var. yunnanensis (assembly GCA_018340775.1). NCBI lineage: Eukaryota > Viridiplantae > Streptophyta > Pinopsida > Cupressales > Taxaceae > Taxus > Taxus wallichiana. Next base: position 244,621,415 of record CM031243.1, on the reverse strand, counting down.
AATGAGGATAATCAATGGGTAAGATGAAGGAAAAAAAGAAGGTGCTGAAGTTCTTCTTTGATGAGAAGAGCAATGCGAGGGTGCATTTTCCTCAGCTTTTGTTTGATAGGTTTGGCATCGGGAATGGTTATGATATGTGGACCACTATGGGGGATATACCGGGCATGTCTGCGTAAGACCAAGTGAAAGTGTGGTTATGATCTCGAGAGAAAAGAAGTGATGGCTTCCTATTCAATAACATCTAAAGATTGTCCGATCTTTAGGATGTGCGGGTCATCCTGAGTATGAATGTTGATCTCGATAGTCGATTCATTCAACATGGTTTACATCTCAGAGGGTAACGACCGATGAATATATGAGTCTTCTACACCAAGGTAGGTGAGTATGGATTCATCATCCTGACATTGAATGATGTTAATTATAGGTGTGTCATCATCGATCATTTCAGATATAAGAATGGAAGAGTGGAAGGGGCCACCTTCACGTTGATAAGTCAAAGGCCCCAAGGAAATGGTGTTTATGAAAAAAAAGTTAGGGGGATAGATTCAGGATCCATCGACTCCATCGGTGAGGGTGGTGATGAAGGTGGAGCAGGTGAAGGTGGTGATGAAGATGAAGGTGGAGAAGGGCTAGGGTCCTCAATGAGTTCAATGCGGGCCTGTTTGGTAGGAGGTTCTGGGGAAGCCGATACCACTATGGTCATTATGTTTGTGGGTGGTACATGGAATAAATGGTATGGTGGCCTTGCTCATAAAATCCAAAACCAAAACCCTTCCACACACAAGGCAGACAGGAAGGTGTGGGTGAAATGGTGATTGGTAAGTGATTGGAAGTCAATGGAAAATGGGTGGGTTTGTGATGGTGGTTCAGGTGTGTAAGTGGTAGTATCAAGTCCCCCATAGGTGAGACTAGTATGAAGATGAGGAGGACCATAAAGGAGGCATTCTCCTATATGGTGATCATAATGAGGGTGTTGGTGAAGGCTTCCATACTCCGTGTGGAGTAAGGAATGTGTTGACACTATATAGGTGGTACTCCCCAGAGTGAGGCATTGAAAAACACCTTCCAAGGGATCAAGTGGTTGGTATGTAGGTAGTTGGAATGGATGATGTGTGTCGAGGTCGATGGAGGTGGAGTTAATGGATTGGGAAGCTAATGGGTCAGCCATGGAGGTTATAGTAGTGGTAGGAATGGAGGAGGTATGTGTGGTGAAAGAAGTGGCTGTACTAGTAGGTGGAGGTGTAGGTGAAGTGGTATTGGTCAGGAGGTAGATGGCTTGACAGGTATGAGCACATCATTGGGTTGGTAAAGCATGTCGCATGTTTTCAAAGGTGATGGGTCACTGGAATGGTATAAGTGTGTCCTTCATGTTCAAACTTTACACAATGATGCAAAGTGGAAGGAACGCAACCCATGACATGGATCCGTGGTCTACCAAGCAACAAGTTATATTGAATTCCTCCAAAACATAAAACAATTCTGAAATAGCAGGGGCCCACGTGAATGTGAAGGATGATGAAAGTGCCTAGTGTGGAGGTGATAGCATCATTGAATGAATGCAACATGACCGGATGTTTATGCATGCAATTGTAGGTATGCACATTTGAGAAAATGCATGGGATGAAATGATGTTAATGCTAGCACCTCCATCAATCATCACATGGTGTACCCATATGTCATCAATGTGGATAGAGATGAAGAGGGCTGGGTCCGGGGTCATTGGTGTGTGTGGCGATCTCCTCCTCCGAGAAGCTAAGGGAGGCCACTTGGTGAACAAGGTGGGGTGAGATGAAGGTGGTAATTTGGTGAGAGAGGCTACATGATGGGGTGTGATAATGGAGGCTATGGGTGTAGGGTCATTGGGTAAAACCTCAATAGATTGAAGAACCTCCATGAGGGCTTGACGATGGGATTCTGAGGTTTGGATGAGGTCATATAAGGACATTTTGAGGGGAGATTGGTGTAATTGTTTGAGCATGGTGTGATGTGTGATGCCATTAGAAATGGGGTACATGGGGCCATGGATAGTTATTTTAGGTATGGGTGTAGATGGTATGTTGGGTATAGGATTGGTTGGTGGTCAGTTTGCCTTTTTTTTTTTCCCTTCACACATGTGTAGTGATGTGTATCATGTTGATTTGAGGGGAGTTGGAAAATGGAGAAGGTGTAGGATGAGTGGTATAATGACATGAAGGGAAAAACCTACTGGAGGAGAAAAGCCTTGTGAGGTGAGTGGGTGCAACGACATGGGGTGGTGGGTGGCAAGTTCTCTGATGTGAACCATGTTAATTTCAAATCTTGAGGGTGGCTCTAGGAGTGGTGAGGGTGGAGGTTGTGGTTGTTGAGTGGGCAGTGTGGGAATGGGTGTCGGTGAAGAAAGATCCTCATCAAGAAGGTCATCATCATCAAAGTTGGTTTTTGGTGGACACAATTGGATAAGGATGGTTTTCAAGGCCTTGTAGTTCTCCACATCATGCCCTGACACATGATGGTATGTGCAAATTTTAGTATCATCAAACCCTTTTGGCTTGGGTTTGAGGGGGTCATAAGGTCAGAGTGGTGGTAATGTGATAACAAAGGTCTCGAGGAGGTTGGTTAAAATTTTGGCATAGGACCCTGCTAGTGGATCACAATGGGAAGTGAACGTGGGTTTGGGTGTAGGTGTGGTTGATTGTCGAGGAACTATTTTTGGAAGAGGAGGAATGGGTCGAGCTATGGGTTTAGGTGCCGGTGTGGTTTTAGGTATCGGTCGTGTTTGTTTGGGTAGGGGTACAATAGATGAATGGGTAGGAGGGTGTGTGGTTGTTTTGACTACCTTATTGTGGGGTAGTGGGGTTTTTTTTTGGGTTGCACCTTCTTGGGTAAAGGTGATGTGGGTGTATGAGGTCTAGAAGGAAAAGTAGATGGAGGAAGAGGGTGAGTTACCCATGGGGATAATGGGGGTGCTGTGAAGGTAGATGACATGGGTCATACTTGGGGTGTGAGGGACAATGACTGAAGTGTAGTGGGTAGTGAAGCAATAGCTGAGGGTATTGGAGGTATTGGTGGTAAAGAGACTGCAGGTGTGGGTGTAAGTCATGTTGTGTGCCTGGGTAGGTTAGAGGTTTGTGAGGAAGGAATGGGTTGTTGTGTTATTGGTTTATGGATGGGTGAAGGTTGCTTGACCATGTTGGGAAGCTGAGGTCTTAAGACAGATGGGACAAGTGTGGGTGTGATTGGTGTGGTGGGGTATGAGGTCGATGAGTTTGTTTCTTTGGTTTGGGTGTTAGAGTAGGTGTGGTATTGACGTTGGAGGATGTAGCTAAATCCAGTTTAATAGGTGGATGAGTAAGGCTGGTGGTCGGGTGACCCCTAAAGTGGTAATAGGTTTAGTTGAGGAAAATGTTGTAGGTGTGGGTTTGGGTTTAGATGTAGGTTGGGTTATGGGTAAGGGTGTGGTTTGAGTGCTAACAGGTATCATGGAAGGGGTTGCAGATGAGAGGTGGTTGTATTTGGTTTGATTGGTCGAAATGTGTTTGGGTAGATAGTGGAGGTATCAGCGAGGGATCTCTGCATCTGTGTTGAGAGGGAGTAAGAGGTGTGCCCCCATAGTAAAGCCCTATCCACATAATCTAAGTGATCACCAAATGTGAGAATGAACACATGTCTGTGGGTGGAGTTGGTGAGGACCTAATGGAAATTCCCATAAAATGTGTCTTAGAGATGGGGAATTGGCTAGCTTCAGCTTCCGTGGGTAAGAGAGCCGAAAGTAGGTCTGGTGGGATTTTGGGTAGCTGATGGAGAATGCTCGCCAAGAGGCAAAAGGTATCTCAACTGGGTCTATGATAGGTGGAGGAGATGATGGGAGCTCCTCTATAAGTGGAGGAACAGATGGGTGCTCCTCTGTGGGTGGAGGAGGTAATGGGTGCTCCTCTGTGGGTGGAGGAGGAGATAATGGGAGCTCCTCTATGGGTGGAGGAGGTACTGTAGGTAAAGGTTCTCTAAGTGGTGAAGCTAGGGGTGAGATGGGCTCAATGTTAGTGGAAGACCCCTCCGTAGGTGATGAAGGAGATGAAAGGTGTTCCTCTATTGGTGAAGGAACAAGAGGTTGGTTCCAATGTGGAAGGAGGATTTCGGGCTAGGATCTCCTCTATGGAAGGAATATGGGGTAATTGGGAGGTGACAGGTACCTCATTAAAGATAGCGTGAACCTCATGGGTATGGGTATCGTGAGTGGATGTCTCACCGGTTTGATTGGATGAAGGGGCATGGTTGGGAAATGGTTTTTGAAGATTTGTAGATTTTGGTTGGGGGTGGCATTGGGATTATCCATAGTTAACTCACCTTTCTCGAGCATTTCTTGGACAATATTCTTGAAAGTGATGTAGTTTCCGTCACTATGACCCTTTACTCGATGATAGTTATAGAAATCATGTTCTTTATACCATGTGGGCATGGGGGTGAGTAGGTCAAAACCAAGTGTGTGGTTTTATAGGTGGAAGGGTGATGGCTCGGCTTTGATAAGATTTTCTAAGACAAAAGAGTAAGGTTCCCCAATTGGGGTATATTTTCACGCTGCTCTCATCTGAATTGAAAAGTCTGGACAGGTGAGAGATTAGATGAGGGTGTAGCCTGATTTGATGGATGAGCTGGGCTGGCCTTGAGTACCACTACGTTAGTGGTGCCCTTAGATTTTGAATAATTGGTTTGTGGTTTGGAAGAAGAAGAGGTATCATTCGACTTGAATGTTGAATTCTTATTACGTAATTGGATTTTCTTCTCTTCGATGGCCCAAATCTCTAACTTTTGTGCCATAGTGAATGCCTCATCAAATGTTGGAAGGTTTGGACCTGCAAGGTCGGGGAGATATGTCTAGCGCAAGCCCATGTGAAGAGCTCGATGAGTTATTTTGTGGTAGTTGGAAGGTAAGTTGATTGATTGATCAAAGTGCAATGCCAAAAGTGAAAAAATCTATGATAGATTCATCCTCATACTGATGTGTGGAATATAGATCGGTCATGGTAACCTTCTTGATGATATTGATAGAGAAATGATCCAAGAAGGCTTGGGCTACCTGATTGAATGAGAATATAGAGTGTTTAGGTAACCCACTATACCAATCTAATGCAGGTCCAGTGAGGGACATGGGAAAGGTTCTCAAAAGCAAGGCATCATCATGAGTGATCAGATAACACCCATGTTTGAATGACCACAAATGTTGTTGTGGGTCTTCTTTGCTATTGAAATGATTGAATTTAGGCATTTCCCAATGCACATGGTATGAATGGATAGGAATGGATGGGTGAATAGGCTCATTGCAAATCTCATCATAGGTGAGAGTGTTATGGGAGCCGGAAACCGATGCCTCCAATGTCTGCATCTTGTCCAACATCAATTTAATTAGGTCATTGGTGGGTTGTGATGATTGGATGCCTCCCGTAGTGTGAGAAGGTTGGTTTTGGGCATATAATGGGGGTGGCACTCCAGTGTATGGGGCTGCCATGTAGGGTGGTGGAGAAGAAGGTAGTGAAATAGGGGTACGTACCCTAATGAATAATGGATGGATGAAAGAGGTTGTTGGTAGTATGTATATGGGGGTGGAAGGGTCATGGTAACCCTAGTGGCAATAGGGGCTAATGATTGTGGAATGGAAAGAACCACATTCTGAAATGGGGTAGGGGTCACCGACACAGGAGGTGGGAATGTAGCTATAGGTATGTGTGAGACATTAGGGGTGGATGAGGTTGTGTTTGGGGTAGTCATCGAGGGTATGGTGGATGTAATGGGTGCCACAGAGGTAAGCAGACATGATGATATCATAATGGGTATAGGACCTAACTAACGTGAAATGACTACGGGGGTAAGGTGGATGTGGGCAAAGCACAAAGAGCTGGAGATGGGGCCGATGTGGGAGTGGGTGTGAGAGTCGGGGGATAGATATGGGCATGTCATATATCAACTGACCCGAGGCATCTCGAGTGGATGAGTGGGAAAGGTAAAACTGCAAGGCAGCAGGGTTTTGGTCAAGGAGTCATGTGAACTCCTCATCTCTAGTAGTGATAGTAATAGGTCTGGATGGGATCCATGGCTGGTGATAAAATGGAAGGTGGTGAAGGACTAGGTGGGAGTGGTTGACAACTGGCATGAAATACGAGTGCACTTGCTTGTCTTCGGGTCAACACCATGTGAACCAAGATCGATCGTGTAGGGTAGGGTTGCTTCTCTGTAAATGACACAAGAGAACAACAAGAACAGTGAATCTAGTGACAAAAAGTGGATTAAGTACCAAATGGTGGCTGGAATGTGAAATAGGCTAACCGATGTTGGTTAGGGAAAACCGACGCCGGTGAGGGGTAACCACTGCCAGTTACTATAGAAAATGACAGTGAGTAAACAATGAGGTAGAAGGTAAAATCTGATAGGTATGCCAAATCTGAAGATGTTTAAAATGTCAATGGGAATAATGACAGTGACAAAGACGGACTGAAAAGTGGAAGAAAGTGAAGTAAAATGTCCTTTTGAGTAGGTTAGCAAAAGGACTGAACCGATGTCATTGGGTATAACCGATGGTGGTCAGAGGTAACCGATGATGGTTACTGTGAAATTGAAACAATGATGAAAGAAAGTGGTTGTGAATTAAAATATGATGTAGAATCAGACCCAAAATTCTGAGAATGATGATGATATGGCCCAGCACACTCAGGTGAAGCCGAATACACCAGCTGTGATGAGGAGCATGCAAGGATGAACAAAAAAGTGATGAACGTGATCTCTCACCTCAAAATGCAAGCCAAGCAAAACACTAAGAAAATGTGATCCTAGGAGTGCCTTTTCTATTATGTTTGTTTAGCTTATGCTATTTAGGGACTGACACATGAATTGTGAAATAGATTTTTTGGTGAGGATGGCTTCCTACAAAGAAGGAGATCTAAAAGGTGAGGTTTTGGTATGTTATGGTGGGGGTGGGCTTCACTCTGAAGTATGACTCGACAGAGCAATGAGCTGGGTGCCCACTGTGTCATGATCGTGTGATCACCTACAACTTCTTCCAGGTAGGATGTTGTTTAAGAATGTATGTATTTTGAATTTTTGTGTGGTTTGGTAAGACTCAGAGAAAGAGAAAAGGATAGAAGTGCTTTTCTATGATTCATTTTGTCAACCATCAGCTGGGCATGACTTCCAACGTATAGGTTGCCCTCAATTAATGTGAGCTAATGCAATAAATCAGAATGGAATGCACTTATTTTTAAACCCAAATCAAAAATGTGAAATTGGATGACACAATAAGATGAAGAGGAAGAGGGATGCTCTTTCACTACAATGCAGAAAACATGAAGAAATGGTTCTTTTTAATTACACCAAAAGAAAAGTTTCCTTTAGAGAAAATAGAAAGAAGAGGTGGATTACCAAGGAAGAAAATTAGTGTGTACGCTTTTTAGAAGGGAAACAAACACACAATTTTTTTCCTAGGAATGAATGAAATGCAAGGAACCCTGATGGGTCCCACCGGGCATGCCAAAATGTTTCACCTGATTCTTAGATCATTTCTTTGAAGTGTTGACAAAACAGATAGGGTAATGGGTGTAGGAGGAATACCTATTCAAATGTTGGTTGATGGGTTGTTTGCACGTATGACTTCTGATCCACAGCTGATCGTGAGAGCTTCCTTTTGGCTAGGAGGAACTACCTGTAATGAAAACAAGACCATAAGGAATTAAACAATATGGGCAAGTGAACTGCCTAGCGTATGCTAGATCCGAGAAGTGTGATACTTCCTAGATGGTTGTCAGTCCACTATTTTAAACAATTTAATGTTGTAAACAAAGTAAATCCTATTGTTATTTAAAATGATTTAGGTATCTCACTTAAAAACACAATAAGAAATAGATCTAATCTAACAAGCTAAGCTAGAATAGAATCCAAAGGTCAAATGATTGGGTTCTGGGTCTCTCGCAGTTTGATAGAGGTCTCTCAGTAGATCACAGTGAATGAGGGTGAGATGAAATTAGGTGGGTAGGTCTCTGTTCTAGGCTGTGTGGGAAAATACAGAGACCGGTGTCGGTCAGGGGTGACCGATGGCGGTTAGGTGTAACCGGTGCCAAGTTATCGTGAGATCTGGAAATGTCACGTAACAAGAACAAGTCGTCTCCTTTGTGATCGCACAAAGGACTTTTGGTGAGTCGAGATGAGGTATTGGGTGATGGAGTAGGATTTTTTGAGGTTTTAATGGGTATATGGAGGTGAAAATGTGGAGAAGGTCAATAGGGGCAAGATAAACAATGGATGATAAAATGATGATGAAATGAAATAAACCAGGAAAGTATGATGTTATACTTACTTGGATTCCATTCCTGAATGCCTGTGTGTGAGGGATGGAGGTGCTGATGATGGGTTTGAAGGTTGCAAGTGATCACCAACTAAAGAAAATCTTTCGCATGGGCTGCATGTACACTCCTCTTTGCTTGGATAGATCAGATCATGGCTGGGATGGCTGTGCAGAGAAGATGCTCAATCTCCTTCCTCGCATGTGGGTTTTCACTGGAATTTTCTCTCAAGATGTGTTATCTCTCCGAGATGTGTTCTTTTCTCACCAATTTCTCCCAATGTTTTCCAACCTTGAGAATAAGGTAGTTTAGGGGTTAAAAGGGTAACCGATGGTGGTCCGGCTTAATGGCGATCCGGCTTAACCGATGATGGTTAGGGGTAACCGACGCATCATCAAGGTGGGATTTCCTAGGTTTACTAAACTAGGGAGATCCTCCTTGATTTCCTTGATCTCATGTCATTATCCCATGGATTAGATCTGGGAGCTTCTTGTGAGCATGTGGGAATGTGGTTAGAGGGAATGTAGGCATTGATTTTTAGGGTTTGGGTAAGTCTTAGTTAGTTATGGCAACTTACTAAGAATAGGTCTTAGGTTGAGTTGGTTTGATGAGGTGTCTAAGTGAACTATATGTGTGGATATTATTTAAATAAGATATTTAAATAATAAATATAGTGAGGATAATGCTCCATCTATCCAACATGACTCTTTTAACACCACCATGATAGGCCATTTATTTAATCAAATAGAGTTTTGAAACTAATCGAAATGGCTCAACAACCACAAAATGCATTTGGATTTAACGGGAACTAGTTCACTTAATCTCAATGCACAAAATCCAATTCCAGTGAAAGTATTGAAAAACATTCCATATTTCACTAGAGAGAATCACAAAACCTCAATTGATCACATCAGGACATTGCAAATATCTGTGCCATTCATGAGATTGTTGATATGGATGTGGTAGTCAAACTACTCCCTTCTTCTATCAAAGGAAAAGATTTTCAAGGGTTCTGGTTGAAATGAGATCAATTGAACTAGAATGAACTTTGTTAAAGGACTTCGTAACCAATTTGGCAAAAGGGTAGATAATTTATCTCTTTTGAAGTAGTTGACTAAAATCAAAATAGCACCAAATGAACAAATGTATAAATTCAATTTTAGATTCCAAAGAACATGGGACATGATTCCAATTACTACGAGACCGGTTATCGAAGGTGCATTCCTCTATTTCTTAACATCTCTTAATTCTAATATAGCTATGATAATACAGTCTATGAGAGGGAAAACATTTCTAGGAGCTTATAAAATGTCCATTAGAGTTGATAATTGCCTAATTCAAGTGGGTAAACTTGTACCTATGCCACCTATGCCTATTTATCCAGAAATGAAGTATCCTAGTTCTAGTCAAGCACCCACATTAGCTCCTATCTCAACCTTGAAAAATAAAAACTCTAATGAAACTTCCACCTCTTCTACCACCTCAACTGAGATTCAGGAAGTCATGAAACAATTATAGAATCTAGGCAATGAGTTGGTAAAAATCAAGAGGCAACATGCCAAAAATTTTAGACCATATCAGCCTCTATCCCAGCCAAATAGGTCTATATATCATTCAAATGGACCCCATGCTCAAGCTGTTAACCAAGGCTAAGAACAACCTTAGGTTTCTAGAAAATTTCAACCGTATAATCCTAATGCAACCTCTTCATCTAGAGCTTTGGTTCCAGACTAGAACAACTTGGTACATGACTATGAGTGGTGTTTCCCTTGTGCACAACCCCATACTTAGGTCACATGTTTTAATGAAATGTTTAATTAAGCCTTAATGGTAAAAATAATCAATGCTTCTCAATAAAAAAATCAAGAATAAAATCAGCAACAAGGTGCTACTCAAGAAGCACCTCCAAGTGACACTTCACTTGTGAGCTGACAAATAGAGGATTTATGTGGTATTAATCAACCTCTTCCTTAGGGTGTCGTAGCTAAAACAAGGTCCAATAAAATAAATATAGAGGAAGTGAAGTCATCAAATGAAAGTTATTCTCAAACTTCTATCACATTCCAAAGAATTGGTAGCTCAAATACAGTCCCAAACTCACAAAATCAGCCTACGAGTACATGTTGTAGCAGATCCTGTGCAAGAGAAAGTTGTGCCAAACAAAGGGCAATAGAAAGATAGTCCATATCTATTTAACATTATTGATCAAATGAAGAAAATAAATGTGAGTATCTCAATGTGGGATTCAATGATAATTCTAGGGTAGAGGGATTTATCGCAAGCAGTTGATTATGGAAAAATTATCCATCCCAAATCAAGCATCCAAAGATAAAGATAAGGTACTAACTAACACAACCCAAAAAGGAGGTCATCCAAAGGGAAATGTGAAACCTCCACCATTTTACGTATCTTTGATCATTGGAAACAATCTTGTACACAACTACATGATTGATTTGGGTGCAAGAAGTTCAATAATGCCTAATCAAATAATAGACTAGATGGGTCTTAAATATAAGCCCATTTCAAAAGGGGTGGTACAAATAGATGGGACAACAAAGTGAGAATAGTCGAGTCATCAATGATATTAATCTAAAACTATATACATGTTAAAATGTCACAATTCGACATAACATATCACTAATTTACTTACCATCACTCTTTTCCTTGTTCTTGTTAAGGGACTTAACGACTAAAATTGCTAGGTACATATTAACCGATTGGTCCAACATGCTTTTGAACAAGGTATGGAGCTAAAGTTAAAATAAAATATGAGCCAATTGTAAATTATCACATCGATCCTTACATGCCAAGTTGAATTAATGTTAATTACTTAGCCTTTGACCAAGAAGATTTCTCAAGTACTCACGAAGTAGAAACTTACATCAAAGGCATTTGGACTTAACACTTGATGAGAGGGATCACAAGAGAAATGACTATGATCCATACAAAGAGATGGAGGAAGTTGAATTGGGCATCTATTATCTACATGAGGAAAAGGCACCTCTTCCCAAAGTGTTACCAAACCAAATGAAGAAGATGAAAATGGAATCGATTATTTGTTCTTTAATGGTTCAAGGAGCAAGTAGGGTGTAAGAGGGGAGAAATGCTTGTATCTCCTAAAGGTAACAAGTACTACTCAAATTTATGTTTCCAATTCAATTGTTCGATAATACAATTTGAATATGAAGCTTTAATCCATGGATTACACTAGGAAAGGAAAATAAATATCAAGAACTTATAAATTTTTAGGGATAATGAGCTAGTTTTCAATCAAATTAGAGGGTAGAATGTTGCTAAAAATGATCTTATCAAGAGCTATAAGAACCGGGTATGGGATATCATTGAGGATTTTGAGGCATTTAACATTAATCCCATTCTAAGGAAGAAGAATGAGGCTGCAGATAGGATTACATCAATTAGAGTAGCATTTGATGTTGTTGTTGAAAGTAACAAGAAAGATAAAGTACAACCTCATATCCAAGTGGTAGTAAGGCTAGCTATCCTAGACAATAAAACTAGTTGGAAAGTGTTTGAAAGTGATCGAAAAATCATCATATTCTTACAAGAAGCTGAGTTCTCTCGGAAATAGTCAAGATAAATTGGAGTAGTGGTATGGGGATAAAGTAGTCCAACTGAGAACAAAAAAACTCCCAAAGGGTTTGGTAACTCTAGGGTGAAGATTCAGAACCAGTTTCAGTTGGGGAGGGTAAAGTGATCCAAATTGGAAAATTAATTACTTATCAAGAGAAATCAGATTTCATTCAACTTTGTTAAGAATTTTTGGACATCTTTGCATGGAGTTATGAATATTTGATAGGATTTGATCTAAGTTTGGCCCAAAACTCTATTGAGCTAGATCCAAAACCCAAACCCATTATGTAGAAGTAAAGACCAATGAACCCTCACATTGAGCCTCTCATGAAGAAGGAACTGAACAAGCTCATTGAGGAAAGTATTATATTTCCAATCAAGCACTCATCATGGGTAGAAAATCTCATGCCGGTTCAGAAAATAAATGGGGAAATTAGATTGTGTGTGGATTTCAAAGACTTGAATAGAGATTCTCTCAAGGATCACTATCTACTTCCATCCATGGAACAAATTTTACAAGTAGTAGCTAGTTTAAAGAGGTTTTCACTTCTAGATGGATACTCGAGCTATATTCAAATCACGGTGAAATAGGAAGACTAGTTCAAGACAACTTTCACCACCAAATGGGGCACATATGCTTATAGGAAAATTCCATTTGGGCTATCAAATGTCGAGAGCTATGTTCCAGAGAGAAATGGACATGGTGTTCAAGGGGATGATAAACAAGATGGTTCTTGTGTACCTACATGACATAACTATATTCTCAAAAACACAACTAACCACCTATCTCATCTCAGGATGGTATTCGAGAGTTGTTTCCATTTTGGCATGTCTTTATATCCAAATAAATATATTCCTAGTTCATGAAAGAAAGCTCATGGGTCATATTGTTTCATAGTAATGGTTGACCATTGCTCTTGAGAGAGTTTAAGCTACCTTTTCTCTACCTTTTCCAAGTCCTAATAAGGCTCTCCAAATATTCTTGGGGAGAATCAATTTTGTCAAAAGGTTCATGCCTGATTTTTACACTCTTACTAAACCGTTAATAATGATGCTCAAGAAGAACCTTACATTCAAGTGGACAATAGGAGGAAAGGAGAGTTTTGAGGATATCAAACATGAAATATCCCAAACTCCAATGCTCCTGAACCCACATTTATCCAAATACTTCATTCTCTATGCCTTTGGTGGCTTAGACACAATCTCTACCATTTTGGTGTAGCTGAACAAGGAAGGATTCGAGCAACCTTTTTTTTTCAATTAGAGTTTAGAATATTATGAGGAGAGTTACTATTTCATTGAGAAGCATGTCATTGTTGTTATAAGAAGATTAAAGAAGTTTAGACACTTGGTCTCGAACAACAAGATTCACTTGTTGGGTTTTCATGCTAGAGTTAAGGATTTCCTCCTCAACAAGGACTTGATCGAGAAAAGAGTTGGCTAGATTCCTCATGTCATGGAGTATGACATAGAGATCAAGGTAACTAAACTAGACCATAACAAAGGCTTATTTGATGAGTTGGCTTCTTATCAGCATGCCGAGTCAAGAGATGAAGAAGGAGTTGTCCTAGTGATCCAAGATGATCAAGAACACGATGTCGATGGTATTCCCATTCCTTGTTGGACCCAAGATGTGATACATTTTCTTCAAACATTTCTATGCCCTATAGAATTGAACAAGGCCAAGAGAAGGTATTTCAAGATGTAATCCATTCCATATGTTCTCATTGATGTGTTCTCTTGAGATGTGTTCCAACAAATCAGATTGAGAGAGTGCTACATGAGTTCCATGATAAGGAAGCTGGAGGTCATTTTTCTCCACGAGTAATAGCCCTCAAGATCATGAAGGCTGGTTACTATTGGCCCACAATGTTTAGTGACTACTATGCATGGATTAAGAAACGTAAAAAATGTGCATTCTTCACATGAAAAGAGAAGCTAACAACACTTCCACTCCACCTAATCTCAATTGATCAAACATTCTTGCAATGGGTATTGGAATTCATTGGGGTTATCAATCCTAATTAAAGTCAAGGGCAGAAGTGGATTCTCACAGAAACTGACTATTTCACCAAATGGAATGAAGTAGTGGTTGTCAAGGAAGGAAATGATTCAAGTATATTGGATTTATATGAGGGGATTGTAACAAGGTTTGATGCTCCTTCCACTATCATATCTGATAGTTCTCTAGCAATCCTTAACACCGAGATATATAAGTAGGTGTTAAGAATGGGATATATTTGATAAATTCCTCTAACTATTACCCCTAAGGAAATGGGCAAGATGAAACTACAAACAAGAATCTAGTGAGGATCATCAAAAGAAATTTAGAAGAGAATCAAAGGACATGGCATACCAAGCTCAAATAATCCTTGTGGGCTGATAGAATCATGCCTAAGAAATCAACTGGAAGATCTTCTTACAAGTGGTTTATGACACAAAAGCTAGGCTTCCCATCTCTCTTAAATTGCTAGCATTGGAGTTTCTTAAGCAGCTGGAGTTATTCGAGTTTGAGACCATGGAAGCTAGGTATGTAGAACTCATAGAGTTGGGGTAGTTGAGATATCAAATAATGTAAGCAACGAAGAAAGACTATGCTCAAATTAAGAAGATATTTGATAAGAGGGCCAAAAATAGAAACTTCTAGGAAGGTGAATTAGTACCTGAAGTGGGATGTTGATGAGGAAAAACCGGTTAAGAATTTCAAATTTGATGTTATATGGAGTCGTCCATACATGATCAAGAGATGTAAGGCCAATAATTCTTTCCAGCTTTTAAAGCTGGATGGTGAAGAATTTTTGATTCCAGTCAATGGAATCCATCTTAAACATTGTTATTGAAGTAAATTTTGATATTTATGCATATTAGTTTAGGTTTCTAATTCCTCTAAGTGTTTATAGTACCTTGTTCTATTGTATATTAGGTTTCCTTTCCCTAAGTACTTTGCATAGGTCTTATTGATTCTAAATGGTCTTTTTGCACATATTCATGGGGTTGCAGAGGAAGTATTTGGGGAAGAAGTTCAAGGTTTCAAGAAATAGTTGACATCTTCAAGAGATTTCAAATGCAGAGAAACTAAAATCAGATTTAGATATGGTTTCAATTTTCTCATACTTTTGTCTCTCCAGATTAGTTTTTCGTAAGAAAAGAGTGAAATTCTAGAGTTAAAAAATTTTTAAGTGTCATTAAATAAATTTAGAATTTTTTTTTATGATGGATTGGAAAATTTAGACAAAACCATATTCAAGCCAGTTCAATTCCATCATGTGCTTCAATAAGATTCAAGGGGATTGTTTTTCAAGTTTAGATCAATTTTCATGGTTATCTAGCCGACTCGATGCCCAATGGATACTTCAAGGACATTGATCAAATCATCTAGTAGGAAGATTTCCCCATGAGTTGCCAAATTTTTATCCATTTTTACCCCTTGGAAAAAATGGAAAACTTGGAAATTTGGACTTGAAGTGCTTCATGGAGTTTCAATGGAGAACTTGGAATTTTAGGCTCAAAGAAAACCATACTTGGTGAAAGCAACACAACACTACAAAATCTGTGTAATATCGTAAAAGACATGAAAAATTGCAAAATATATACAATACTTTGAAATATGTAAAACACTATGAAATCTATGCTAAACTGAAAAAGATGTGCAATACTACTAAATCCATGATGGCTGGAGAAGCCGTGTGGCGCAACAAAGGAAAACAACAGTTTTTCACGTGAACTTAAAATGGCCATAAATTTTGACCCATTAGTACATTTTTTGCAAAATTTATATCATTGGAGAGGTCTCAACATCCTCTATGTGATGGAAATTGGATTTAGTAATTTAAGTGAGGTTATATGGAAAAAATAGGGAAACATCTCTAACATGGAAAAGTACAGCCCAAAAAGTTCAACTACCAAAATTAATGAACTATGGTGCCCATTTCTTCTTCCGAAGCAATGTATAATGGGGGAATGGATTTTTACGGATGTACATGAAATTTTTAGCATTTTTTGAATCTTGTTGGTGGGTGAATGGAGAAATTTGAGTTTCCTTCTTTTTCCTCTTCTTTCTTTCCCATTATATATATATATATATATATATATATATATATATATATATATATATATATATATTGTAAACACCTCTCATTTGAGAGGGAGATATTCAGGACATAGGGAAACTCTTGCAATTTTTTTTCTCAATTCCATTGAGTTGTAAGCCTTCACATGAGCCTATAAAATGTATATGTGCCTCTATTTTATAGATGTAATGGACTGTGCAACTATTTGAAGTAATAAAATTGTGCATTGTGGTGTTCTTTCAACCCTTTCTCATTTTCTTACATTTATGTGCCTCTCCATTATTATTTGTTATGTTATGTGCATGTTTTCTTCATTTACATGTTCTTGTTGTTGTGTTTCATGGAGATTTGGTGGTAAAAATTTATTTCGTGGGACTGTGTCAAATTTGTTCTAGCCTCTCTCAATTGTATTTTCCCTTCAATTTCTCCCTCAATAGAGTATTTCACCCCTTTTTCTTGGTGCTATCACCTCCTTAGTTTAGGATTTCTTCATTTTATGTATTTTCCTTGGTCCCTAGTCCCTTATAATCATAAAATAAGAGTAGATAAATGTATTTCCAGCATTTAGGAGTAATTTCAACAATTAGAGTAGGGGAGGAACCAACGTTCTCTGGAGGTTGATCTCATTTCAGCAAGTCCCACTCTTGTGAGATCATCCCATGTTTTCCAAAAAGTATGGATCCATAAACAAATATCCCAGGGTGCTACTTTTTTGACATAACATGGGCTAACCAAGGTCATGGTTTTTGATCCATATAGTCATATTTAAGAGGAAGATCTTGGAGTATATTGTTTACTTGAAGAAAATTCTATCATCCCTAACCTTATCGGACCAACTCAGCATGATGAAGGTGTATGGTAATTATACTTTGATATATCAAGAAGAAGGCATGGAGCATGTGGGAAATCATGTTCATTTATCCATAAAAAGATACGTATTTTTCATATTTAAGGTTTTAGTTTAGTTTCATCAACAATGCAAATTGAGTATGAAGCTCTTATGAACAAAATTCAGTGGGAAAGGAAAAGAGGGGTAAGAAAATTACAAGTGTTTGGAGATAGTGAGTTAGTTGTCAATAAAATCAAAGGACAAGATGCAAACAAGTACAATTTTCTAAAATATTACAAAAAGATAGCGTGGGATTCGATAGAGGATTTTGGTGATTTCAATGTTCAATCTATTCCTAGAGAAAAGAATAAACATTCAGATAGACTAGATACAATTGGTGCTCAAGTTAAAATTCAAGATCAGATCAACAAGAGAAAAATCAATAGCATATCAAGATAGTTGTAAGGATTTCCATCCCCAATAACAATGTTAACGGTAATTATTTGAATCATATAATCAAATAGATAAATTTTGCAAGAGGAAGCCGTGTTTTCAATAAGAGTTAGGAAAAATTACACAAAAATATGAAAATTATATTATTTAGTTGAGATCTAGCAAAATACCTTAGGTATTAGTCCTTAATTCCATATTTAATACAAATGATCAAGTCAGAGGTGAGAAATATAACATGTTGATCAAGCAATAATATTACGAGTTAATCAACATTAGCAATATCAAAACACTCTAGTTGGGTAAGGTATGTAATCTAGATGAAAATCCTACTTTGGTTCAACTTTCTTAAGAATTTGACGACTTTTTGTCATGGGGATATGGTGATCTTAAGGGTTTTAATATATAATTATCACAACATACTATAGAGTTGTATTTAAATGAAAAAATAGCTAGGCAATGCCTATAAACCCAAAGATGGAGCATCTCATGAAGAAAGAATTGGATAAATTGATCAAACCTAACATCATTTTCCCTAAGTGAAACATTCATCATGGGTTGCCAATTTGGTTCTCGTGAGAAATAAAAATGGAGAAATATGCTTGTGTGTGGATCTCAGATATTTGAATAGGGAATCTTTATAAGATCATTTTCTGCTACCATAAATGGAGAAAATCTTACAAATGGTGATAGGTTCAAACATTTTTCACTCTTGGATGGTTAATCTGGAAATAACCGGATTATGGTGTAAGTATAAGACCAAGTCAAGACTGTATTTACCATAAAATGGGGCACATATACATACAAGAAGATTTCATTTGGTTTTCGTAATGCAGGAGCCACATTTAAGCATGTAATGGACTTGGTGTTTCATGGATTGATCAACACTTGTGTTCTTGTCTAATTGGATGACATACATTTGTTTTACAATCATGTTGTAGACAATATAGAACATTTAGACAAATTTTTGCAAGGTGAAAGTAGTATGGAATATTTTGAATCCAAAAATGTGTTTTTTTTTCAGTCCATGAAGGTAAATTACTGGGAAATGTTGTTTCTAAGAAATGTCTTGCCATTGATATAGAAAGGGCAAGTGTAATTTTGTCATTATATTTTACAAATAATAAGAAGGCATTACAATTTTTTTGGGTAGAATTAATTTTTGTATAAGATTCATTCTATATTTTGAAACCACTAACTTCAATGCTAAAGAAGAATATGGTTTTCATCTGGACCAAATGTAAGGAGAAAATAGAGAGGATGATTGACTGATTCTTATTGATCTAGAAAAACAAAGGCATGTTGCAATATTTATACATATTTCACAACAAAATACAAAAATAAATTGTTACACATCTGCAACAATATAAACCAAAAAACATATCGGAATACAATATAAAAATATTCTTATAAAACTACATAACAATATAACAATTCAACTAACCACTATTAACCTACTAATCACCACAAGAAAAACTAATTACCTATGGTAAAACATAACTAAGGTACAATTCATAATTACCTAAGTAATATGTTTTACCCAACATAAATAGGGAAAAATTCTTTTGAAGCGATCAAACATGCTCTTTCATAAGCTCTAACACTTACAAATCCTGATTTTAACAAAAAAATCATTTTATATACTTTTGGAGCAATTGACACAATCTCAACCATGTTGGTACAACAAAATGATGGAAATATAGAGTAGCCAATTGGATTTTTAGTCAAGTATTAGAGGATTATGAGGTAAGGTATTATTTTATTGAAAAAAAGTCCTTTCAATCATTAGAAGTCTAAAAAAATTCAAACATTTGGTTTCTAATGAAAGATTCATTTAATGGTTTCTCATCCAAGTGTTAAAGAGTTTATTTTGAGCTAGGATTTAAATGAGAAAAGGGTAGGTTGGATTACAAAAGTTATAGAGTATGATGTCGACATTCATGTTAGTAAAATGTTAAGAGGAAGAGGGTTTTGTGATTAACTAGATTAAAATTTGCATGATGTAATAATATAGGTTTTAGTGATCCAAAATGGTCAAGGAACAATTGCTCTGTCGAGAGATAAAAAGCACCGAGAGGGGGGGGGGGTAAATTAGTGCAGATTAATTTTTTCACTTTATGCCAATTTTAAAATCTTTAATGATGTGTGACATTAAACTATGAGTAGTCAATCAAACATATGTCATGCACAAAACGTTGAACACAAAGATTTACCATGGGAAACCCTTTCAGGAGAAAACCCACAAAAACCATTGCTTATATTACACAAAGCAAGGACTCATAAGAATATAACACATCTTACAAGATTTGTTTAGTGAGGCACCAACCCCATAAGGAGCTCCAACCCCTACACCTCTGCTGATATTACACACAACAAAGGACTCAAGTGAATATTACACATCACAAGAGATTTATTTTGCAGGAACCCACCTACAAGGAAGCTACAAGTTAGACTTGATTTATATACATTTTGATCATCTATTTACAACAATTGTTAATACAATGAATTATGATCACTTTCATGGACATGTCTGTATTCTTTGTTTCACTTTCTTCTTCTCATCTAATTTGACCCTACTTGCTCAATCAATCTGCATTCTTGATGCTTCTCTCATATGATAAATCAATGCATCATCGATCTTCTCTCCTATTTCCTCTCTCTTTTCATCTGTAGCTCTTGTTCAACTAGATTGCATCGTATTCATTCTTGTTTCGGTCTCCTTTTTCTTGATGGTTATCTTCTCTTACTTGAGCAATAATCAAAATAGTTCCAAGTTTGAACTATATTCACAATCAGCCCAAATATTCACTTCAAGTTATGTGTCATGCACCTTCCTACTTGGTCACTGAAAATCCAACTCATTAAATGAATACAACTAATACCATAATTTGTTCCTTCTAAGTTTGGCTTGATTACACAGTTTTCAAATGTACCACCAAAAGCTATTTATTAGCCATTTTCCAAAAATAGATTTTCCCATATTTTTACAATTTGCAATGTGATAGAGATGAGCAAGCCATTTCCTTCTTCAAATTTCATTTCACCTTGAAACTTGAGATCACATAGAAAATTTCAACTACATTGCCACAAGGTCAATGAGCATTAAATGTTGGCAGCTGAAATAGTGGATTTCTTTGTTCTTCGTGGAGTTCAAGTCGTGCACTTGGCCGTAATTTCTTGACAATCAAATCACCATCAATTTTGGAAAACCAAAATCTTACTTGTTCATGTTTAAATCAATTTCATTTCCTTCAACCCTTTTTAGTCCATATTCTCTCATTTTGTGGCTTTCCTTAGCTCCTCTAACTTTCTCCTTTGTATCATGGCTCTTTTCTTTACTTGGTAGAATTTCCCCTTACTTGGTGGCTTTTTAGTTATCCACGGATCTTCTCTCGCTTCTCTCGCAGAATTCACAATATCCCATGCCTATCCTCATTATTTTTTCCTTTCCACGAATATGTTCCACGTCCACAAATTTATCTCTTCTTCTTGTGGCTTTTGTAGTCTTCCGCGACTTCTATATTTCTTCATGGATTTTCCTTCATCTTCACCGTTCTTCCTTTACATTCGTATCTTAACTTATCTCTTTCGCAGATCAGCCTTTGACTCCATGTAGCTTCATGACTTTATCCTTTTATGCATGAAAACCACTTACCTTCTACACCATTCTCTAGCATTCCGCGACATTGTGTAGACTACGACAACTACTCCAAGTCTTGACTACTATCTCCCCATGTCCATGACTTGCACAAATATTGACTAAGTCCCTTAGAACTTATCCTTTATCATCTTGAATCCTTTTTGAGCTGACACTACCAATCAACCTTCATCTTCTTCACATGCTCACTTTACCAATTAACTCCTTTTTCCATCAATGTAACTTGACATCAACTGATTTAGCTTGACATCAATGAAAACACATTTGACTCATGACAAAGGTCCAACAATCTCCCCTTTGTCATTGATGGCAATATTCCAACCTTCAAAACATAAACCTTTTGATGGAAAAATACTTGCATACATGTGTTGTTTTTAGCTTTACTCCTCTATGTATATAACTTGGCTGGTTCCATCATCTCTCCCCTTATATATCATAGAATTTCTCCCTTTGAGTATAACAGGTTGGTTTTTGAATTTCATCAGCTTCTCTCCCCTTTGACAACAATGACTTAGGGATAATTGTGGTGCATCGAATGAATATTCTTGTAAGATAGATATTACATGTTCTTACCTTAAGAAGCTCCCCCTTGGCTTATGTTTCTCTTACACCTACGTTAGTGTGTCGTGATAATGCTCCGCCTTTGGGTTGATGCATACTTTGATAAATTTGAGCTAATAGATTAGCTCCTCCTCACTTTGGCACTATTTAGGAGCTGATATTACTTGAGAATGCTCCCTTGTGTTTTCTACACACCCTCTAGTTGTTGGTGGGATTAGGAATGACCCCCAATTCATTCCTTAGGTGTTCAAATGTTTCTCTTGGTAGTAGCTTGGTCATTATATCTGTAATTTCTTCTTTAGTGCTCACATATTCCAGACTAATCTTCTTTTCATTCACTTGTTCCCTCAAGAAATGATATCTAATTGGAATGTGCTTGGTATTTGAGTGGAACATAGGATTATTAGAGACACTAATTGCACTTGTACTATCACATAACAAAGGAATTGGATTTTCATATTTTACCTTATAATCCTCCAATGTCTGCTTCATCAACATAAATTGATTGCAACACATTATGACAACTATGTACTCTACTTCACATGTTGAGAGATCCACTGATGATTGTTTCTTACTTAGGTAAGATACTAAGAAATTTCCAAAAATAATTCTCCTTCGCTTGTGCTCTTTCTATCATCAACACTTCCTACCCAATCTGCATATGTATATGATTTTATGCTGAAGTCATTACTTTTGGGGTACCACAATCCATACTCAAGTGTTCCCATGAGATATCTCAGAATTATCTTGACCACCTTGAGGTGTGTTTCCCTTGGATATTCTTGAAATATTCCAACAAGACCTACCTGCCACCGCATGATGTTTGGTCTTGATGCAGTGGAGTAAAGTAGACTTCTTATCATGGATCTGTACAATGTTTTTTCTACCTTAGGTGATTCATCATCTCTTCTCATCTTACATCCTACTTCCATTGGTGTCCCAATAAGTTTGTAGTCTTCCATCCTAAACCTCTTCAACATTTCTTTGATGTACTTGGTTTGGGATATTAATATACCTTTGTCTGATTGATTGATCTGTAGTCCTAGAAAGAATGAAAAATCTCAAAGCATTGACATCTCAAACTCTTATTTAATCATATTTACAAACTCATATGTCATATTGTCATAATATCCACCAAATATGATATCATATACATACACAATGACAATTAGCAAGTGGTCTCCTTCTTCCTTGATGTAGAGATTTATGTCTGCAACACCTTTTCTGAATTCTTTCTCAAAGAGGTATGAATCCAATCTACTATACCAAGATCCTGGGAGATTTTTTAAATCCACACAATGCCCTTTTCAACCTGTACATGTAATCCTTATATTCAGTTAGTGAAAATCCATCAAGTTGTTCAATATATACCTATTCGTTTAGAAAACCATTGAGGAAAGATAACTTCACGTCCATCTAGAATACTCTGATTTTATTGTATGCCACATAAGCCAGAACAATCTTATTGCTTCCATTCTTTCCACAGTGCAAATGTCTCATCAAAATCTATTCCTTCCATTTGCGTGTATCCTTTGCAAACTAGCCTTGCCTTATTTCTTGTCACTTATCCTTTCTCATTCAGTTTGTTTCTGAATACCCATTTGGTTCCAATCACATTCTTGTTCCATAGTTTGGGTACCAGTTCCCATGTCTCATTCTTTTCAATCTGATCTAACTCTTCATTCATGACATCTACCCAATGTTGATCTTTGCTTGCTTCTACAACATTCTTGGGTTCTATCATTGACAATAATGTTTCATTATTAAGCCTTCAACATGACGCTTCCTATGCTTGGAGCACTATAAACAACATCTGCAACATCATGGCACTTCAACATGTAACATCATGATGGGTCTACATGCAAAAAGGTGCAAATCATGACAATGCACATGTCATCATCATCCAATGCATTTCTCGATATAAGTGCACTCATTTCACTTTAATAAAGTATCGATGGTATGATTATATTTAATTAATGTTTATGCCATGTCATGAATGCCTTTAAATAACAATTATCACTTGTTATCTTTAAAAACCTTTGAGTTTTCTCTCCACATCACCCCACTTTGTCACACTACTTCACATCACACGTGTGTGGCACTAAAATGAATTTAATTCATTCCCTTGTGCATTGTGTGTGAGTCATCATAAAATTAAAAAAAAAAAAAATCTGAAAAAAATTTCTCCTCACTCAAGTTCTTGCATAATTGCTACAAACTGTGAGATTTTTCCTCTTAGAGCTAAGGGAGTTTACAAAATTCAACATGGGAGGAGATCTAATTCACCATGAGCCTATATAACATTCATAACTTTGTAGCTAGCCACATATACTTCAATATTTTCAAACCTGTAGATGGATGGAATATATTAATAAGTTTCAAGGTTTTAACGAATCCATGGTGACAAAATTTTCTGCCACATTCAAGGATGGAGAGGCTACTATCAAAGGTTTAGTAGTGAAATTAGATGATGAAATTTTAGCTGCAGTCATAGGGATTCCTATAGAAGGTGAGTTTTTCCCTAAAAAGGAAAACCTAGATGCATCTCAATGAGAATTTGGTGATGCAGATGATAATTCTGTGACTGATCAACAAGGTACATTTCACACTTCTCTAAAACCATTTTGGGTTGATGTTTCCAATTACATTATCAAATACTTTACTTGCGAGGGTAGATACTCCAGGTTGAATACTATCCATTTCAAGTTATTGAATCATTTGAAGAATGGTAGACATGTTAATATTCCCAATTTATTAAATGAAATCTTGAAAAGAATGAGTAGAGAGTCATAGAGGGGGAGGTCAGATTTGTCTCACCATTTTCTTATCACTTTTATTGTAAAACATACACTAGAAAGAGAACACCCTGCATTGAAATGGGAAGATTTTTCAAGGGCCAAAAACATTGATGAGTTATTGTGAAAAGGGAAGAAAAGATGAAGAAGCACAGGTAGTTCCTCCACACCTTCATCTAAACCCATAGCTTCCACCTCTCAACTTAAAGAAACCCCTATTTCTGAGAAACCACCATCTCCAGAGAAAAACCTCGGCCTATTTCTCCTGAGAGGATTCTTGTTTGAAACCCTTCTTGAAATATCTACATCTGCATCATCTTCATCCAAAAGAAAAATAAATTCTTCCAACATAACCCCTAAGATGCCTATATGATCACATAGGATGTGTACCAAAAATCCAAAACCTCAAAGCATAGGACACCTATCAAAATCACACTTGACAGTGATGTAGAAGATGTTGAAATGGACATTGAAAAGGGTGGTACTGAAGTTACATACGATAAAAAGACTTAGAGGACCCCATGAAGGATATGGAGAAGAATAAGGGGGTAGAATGTGGTGAGAACCCTATTTAGGAAAGCCTTGTTAAACAACATGCAAAGGTAGTTCATGCTGGGGAAACCCATGAGAAGCATGAAGGAGAAGGAGTTTCCTAGGAAATTGAATACACAACTTATAGATCCACCAATGATGAAGATAACATAGAATAAGTCCATGACCACACAATTCTTGAGACACATATTGATGAGATGAAAATTGGGGATGATATGCTCCATGTTCTTGAAGAAATTATTGACAATATTGTTCATAGTGTTGAAACAGAACATCCACCTGAGAAAATTGCAAAGGCACATGGGAATGTTAGAGCCACAGATTATTGAGGAGGTATTTGGGACCGTATTAGAGCCTTTTTCCCCATTGTTTCCACAAGATAGCTTATAGCCACATGTTATCATCAGATAAGTTTTCAAAGAACCTCCAAATCTATCTTGTAGAAACATAGGCACTCAAACAACCTTGTTAGATTATTGGGTGCAACAATTTGAAAACTATGTTACTAGGCTATAGGGAAGATGGGAAAGGGAGAAGGAAGAATTAATCTTCCAACATCAATAAGACATTGAGGAAAAGGAAAAGGAGCTTAAGGCTAAAGATAAGGAAATTTCCAGGCTCAAGAAAAAGTAGGAAGATATAGTTCATGTGACCAATGAAATACTTAAATGCATGCCACCTTCTAACATTTATGCCATTTTCTTGAAAGAAAAGATGTTGCAGTTAAAGTATACCTCTATATTTTTTTTGATAAAAGGTAAAAAAGGGTTGAGGGGACCCTACCCATACAAAGTGTGCAAGATCAACTAAAAAGAGCCAAGGAGTATCCATAGAAGCCCAAGCATAACCAAATCCAAAACCATAAAGCCATATAACAAAAAACCAACATTGATATTCCATTTGATATTAATGGAGTCAGACCTTTCTTTAGAATATATTTAAAAATGCCTCATGAAATTTAGCTGCTACTATGTGAGTTTTATATGTACATCTATGCCTTGGAATATGACATGGAGTGGATTCCAATGCTTTATATAGGATATGTTCTAATCAAGGCAATGAGTATATATTTTAACAATGAATTATACATAGAAAAGAATATGGAGGAATACATGCACTTGTCAAAAGTGCAGCCATTAATGATCGAGGTGAAGCTCCCAATACAAGGGAAATTATTGAACAATATGGAAAATACATGGAACACAAGAACATTAAACAATGAGTACACCAGATGAGAAACGAAGCTCATGAAGAAGCTAGGGACCACATAAAATTCAATGCACAAGAGATAGCATATTCTTGTAGGATGCACTAGCAAGAGATGTCCCCTAAGATGCAACAAAAATAAATGCACTCCTATCATAATATCATTCCCACTTTTAGGAGGGTAAATGCATACATTGAATTTTCTAAAGGATGTGGAAAAACTTTGTTTCCCATTGGTTATTATCCACTAATTTTACATTGTCCTATACCACACTGGTCTGGTAACAAGGAACTAGATGAGGAAATACATGACAAAATCATGGAAAGATACATAAGGAATGGAGGATACTTCTTCACTAAACCAGAAGAAACATATACCCTAATTGATTTCAGACATTTATGCATCATCATACAGATGGATCCAAGGAAACATGAGGAGGATTCAAAGAAAAATGAATGAGGACATTCAAGATGTTAAGTCTGGGGGTGTGATGAGTTGTTTTATTTATTTTTAAACACCTCATCTACTATATTCTATTTAGCCAATTATACCCCTGAACTTGTATTTCCTGGTGATATTGTTGAACATTTCCATTATAACTTGAACTCATGGCATAGATATTAGTTAATATAATTATTACTAAAGCTTACTTTATTCTATGGGTTATGAGTATGCATTTATTTTTGGATTGCAATATGATGTTAAATAATGCTTTGTATAAATGTCAGCCTCATTTGTAAAGAAGTTGTTATATGTAGCAACTAACATGCAAAAAAGGATCCACACACAACAAATGACATGCATCCAAAGGAAATCATTCATAGCAAAGAGGTCATCCATAACAACTTACATGCACCGAAAGGTACTCATCCACATCAAGTCATCCGCATCCAAAGGAGGTCACACACATACATGAAATCGTGATTATGAGGAGCTTGCATAATGTGGACACTACACCTAAGCTTGCATGTGTTGATAGAAGAAGAAATTATGTGAATAAGAAGAAGACTCAACGCCATCACTGATTATGTGTTATAACTCAAATAAATAACTAATTTATTTAACTCATAATTTAATAATTAGTTGATCAACTGATTGGTTAGTTAAGTTATGTGATTGTATGAGAACATCTACTGAATAGTTTTGTTACATGCATGTAATTTTTCATATTATTTGGTTAAGATATTTTACTTAATCCAACTAGAAATCCTATTAGGAATCTATCTCTTCATGCCTCTGCTGTAATGAAAATATAAAAAGGAAATATTAATGCTATAGAGATATAGATATACATATATACATAGATAGATCGATCCTTAGGTAGAGGATTTTCTGTATTTTTCACTTGTAATCTTCATGTTGATGAAATAAGAATATGAGTTTTGTTAATTTGTTGTAGACATAGGCCTTAGGAGGGATTAACACCCAAGGCATGGCCCACTTATGGTTTTCTAACCCTCTCCTTTTGTTTTTTGTTTTAATTCCTCACATGATTAGATTAACAACAATCCATTTCTTTATCTATGCTCTATTTTTACATGATTTTTCATTATCCATAGTATTTACTTTCAGTCATAGTCTAGTTCATTTCCAACATTGTTATTTCCTAATTGTAGTGACAACAATTTACCTTTATACCTCCCAAACATTTGTAATGTGTACATACACCACTAGCAATATTGAAATTTTACATCCCTAGGAATAATAATTAAATGACTATATATTAATGAACAACATATCAATTATTGCAAACTAGTTTTCAACACCAACAACCAAACTCAAAGACACCAATGTTGTTTGTGGGCATGTCTATCACTTTGGTCTTGTGATAGGTGGACTAGAAGAAGGTCAGGTCGAACACAACTATATTTATTCCTAATTCCTTAAATCCTTCTCAAGCGTGGGGTGCGCTATGGATGAGGGTGTGTTGTGGCATGGGGGTGCGATGTGGCATGGATATTAATTTATCCAATATCGTTTGTGGCCATGGATATTTCCATATTCCAAATTCCACATCTTGTTTTCTCACCCACTGCTAAATTAAATTAGAGGAGATAACAATTGGATAAGTAAGTATGTTGACTGTTCTGATAGAGGAGAGGAGAGGAAAATATTAACCTTTTGATTTGGTTGACTTGTTAGATAAAAATTCTTTAAATGCCACAGATTTTCTCACTTTAGGTATTTGGAATGTTACCCTAAACCAGACTAAAATATTCAAAATTCACTCCGTTGAACATGTACCTAAATCATACTAAAATATTTAAAATTCACTTGTTAACCATGCAAATTGTTGTTACACCTTTATAAGTAGTTATGAATATTTAATCTCTTGTTCAGACATATGTTTTCATTTACAGGGTCCAATCTAGCTTTGTGTGCAAATCCTATGAACCAAGAGAAAATATTGGCTTTCAACACATCTGGAACATTATCTTAGCTTGGAATATGTTCAAATCTTAAATGTATTGGACATTTAAACTATTTTTTCTTTTTTTCAATTAATTTTATT
Organism: Taxus wallichiana var. yunnanensis; assembly: GCA_018340775.1. NCBI lineage: Eukaryota > Viridiplantae > Streptophyta > Pinopsida > Cupressales > Taxaceae > Taxus > Taxus wallichiana. The sequence continues at coordinate 244,592,887 of CM031243.1, read as the reverse complement.
TTCCCCTTATTTATTTATATTGATTGCATCTATGGTTCCTGTTATTTAGTTATATCTCATTCTAGTCTAATATTTTTCATGTCCTACATGTTAAGAGATGTTGTCATCCTTCTCTCAAATATGTTTTCAGTTGAATTTTTGAATTAGGTGCATAAGTAGATTATTATATTGACATCCTCCTTTCAAATAAATCACAATGTATTTTATCTACTCGATTTAGGTTGAAGTTTTGGTTTAGGCGCATAAGTAGATTTTTGTATTTTTATTTTTATTTTTCAATATTTTTGATAACTATTTCAAGTTATCTCAATGTATCTAATACTTGGGAATATTAGATGAATTTTTAGGGGTTAAGATGGTATTAAGGCAACCCTGCCATATGTTTCAATGAGATTTTGACATGAAGATTGTTGTTTTTGATGTCACTGGTTGATGGTGGTGTAGGTACTAGATTCCAATCAAAGGGAACATATTTTTGGGAACTTCTAGTATGTAAATAAATATGATGACACATCAGTTGTGTTATTTTGAGCTACATCTATCATCATAGAACTCAGAGCATGATGGGATAGACTTTTTGTTCGTAGGCATGAGCAACCATTCATTCTCCAAACCAATGTGTTCAGTGGATAGAAAGGATACAAGAAACATTGTATATACCTTTGGTTTGACCCTATAAAAAATTTCCATATTTACTCTATTCTATGAAACATGCATCATGGATTTTGATTGTGCAAGTACATTTAATTGATTTGGATTTAGGATTATTTGAAAATGATATTACAATCGAAGTCTTCAAGAAAAACAAGGTCATGGTAGAACTATATATATATTGAATCAACCTAGTAAGATCTACTCAACTTATATAAGGATGAGAGAATGGGAAACAAGAGGAAGACTTGTGAAATTTTTTTATAGAAAATTGCTATTCCATAATTAGGGGTGTGATGTAAATGTAGCTCATTCACAGTGACCAACACTGGGAAAAAGGTGGTGGCATTTATTGACTCATAAATAATATAATTGTGGCACAATGAGTCTTTTGATTGATGTAAACTATACAATATTGGTTTAATGTATCTCCAAGGCGCATGACTACATTTCTCACAAACATTTTTCGTGCATTTGGTTAAGATTATTTCATTTTCTTGCTGATGGAAGTAAATGAATCATCATTTATATGGATAATGGAACAATTTACAAGCATAAATTCTACTATCTTTCACAGTAATTGAATTTGTGATATACATAGCTCCCAATGATGTTGTCTACTTTTAATGATAAATAAAAGATATAATTTATAATAATAAACATTAGTAAAATTAATGTCGTGTACAATCTAAGAAAAGAAGACTTGAGTTGTTACAATGCTATGATTGAGATAAGAAAACATAACATTATTTCTACCAAAATAAAATTACCCCAAAAATAGAAAAAACAAGCGGCATAAGTTCCTTATTTTGTCTTTGTAATAATTTCACTATTATAATATCAAACAAAAAAGGTCATATTTTGGGAGAATCATAAAAATAAGGTATATTTTGGGGTGAGCATGTAATTTTATTATAAGTTCCACCAGAAATCAAAATAACACCATTAGCATTTGAGGCCAATGCCAATATCAAGGATGCACATTGTTGGACACTAAAATATTGGCTAAGTACCAAGAGGTGTGTGTGCACAGGATTCGTAGATATAATGGCGCTTAGGGAAAAGCACATAGGAAAATGGGTTTAAGAAGGGTTTAAGTGAAACCAGGGTGCACGGGGGAGGAAGAACAAGGGTTTAAAAGACTTATCCATAACCAACATCATGGGGTCACTTGAGGAAAAATGTGAGGACCCGACTAGGTGTGATGAGTGGATAAGGTGCCAGCCTGGAACCTTGGAGGTGAAGAAAACCATATTCCCAATAGGGAATATTACCAGAGACATGATTATAGTTAGTGGACGGTTTGTGAAGAGGATAAGCATTTACCAATAGAGGACCACATCGACACTTGACACGTGGTCTTCTCAGAAGAGAAGTCATGGCGGTAGTTGATGATCCTATTTAAAGAGATGCCTGGGTCAAGATTAGAAGTAGCATAACACATGATAAAAAATACATGGAGGCACAAAGGCATGTAGAGTGAATGCATAGAGAATGAAGAGAAAGAGAAGGAGAGTAACAAGTGCTACAACAATGCTAGGGTTTAGAGTACTTAGTGCTAGAGGGTTATAAGGGATACCATAAGCATATGTATGGGTACTGGGATCTGTAACAAGGGATAGAATGGGAAAAAGTATAGTTAGGATCTCATATTAGAGAATTTTACAAGAGTTAAGTCTCTGTCATTTAATATATATGGTCTGAGATGACCCTTTTGAATGTAGTATGGCTACCAAGAGATTTTTTTAAATCAATATACATGGATCTATTTGTACATCTTGTTTATGGGTGTAAACCTCATGATTATGACTTATTATCATCACTTAGATTTGGTTTATTATACTTTTATACAATGTCATTTAGATTTTTGTGATTCATTAATGTGTAGATTTGTTAGTTATATCTTCTACCTTTTAAAGTAAGTGAATGTACTTCCTTTTTTGCAAATAATTCTCCATTAATGGTAGAACTCTCTTTTAAATATCACATAAAGGAGGGGATCAGCACCCATGTGTACCTCAGTGAGTGCCCAACATATCCTAGATGATAGGCCAACATGCTTGGGAAGTTACAAAGAAGTATTGATGGTAAAATACTGACTACATCTTGGTTCCATTATTGGGAAATCTTTTCAAAGTTGTGAGAATGGTGCATGATGAAAAAGTGATTGACCTTGGATAGTGTCAAAGCATGGCTTAAAATCATGAAGGATGATTTTTATCAGATATTTATTATTGGACCCGAGTTTGATGAACATAAATGGGTAGAAGAACATCTATATCATGAGCTATATGAGACCTTCTTTTGTTGTTTTCCAGTGGAGTTGTATGAATGGATTTAAACATATATATCTAGATCAAGCTGGTACTATAGACCTTGCATATGGACCCAAGATGAGAATCATAGGCTGTATGATGCTGATCTGACTTAGACGCGTGTTGTTGATCACTAGTGGAGTAAAGTGCTAACAAGTTACACCTTGGAGTATGTAATTTATATGTATTCTTATCCATAGATTGCTGAGTTTGAGTTCTTAAGGGAGCCAAGAGGATAGTTCTTTCATGCTATCCCTTTAGCTATAAATATCTTGATCATTATATTGAGCTTGGAAGCATTTCCTATGGCCAGCTAAGCTTCTTCCGAGTGCTGGGGTGAGGAAGATATAGTGGAGGAAGATGAAATAACTTGCGGATGAAAAGGAGAGGGAAGAGAGATGGCTTAAGTATAATGAGGCTTGAGAGAGGGAGTTGACAAGACAATGCAAAGCTATGGGAGTGATGGATTTATGGAGGTAGATGTTGTGGGAAGGATTTGAGGTTCACGTGGAGGACGTGGAACCTAAGCAGTCTATACTACCCCATCTTGCAAGTGTAGAAAGAGAAACCCCCTCGGCTTCTTGGAGAGATCTCATCATATGAAGAAAGGAGAAGAGTCATTGTGCACATCTGAATCCACCTAGTGACCAACCCCTGGTGCTTAGTTTTCCAAATCCAGAGATAAGTATTACTAACCCAATTGGTATTGGTGGAAGTAACCGATCAACACCTAGGAGGTATAATTTTTCATTTGGCACATCTATGGCTACACAATCATTTCTTGTGTTTGGAGGTATATTGTCTGGAATGAAATTTGGGAAAATTATGTACACAAAGCTTGGGTATCACATTTGAAAGTGATGCATGACACACATCTAGTAGTGGTGTAATATCATAGAATATTGGCATGTAGTTTCAACGTGACAGTGGGGACACAAGGCGTGACCACTTTAGGACCTTTACTAACTACAAGAGGTGGATCTAGTGGGTCAGGTGGAATAGAATTAGTGGACTAAGTGGACCTAGTGGATCTAGAGGATTTGGTGGGTCAGAGAGGACAAGACTTGGTGGATCTAGTGGATCTGGTGGTGGAGGCAACATTAGAGGGAATCAAGGTTCTGGATCAGTGGACAAGGGCCTCAACCACCTCAACAAGTATTTTTGAAATTTCTTTACATGTATCTAGATTACAAAGGTTTGAGGATGTTGTAGGAGCATGTACATAAATATGAGTTGCTATGGTGTGCAAAGGGAATCACTACCCCAGAATGGAAGGCAATTCATTTTCAAAAAATGTTCAAGGGCACCCACATAGTTGGTACCAGAAGTATGACCCCACAGATAGTAGTAGATTATACCACACTGTATAATGCCTTCTTAGCTGAATTCCATATTCCTAAGTTTGAACAGAAGAACATTAGCACATTGAAGGAGATTTAACAAGGTATGATAGAGAGTGTGTGGAGTATGATGCACATTTTAAGACTCTCTTGTCAAAACTTTCTTATGATATTCATCCTTCTCAACATGCTCAATGGTTTGTTGGAGGATTAATAACGCCCTTTGGAGAGCATTGTTACATAAGAATTTTACATACTTGTGTGAGGCCTTGGAGGCTTCCCTATGCACTGAGGTTATGGGAAAGTGGATACAAGTGTTAGTCCTTTTCTTGAAGCTCATATTGTTGTAATGGAAAAGAAACTATATAATATATTTGTGAACTTGGCCCATGAGACTCGTAATGGCCTATGGTGCACTTATTTTGAGATAGAGGGGCATACGAAGGATAATTTTCCTCAGAGATCAATACGTACCATGATGGTAGAATGTGAAATTTTCCATAGAGATCATGATGCAAGTAGGTGTCCTACTACATGTTACAGGTGCATGATCCATAAGAATGTGTCTTGTAAGAATATTTTACCTCTACTACTCATGACACCAAGGATTGTAGATTGATTGACTAGATACATGATGTCATTGATATTGGTGCACTGCACAGAAAGCATTCAAACCAATTCCAAGGATGATGGTCATTGTTATAAAGGATGCATGGATGGAGGATCTCATGGAAGAGTCTTTCATGGAGGATTTAGAGGCTATGGAAATTATAGAGGTGGAAGAGGTGAATTTCCTCACGAACTTGTTATAACTATGGGTCCACAAAGCATTACATGCGAATGTCCTGACTTGATACAATGCTCATGGTGTGGGAAGAAGCACAAGTATGAGGAGTTCCCAAAGCTATTTGAACACATGATCCAACAAAAATGGAAAGACAAGGGCACCAGGATGGTAAGCGTGAAGAAAGAAAACTCGCAAAGTGGATGCCAAGGGTGGTGCGTGAGTCAGAGTTAGAACCTATACTAGTGATAATGTGAGCTGAGGCTGCACATGCTAGGGAAATACCAAAGCAAGACCACTAATTACAAGAGAAGAGGTGGTATATGGGAAGTATCCTAGACCCTACCCATTAGAAGGAAGTCTATCAAGAGACCATGGACATAATCAAGAGTCTTCAAGGGGAAATTCAATGTCTAAAGGAGAAATCTAGGAAGTTGGGGTAGAAGAAAAAAGCATTGAGGTCCCTCAATCAAATATAGATGATGTTAGAGAGGTGTGTAAGATGTTGCGCTAAGATAATATCATTCCTCTATTAGGAGAATGGTTGAGGGATAAGATACCAAGTGTTAGAGAGAGTGCGAGAGGTAGGTTTTACATGCTAACCTTCCTCCCCACAACCTCGACTATGATAAGGAGATTACCTTAAATGTAGTTGTTGATGGATGGCTCCTAAGCAATATTTGATTGACATAGGCATGGAAGTTAATGTTCTCACCCTAGACACCTGGAATCAAATGGGAAGGCCCCCATTACAACCATCTTCAAATGTGTTGTATATGGCTAATAAGATAAAGGTAATGCCCATTGGTGTTTTAAAAGATGTTGCTATCACTATCCAAGGGGAAAAATTCACTAGAGACTTTGAAGTCTTAGCACTTGCTGAGGTGGAAAAATTTCCAGTGTTACTTGGGCACCCCTAGTGCTATAAGAACAATGTTGACTTACATTTCAATAAGGGTTATATAAGTTTTGAGAACAAAGAGGAACACATCATCATTCCTTTGATAGATGGGAAGTCAAGTGCCCTATATTGAGCCTTTAGGAGAAGAATACCTAGACAAAATTTATGTGTGCACTATCAGGACCTTGAAGTTGTGCAACCAACAAAAGAGGGTGTTATTCAGTGGGAAGATGCTCAATCTATAAGTGATACAACTAGTGTGGCATGTGAAAATTGGGTGCATGGGACATATGAGTTAGTTGAAAGGTAGTTAAGAGGCTCTATGATGAGAGTAACAAAGTGTGCTCATTCAAGCACCTAGGAGGAAAGAAGTTGCCAAGTTATTTTGGGGGAGCTGACCCTGATGTTTTCTTATGAGAAATGGAGACCCAGTGGAGATGTGAGATCAAAAGGAGAAGGATGCTTAGCTATACCTTGCTCGGGACCACAACACGTTGGTGGGTGACCCATTGTGATAACCTTCTAGAGTGGTGCATGAAGTGAGAATGTGTTATCTGTTAGGTTTGTCTAGAGAAATGCACCTACTATCATACAAGATTATCATGGGAAGGAACCCACCTTGTTTCACATCCAAGCATGTGAGAAGGCCTGGATGGAAGGCGTGGAAGCCTTACCTTATTTATGGGTACATAAGTTATACTTCACCTTAAAAGGTTGTGTGTGTACATGGCACATTCACTCAGAGATGCGCCGTTAGACAAGAAACTGACAGGAGTTGACGGCTGACCTCCTTCAAGCTTTTGAATATTGGAGTACTAAGCCATTAGTGGATGAGGCATTATAGGTTTTTAAGCACCTAACTATGGGAGATAGTGCCATGATGGAGGATAGAATACTGGAATTATTGGGTGAACCTAGCTTAGAAGCATGCTTTGATGAGGAATAATCAGAGGAGATACAACTTGAGCGCACATGCATGGAAAAAGAGAAAGGAAAATTGGTCTATGTGATCGATGGTGAAGAAGTGGAAAATTTGGATGTTAACCATATTATGGGTACACATGAGGTTATGGATAGTGCTGATGAGCAAGCACACACCTACCATGAACCCCTGAAAACCAAAAAGGTTAACATTGGTTTGGAGGTAAAACCTAAGGAGGCTACTATTGGAGATTACTAGACAGAAAAAGGAGGTTTCAAAGATCATTAATCTATTACATGAATTTCAGGATTTATTTCCACATGGGTACCATGAGCTTAAAGGAGTTCACCACTCCTTGGGAGAAATTAAGATCAAGTTAAAGGAGGGTGCGCCCAATTTGGAAGATACCTTATCAAATGAATCCAAATCTACATGTCAAAGTCAAGGAGGAGATTGACAAGATGATCACATCAAGCATCATTGAGGTTGTTAAAGAATTAGAATGGATAAGTCTGATGGTCATCAACATTAAGAAGGATGGGAGGATAAGGATTTGTGTTGATTATAGGGATCTAAATGTGGTATGTGTTATTGACCCTTTTCCAACCCCCTTCACTAAGGAGATCCTGGAAGGAGTAGTTGGGTGTGAGATCTATTCTTTCATAGATGGATTCTCAAGATATCATTAGGTTAGAATTACAAAGGAGGACCAAGAAAAGACAAATTTCACCACTGAATGGGGAATATTTTCCTACATGGTCATGCCTTTGGATCAAGAAGGATGCGTGCCTACTATTTTTTTCACACATTGTGGTGCAGAATTTCAAGACTTCATCCATAAGTTTCTTCAAGTCTACCTTGATGATTGGATGGTATATGGATTAGTGAGGGACCATTGTGACAATCTGAGGCTGATGTTTGAAATATGTTGGTAGTTGAGGATATCCCTCAACATTAAGAAATGTGTTTTCGCTACTCCATTTGGAACCATTTTGGGGCATATCATATGTAAGGAAGGCTTGTTGGTGGATCCTACCAAAGTTGTCGTTATTGTGGGATTGGGGGAACCTACCAGCTAGAGCGCAATGTGTGGATTCCTTGGGCATATGGGGTATTACCAGAAATTTATTAAGGGTATGCCAAGATCAGCCATTGGAAAATTTTACTAAAACACAAAAGTACATTTCACTAGGGAGAGGCATAAAAATGGCATTTGATACATTGAAGAATAAGCTTATCACTGCACCCATATTACGCTTTCCTTCTTGGGATAAGACCATTCCATGTATATGTTGATGCTTTAGGGTGGTGATTGGGGAAATATTAGCACAACCTGGAGAGGGAATTGTTGACCACCCCTCTTGTACTTTTGCTAGTAGGAAGCTAACCCCAGCAGAAAATAACTATACTACTACTGAGTGCAAAACATTGTCAATGATCTATGCACTACACAAATTCAAGAAGTATCTATTGAAAACATCCTTTATATTCTACACATACCACATGGAATTGAAGTACTTGTAAACAAGCCCATTTTACAAGGGACACATATGCAGATGGGTCTTGTTGTTTCAAGAGTTTTAGTTTACGATTGTTGTGAAACTAGGTAAGAGTAATTTGGGACCTTATCATTTATCAAGGTTTGACTCAGGGGAGGATGTGCGAGAGAATTAAGGATAAAATGCTAGATGTGCAACTATTTAGATTATGGCGCGTGCCCTTTGACTTGGAATATATTGTTATGTTTCTCAAGATGGGTGTGGCACCGAGGGAATGAAGATTTGGAAAGGAAGAAGTTAGCCATACGCACCATGCCCTACATGTTAATTAGTGGAGACTTATACAAGCTAGGCTATGATGAGTTTTATGTCGGTGCATGTTAGAACATGAATGCGTTGTAATCATGGAGGAAGCACATGGTGGAATTACAAGAGGACACTATGCAGGGAATGTAACAACATGCAAGATCCTTCTAGTAGGATTTTGGTGGGAAATAATTTACAAGGATTGTATTAAGTATTACAAGGCCTGTGACCACTGTCAGTGCCTTGGTAAACTAGGGAAAAGAGATGAAATTCCATTAAGACCGATTTCTAGTGCAAAACCATTCGAGAAGTGGGAAATTAACTTCATAGGCCCTATTTCCATAACCATGAAGGACAAGTTCATGCTATATCATTACATGCACATATTATCTTACAAGGTGGGTAGAAGTGGTGCCTACAAGGGATTGCACAATGATAACAACAACTAGGTTCTTGTGGGAAAACATAATCAACAGATATGGATGCCCACTGAGCTTAACAAGTGATAGGGGTACTCATTTCTTGAATGAGACAATTAGGATCTTGTTGGCATAATTCATGGTAGCCCACCACAAGACTACCCCTTATCACCCACAAGCTAATGGGACTGCTTGAGGTGTTTAACAAAATTTTAATCACATGTTAACTAAGATTTGTGATGTGGGAAGAAAGGATTGGGATGATAAAGTTTCTATTGTGTTATGGTCATATCGAACTACTTATAAAAGATTGAACAAGGCCACACCTTTTCAATTGGTGTTTGGCATGAAAGTGATGTTACCTATTGAATTCATGTTACCATCTATAGTATAACACGTGCAAGAGGATTAGATGATGAACAAGTGCTTGAGGAGAGGATTGATAAGTTAATGCAGTTAGATGAGAGGTAGGATATTTCTCACTGGAGTAGAAAAAGAAAAACTAGGAAGAAGGCATGACATGATAAACACATCAAGAACAAATAGTTTGAGGTTGGGCAGATGGTTCTATTATATGATTCCAAGTTTCTGCGCCATCTTGAGAAATTCAAATTCCATTGGATGGGACCATACATTGTATCTTATATACTTGATTTAGGTTTTCATTATAAGCGCTAGATGGAACATGGTTACCAGGCCATTTCAATGGGAGTAGGTGAAGCCCTACTATAAATAAGTCTTCTTTGTGTTTGTAAATAAGGCAAGTATTTCCCAGTTAGCCTAGGTTTTCTTTGTTTTCCTTTCTTTGTTTTCCTTTCTCATTGCTTTGTGTTGTGTGTGCTTATGCAATGTAGCTACTTATTATTTTTAAAAAAAATCTATGCGTAGAGGACCGCGCATCCATTTTTGTGTGGGGTGGAGTGATGTGACAAGTACTGGAAGCTATGATTATGGATGGCCTAGGTTGAAAAAAAAAAACACATGGATTGGAAGATCACGCAGAAAAGGTGAACATGAAGGAAGGATGGTGTCAAAAGGCTTTGAGAAACCATGTACAAGGGTAAAAGCACAAGAGAAACATGAGATAGGAAATGAAAAGAAATTGGTCCAAGACATAGAAGAATAATTGACTTCATAGGAGAAAGCACGAAGAACTCTATGGTCGAGGAAGTTTCATGCCAGAATGTTGGAAGTGTTCGCGTAGGATTGAGCATAGAGGAAAAGTGTTGAAGGTTGGCATTGGAAAGAAAAAAATTACCTTTATTATAAAAGTACATTGGTAGGTGGTATCACATTTATTTTGGAGAAAATAAAAATTATAAATAGAAGATCAAGGGTGCGTTATTTTCTACCTTGCATTTTAAAAATATCTCTCACAAACTAGGGCATCCTTGCGAAGAAATTTTGAGAAGATTTGTGAAGATTTTTTGTATAGCTAGTTTGATCAACGAACCAAAGTGGAAAGAAGTACACAGTGTAAGTAGAGAAGGTTGTGTGGAAGAATCCTGTGGGTGATTACATTTTCTTGTGGAAAAAGGGTTTTCCAAGTTAGTGTTGCATAAGCTAGGGCATGAGGTTTGAAGGAATTTTTGTAAAGGAGTGGATCCAAAAAGTTGAGAAGAGCTAGGATCAGGAGAAAGGAAGAAATTTTAAGGACTTGATGAAGAAATGGCACCAAGGAAAGTAGAAAAATTTCACCAAAGAAGGGAAAGGGAAAGGGCAAGGGGAAACAAGTTGTCTCCACCAGTTTCAATGAAGAATGGTACATGGAAATGTAGTACCTAGATAACATATTACTTGGTAAATAATGGGTGTCTCACATCAGAAGATGGCCATTAGTGATTACAACCATCAACGAGCACCACAGAGAATGAAATGAAACTAGAACTGGTTCACCCTATAGAGAAGAGGACACAGATGGAATTCCCATCTATGACAATGAGGTAAAGGTAAAAATGGAGAAGGTTGGGTTGTTACAACTCTACGAGTTGCCCTATTTCAGCAAGTTCAAGTGACTATACCAATGGTTGATGTCACATGTGCATGAAGACCACTTCTATTTCGTAGGTCAAAGGATGTGCATAACCCCCAACTAATTTCTAAGTTCACGGCCTTATCTGTGAAGGAGATTCATTGGATGATGACTTGGAAGACAAGGAAGCCATTAAGAAGACCGTTGAGGCTTATGACTACAAGAAGGGTTCACGCTACTTTGACATTTATGTAATTACTGACCCGGTGATGAGGATGGCCACATGTTTGGTTACAAATATGAATCTTAAAAGAGAGATGGACACAGATCAACAAGGCCTAGTTGAATGTGTGTCACAAGATCTAGAGGGAACCATCTATAACCTCTTAGCTTTCATTACAGAGGAGATCATAGATGTCGCACACAACAAAGAAAAGATCATGTTTGGTAATTTCCTCCTCACCATTGTATTTTTAGATATTGGAGTGCCCGATGGGATGGATAAGTTTGTTTGGGAGTACCCAGATGAGAACCCTCCCCACTAAGAGGTTTAAACAATATACCTATGACATGACACCATGATGACACTCATAAGGCACCTAGAAAAGTGGTATGAATAATTTCCTTCACTAATCTAAGAGAATACCCAAAAATTTCCTTCACTAGTGCAAGGAGAAGTTGAGTTCATCATATACTAGCATTTTTGCATCAACAGATTTACTTTGGTAGATGGCACCAAGAGTCCTTGGTGTAAATTTTCTTTCTCCTTCACAGCGCAGTACTTCCAAGTCGGGTCAATCATTTCAAAGAGGTGAAGAAACTCATATTTTATCTAAGTGTAGTGGATCAAGACTACGCATGAGCTATGCAGGAAACTAATATACCCAAGAAGTGTGCCTATGTGGAGAAGTATATCTCCCATGACATACACATGTTAAAACTAGTAACATTACATGTTGCAAGGGAGGACAACAACAAGGGTGTATTTACGCATAAGGCCTAAGTATGAAAAAGGTGCTTATGTTGAAGATGATGTCTCCATTCCTGAAGACCCAACCACGTGGAAGAAGACTACACTAAGGAAAAGAGATAGAGGAGAAACTCCTAAGAAAAGGCATCGAGCATGTAGATAGTGCAGATAGTAGGGCATAAGAGTCATGCATAGGAACTTGTACTTATGTCTGATAGAAGAAGTATCCCATGAGAAAATAGTCACCAAAAAGGAGGATTCACAACAGAAGGAAGATTCTCTGGTAAGGGAAGAGTCACCAGAGAAAGAAGAAAAAGAGAAGTCCCCTGAGCTAGAATCACTATTAAGGAAGAAGAAAAGGGTGACTAAAGGGTCAAACTCGAAAAAACATAAAGCATGGAGGCCGACAAGGGCGATGAAGATGATGAAGAGCATGATGAGGCTTAGAACCATCTTGTGTATGATGTACATGAGTTAGAGGAAGAAGGAAATGAAGAGAAGGATGAGGATGAAGGAGGCACTCACGATAAAGGGGGGAGTGAGGAAGTAAACACAAAGGATCAGAAGACCCCGACCCTGACCAAGGAGAAGATGGATAATACCATAGAGAAGAAGTAAAAGGAATTATCCAACAGTTGGTAGAGCACAAAATTGAGAGAAGTTCCAAGGAAGTATGAAGGAAATAGAGGAAAGTGCAAGTGTGGGAAAGGAGTATGGAAGCATGGGCAAAGACCCCAGCTTAGCAGTAAGCTTCCCAAAGGTAGCACACATAGGTGGAAAGGGCATAGTAGCGGTGCAAGAACAAGAAATGACTTACATTAATGATCCAAACAAGGTATGCACACATGTTTCCAAAGTATCGTGCCTATAAACCAACTCCTTACTTGGTCTTATTTTGATGAAGAGGGTGCATACCCACGCACAAAGGAAAATTCTATCTTGGGATTTTGAGTCCTATGTTGATGAAATCAAATTTGAGGTCAATCGAGATGCATTTATGAAGATACCGATGTGCCAAGGAGTAAACACTCTAGTGAATGCCCAAAAATGTCTAATGAGCAAGTTTACAATACACTCAACAAAGTATTAGTGGAGGTAGAAGAAATACTCTTTGGAAAAAATGATAGAATAAGGGTCTTGGAGGAAGAGCTTGAGAAAAATAATGAGGAGATCATTGAGCGGGAAAAAGAGATAAAACATAAGGAATTGATCAGTGTGTAGTTAAGGCGCGAAATTGAGGGATGAAAAGGAAAAGGTGCACAAAATCCATAAGAAGATAGAGGTCATTTTAGATGCCATAATATTGAAGCACCTAGACCTAGCCCCACCTGAGAAGAAATATGAGTCAACCATGTAATTATTAGAAGATTTGACCTATATCCTCACCATGGAAAGGTGACCACTGGAATAGAGTCAGAGGAGGAGGTGATGACACGTGACGATGAGGAAAAGATGAAGATTGGGGAGATAGTGACTTAGTACTCCAAGCTCCTTTCTATAGTAAATACCACCACACAAATGGATGAAGCTGTTTATGAAAAATTTTCCAACAGGGATAGGGTAACAAGCATATTGGTTTCTACACATGAGGTGGATCTAAAAGAATTTTAGGAAAAAAAAAGGTAATAGGGTGGAGCACGAAAAGACATGTTTGAGGTTGATAAGAAATGGAAGCAATCAATACCTTGTGAGGTTTGATTAAGAGGTAACTAAAGTAGTTTACCCCAAGTCACTCATAGGATGGATGTGCTAGGTGATCTTAGCAAGCAGCTGGAGAGCATTGTTGATACGCTAAAATCTAAGAGCAAGGAACTTAGTTTTGATGAAGTAAGTGCATTATTGGGTGACCTACTTCAGCAGGTGTAGGGAGAAGTAGATACATGGGAGAAAATTGAGGCATCCGTGAAGAAGGAATTCCCACTCCTCATGCAACAATAACACATTCTTCTATTCTTCCATTTATTTCATCCTTCCATTCTTTGATTGTTTTGATACCTCTATTATTTATTCTTTAAGGAAGCAGAATGTTTCAAGGATGGAGAACATATAGTGTGGGGTGATGTTGGATGCTAAAATATTGGCTAAGTACTAAGAGGTGCATGCGCACAAGATCAGTAGATAGAAGGGTGCTTAGGGAATAACACATAGGAAAAAGGGGTTTAAAAATGGTTTAAGTGAAATCAGGGCACGTGTGGGAGGAGGAAGAACAAGGGTTTAAAGGAATTAGCTATAAATGAAATCATGGGGTCACTTGAGGAAAAATGTGAGGACCCGAATAGGCATGATGAGTGGATAAGGTGCCAGCATGTAACCTTGGAGGTCAAGAAAAGGATATTCCCCACAAGGAATATTCCTAGAGATATCATTACAGTTAGTGGAAGGTTTATGAAGAGGATAAGAAATCACCAATGGAGGACCACATCGACACTTGGCACACAATCTGCTCAAAAGAGAAATTATGGTGGTATTCGATGATCCTATTTAAAGATATGCTTGGGTCAGGAGAAGAAGTAGACATCACACATGGGAATAAATACATGGAGGCATGAAGAGAATGAAAATAGAAGGAGAGTAATGAGGTGTTACAAAGTAATGCTAAGGTTTAGAGTACTTAGTTCTAAAGGGTTATAAGGGATACCATAAGCATATATATGGGTACTAAGATCTGTAACAAGGGATAAAATGGGGAAAAATATAGTTAGGATCTCATATCATAGAAGCTTACAGGAGTTAAGTCTATGTCAATTAAGATATGGTCTGAGATAACCCTTTTGAATGTAGTATGGCTACTAGAGATTATGTCAAATCAATATACATGGATATATTTTGTACATCTTGTTTATGGGTGTAAACCCTCATGATATATGAATTTGCATGGCTCAGATTTGGTTTATTATACTTTTTACAATGTCATTTAGATTTTGTGATGCATTGATGTGTATATATGTTAGTTGCATCTTCTAGATTTTAAAGTAAGTGAATGTACTTCTGTTTCTAAAAATAATCCTCCATTAATGGTAGAAATCTCTTGCAAATCTCACATAAAGGAGGGTCTCGACACCCATGCATGCCTCGGGTGAGTTCCCAACATATGCTAGATGATAGGTCAATGCGCTTGGGGTTAGAAAGAAGTATTGAGGGTAAAATAATGACTACACACATAATCAACATTGAAAGTGCAAGTCCTTAAACTTTGAAAGTGCGAGGATAACACTTTCAAAGTATGAGGATAAATTTTTCAAAGTGCGAGAATCGGAATTTGAAAGTGGGAGGCTCACAATTAGAAAATATTAGCCTCACAAATTATAAAGTGCAAGTCTCACACATGGAAAATGTGAGTCTCTCACTTTCAAAGTGCAAGGCTCACACTTTGAAAGTGTGAGGTTCTCATTTTGACAAAGCAAGTATCAAAATTTGAAAGTGTGAGGATTTATTGTTAGTTTTTATTTTTAATTTAATAAAATGGGATTATGACTTATAATCCTTATCGGCCGCTAACCTTACATCAAGGATTTTACACTTTCAAAGTGTGAGGAAAGTGCTAGCATTGCCTTTTTAAATTGTGAGGCTTGCACTTTGAACTTTATTTTATAGGAAGTATTTGTTAGTTTTTTATTTTTATTAATCTAACGGGCTCATTCCTTATAATATTTAACAACCTCTAACCTTGCATACTCCCAACATGAAAATCTTGAAAATAATGAAATTGGAATCCAATAATAACGAAATTGGAATCCAATAATAGTGAAATTGGGATCCAATAATAGTGATATTGGAATCTAATAAAAGTGAAATTGGAATCCAATAATATTGAAATTGGAACTCCAATAATTCCAATAACGACAATATTGGAATCCAATTTTGTTACTGATGGAATCTAATAATAGAAATAATGGAATCCATTATAAACAAAAATGGAATCTAATATAGGAAAAAAAAACTGATATGTTTCTTCCAAAAATTGTAATACTAGAGTTCATATTCATTGGAATATGTTTATATTTACTAAAATAAGTGTTCTTGGTGTTATCCATGATTTTATAAGGAACCCAGAGAAATACCTTGTTGGATTTGACCTAGGTCACAACTTCTCTACTAAGGATCATATTAGAGCATTAAAATCATCTCTAATATTTCTAAATGTGACACATGAGCATCTAGCTTGTAGGATTTTCTCATTCCCTTTGAATAATGCAAATTCTAGAATATGACTAGTTATTGAATCTATCAAAATATATAATCCTTAGTTGGTAAGACTTCCATGATATCTTTGTTACCCAGTTTAGTAGAATCACTAGTCCAACTATCCTATATCAAAGGTTCACCACCCTATAAAGGGATGTCTAAGAACCCATCAAAGATTTCGATGCTAGATTCTAGAAGATGTAAAACCTGATCACCCATATAAACCCACAGATGATTTAGCACTAGAGATTTACGAAAATGTCTTAGATCCCATGACATCAATTTTCCGACAAGATCTCAAAATATCACTACATTATCTGCTAACTATCCTAAAAATATCCATATTAATGAGAAATTTCACCATCATGGGTATGTTACCCCCTCCTCTT
The DNA here is from genome assembly GCA_018340775.1 of Taxus wallichiana var. yunnanensis. Classification (NCBI taxonomy): domain Eukaryota; kingdom Viridiplantae; phylum Streptophyta; class Pinopsida; order Cupressales; family Taxaceae; genus Taxus; species Taxus wallichiana. The sequence goes on along the minus strand of CM031243.1, from coordinate 244,576,234 downwards.
AAGATTATCATCTCAATAAGTTTCCCCATTCTAATCAAAATATGTCAAATCCCATTTAGATTCTAGCTATAAATGTTCTTCCTATCAATTACATAGTCCCAAATTACCAACAAATCTTAGCTAATCCTACAACCTTGATTGAGCCATAAAAAATCATAATCAAGCCCTAATCACCATCAAAAATAACTCACCCTAAGAAGTAAATTAGGAGAATGCAAAAGGAGATTTGGATTCCATGAAAGAATGGTAAGAAAATTAGTCCAAGATTTCCTAAGTCTGTAGAGACAAATAGGAAATACAGGGAAGTAACCCCAAAGAGGGAATTGTAGTTATCAAAGATATAATAATAGGCCCTTCAATATGAGTAAAACTAAATGTATGTGAAATTACAATACCAAATTGGTGTAAGCCCCATAATATAGATACACACGGTGAATTGGATTGTGTAGATTTATGTCATGGATTTGAATTTTTTAATGCTAAATTAGATAACTATGAAATAATTCCAAATAAAAATTATATGGCTAACCCATCAAATGATAAAAATACACACAAAAACACTACTATGATGGTAGAAACATTTTTTATTTCACTTGTAGGAGGACAATGATCGAGAGGAGAGCACAGATGAAGTCCATGCATTTTAGCAACACCAAACCAATAATTATGCACTAAGGAATAAAGCCAACAACACTAATTCAACACCCCCAAATGTTATTAGACCTCCATTATACCTAAAGGCCAACAATAGGCATCCTCCTCCAAATGGAAATGATCCTCACCCACAAGAAATTGCTTTAGGTATTCGTAAAACTAGAGAAGTCTGAATTCCTTTACTTACTCTTTATGCTAAAAATACTCCTAGAAAGGAAAATGCAGCTACCTAACACTAACCTATAATTCTAAGGGACCAAGGAGAGAGGAAGATACATAAAATTAAAATCCTAAAATAAGGGAGGTGATAGCACCAAGAACAAGGGGTGGAGACATTCTAATGAGTGAAAATGAGAAGAATAATGGAGAGGGAGAGGCCAAACACAAGTGACATAGTCTCAAACTACATTTACCATGGAGCATAATAGATTTGAATCTTGCAAGAAGAATAAAGTATGCATAATACACCCACAATTGTAATGAAAGGAAAGAAATGCAATACAACACAAGATATGGTAGAGATAGAGCCAAAAAACATGAATTTTATTTCTTAAAAGGATGCATAATTCATTACAATGCAAGAAAATAAGGAAATAACCACCTTTCAAAAATCTAAGGTTTGCAACTCATAAAGTTTAGGAACAATTTTGATAGAGTTCCTTTACATTTTCATAACACCCCCCTCATAAATGAGGGGAATTTACATTATATAGAGAGGGAAACTTGAACTTTCCTCCAACAAATGACAACCTACATTAAATCTCAGAAAAATGGTATGGGAATCCTTACAAATTCATTTCCCAATGGTACTTTTCTTGCAGTTAAGACATGGGTGACATACCTCATTAAGGTGGTCACTAAGCTACTCTGTAATGCACTTATTAAGGCATAACCCATCATTGATATTCTTGTGTTTTTCCACCAACATCAGTTTCTTGGTGACTTTCGGTTGCATTTTTGTCTAGTACCGATTGGTTGCATGCCCTTGCTGCCTACCAAGTAATATTATTTTAGAGTTGGTGGTTGCAACATTCTTTCCATTGGCTAGTAGCATGTTTTCCTCATGTCGACAATTGTAAATTTATTTTTACCATCGGGTAGCATAATTTCCTACTACGGTTAGTAGTGGTGCAACCTAAAATTTAATAATACAAGCCCAATAAGACCCTAGACACGTTGGCCCATCACTCGACCTAGACCGAGAGCTCACCCGAAGCACGCAAAAGTACTAGGTACCATTTTAGGTTGTTGTAGGATGTTAGCATGATGAAGACTTAACACATGCAGTTCCATTGCTAACACATCATTCTATAGAGCATACCAAGTATATATCTAAGGGGAAACATAATTAAGTATTAACCATGATGACATCAAAACATACTAGATTAAGAAACACACAAAACTAACACTTAGATTCAGCCAATATCATCCATTATATTAACTACAATAAGTATACTGAAGCTTCATTACAACAACAATAGTATGCGCATAATGATTTAGCAACACAATCTCACTATATCTCCATGTATGCATATATATATATATATATATATATATATATATATATATATATATCTACTACTACACGATTTACTACATACTTATAAGGGTGGGGACTTTCCCTCCACTGCTTATATAATCCCAAAATAGGTTGCATGCTTATTAGCCACACATGTAAGTGCACTAACAATAAACTACCGGTAGTTAATCGGTAGTAGTAGATCTATTTTTGGCTTGTGTCCATGAAAATTGCTTAGTAGCTAATCCTCCAAAAATATCCAATGTGTTATGCATAAGTATCTAATCAATTTGAGTGCTCCACACGCTACCTCAAAAAATAGATCCTTGTCGTGAAAATGGCTAAGTACGGAACATGTTTCTATTCTTTACGCGCGAGCCTTTCTGATACGTCTGTGCCTTTGAATGCGCTCTGCTCTCCCGCTCGAACCTTCTATATTTAATTTACTAAGTTCTAGGGTCTGACTGATCAACATTACCCCACACTAGTTGCATTGCTGCCCGGAAATGGTTGTCTCTAAATGAATCAAAGAATAGAAGAATAGAAATAATTGTGATGAATGAAAGAATGTTTTTTTAACCTGTAGTTTCTTCTTATGAAACCTGAAAAATTAATTCAAGATATTCCTGCTTTATCTCGGCCTCCAAGGTATGCCACTTAACAAGTGCTTCCTCTAATTTCTCTGTAATGTCCAAAACAATGGACTCCAGTTCATCCTTTGTAATTTGTCCTTGCTCATTCTGCAAGACCAACACAATATTATACATTACAGTCATCCTTCCCTCTAGCAAATCCATCTTCTATGCAATGAGTTTCCCAAGCTCCTCTAGCTGATTTTTGTGTGGTTCTTGGGCTACTGCCAAGGCCTCGTGCTTCTGTTTAACCATTGATAACCTTTCTATGCGGCCTAATGTGTCATCCTTCATCACTTTCTAGAATTCATTGTTCTCCTCTAGGGTTTTTATGTTGATGAGCACCTCTGGAGTTGTACATATGTTCAAGGCTTGGACTTCCTTCTTCAGTTCTTCCCGTAGCTCTTGTAGCAATCCTTCATATGATGTAATCTTCTCCATCACCGAAGCTGAAGCCTTTTCTCACTTTGCATCTTGTCTTTGGATCCTTTGGCGCTGGCATGTGCAGAGGCTCATCTTCAAGCACTAAGTCCACTAATCTACCTACATAGTGTATTGCTAAAGGAAACATTTTTGGTACCTTTGGCTCTAAGTGTCACCTAGCTGTTATGAGATTATCACCAATTTCCTCTACAATGTTGATAAATACAGAGTTATTTTTTTGTGTTAAGTCTCTTTCCTACATTAGGTGCACTATCTCCTCATTTTTAGTTTTGATCTCTTCCCTTAGTGCCCTAATTATGGCAGCCTTGTCCATATTCCACCTTGCCACCTCTGTTGAGACTTTTACCAATGCATTAATCACCTGTTCATCTAACATAACAATAGGCTTTACTATTATGTGTCTAGCCTGAGGTGTCTTTTTAAACCTCCTCGACATGCATGACTCCTCACAAACATTAAATCTAGTTCATCCATGTGTTTGTGCATTAACCATGATAATTGCTTCCTTGTGCGCATTGTTACCATATCTTCATCCATTAATTCCCAGCCATATAAATCCTTTTTTGTGCGCAGGTGTGCTCTCAAACGGGCACAAATTTTTTTACCCTGTGTCCTCCGCATAACCCATGGCTGGTGGAATGTGCTCCCCACTTGTTCTTCTTGACCTAAGCTACTTAGGAATTTGAGCTTCTAGATTTGGAACTTGTGTTTCCATGTCTTGAGTAAAGTATCAGTAGTTGTCTCATATGTTCTCTTTTCTTCCTCTTCTCCTTCCTTCATTTGTTCATCTTGTTGTCCTTCTACATTCTCTAGAGGTGTAGGAGAATTAAGCATGCTTTCCTCTGATTCTTCTACCTCCTCATTCAATTTTAATTTCCTTCTCCTTTTCTTGGATGTCTTCTTATGTGGAGAGATTCTGGGTGATCTACACATTGTTTGCGGAGTAGCACCTTGGGTCCTTGTTCTCCTAAAAACTCTCTTAAATTGGTGATCTCCTTGGACTACATCCAAGTCCTCATCATCCCCCTCTTATGGCTGAGGTGGTGTAGTTGCGCACTCAGCTTCATCCTTATTTTGGGATGTCTTCTACCTCTATGTTCCAAACCAACACTATCTTTGTGCTCATCCTCCACTTCAATTGTCTTTGTGGGATTAGGCACTGGAATGTTCTCCATGGTATGCTTACCCTTCGGTAGTTCTGTAAGTGCAAACCCATCTTCCACATACTTGTTGTTTTCTAGCTTTGGCTTCAGTTGGAGTTACACCAGTGCTGCTCCAACATCTCCAACAACCAAACTTACTGGATTTATGCTTAACACATCTGAGATGAGCCTTTCAATATATGCATTACGTCCTAGGTATACATACTTCTTCCTCAGTGTGTGGTAGTCGTAGTCTACCTTGTCTGAATTGAATGCTAGTCGGCACGCGTCTGAGAACCTATGAAGTGATGCCTAAAAATACATTTATTTGAAGGCATATGGTAGTTTTCACCATGGGCTCCAAGCCCCTTCCTTCATCAAAATTGCGCGATGCGTGGAAATGTTGGTATACGACAAACTAAACTGCCTTACCCACCACCGATGGAAAATATTTTGGTATGTTCCACTCTTCCTCGAATGCCACATAGAGCCTATTATACCACTTCTCAACCCTCTGCTTGAATTTTCCAGTCATAGATCCTTCACACAAGTAATTTTTGAATCATTATATAGGTGACTTGTTCTACATAGGATACTCCTAGACCTTCTCTTTTGTCCATCTAGCACTCCAATCTCCATGAATATCAGAGACAACATAACAACCCCAAAACTGATCTTTCCTCCTGAATGTGCTTCTTTGACAATAGTTTCTATAATGTAACTTGAAATGTTATAGATCACCCCTTCAGACATCCTTTTAGCAACGTGCAGCCACATGGTATTTACTTGTGACCACCTCTCTTGGTCATTTAATTTTGTCATAAGGTGCGTGGTTTCTACACAACTGGGTAATTTTTCATCTTGTCTATGTCCATACTGCACAAACCCTTGGTATACCCTAGCTCCTTCCTAGTTTCTAGAATTGCAGCCTTGTCTATTAAATCCTCCTTGAGGTCTTCACCTGTAGCCTTCAACCCTGTCACTATGGAGATCAAGCATGGCTGAAATCCTTACTCTACATCCTGTAAAGTAGAAGAAGTCCTCGTGTACTCTACTCATGAGCCATTGGTACAAGGGCTCATATTTTCCAAAGTAGGGGAGCTTGTATAACTGATATACTCTAATATTCTTCAATAACTCTCCCTAGCGTCATCATAGACCGACATGTCCTCCATCATGCACTTATTTATCTTCATGTTCAACAGTGCATCCAACTCCTTGTTTTTTTGTGGTACGATGGTTGTAATCACTTATCTTTCTTCTCTCGAATGTGGGAATCCCACTCCTAGCCTACTATAACCCCCTCTAGATATTGCATCTCTAAAAAATTTCTCTCAAGGGTCATTTCTTCTTCCTCCATGACCACCTTCTTCTTTCCCTTAACTCCTATTGCAATTGCCTTCTTTGGTGCCATTTCTACCCTGCAATCCTTTGAAAATACTCGTCTTTTGACTTATGCAACGTGCAACTCAAACCCTATCTCAAATCGCCATGCCCTAGTGGAAATCACGTGCCCTAGCTTGGTTGTAATGCATCTTCTTCGCTCAAACCCTCCTCCTGTGGGAACACAAGATTCTCCTTTGCACAAACCTCCTTTCCACATCTGGTTTCACACTCTTCGTACCTCAACATGATTTTTCATCTCTTTTCACTTGGCTCTTGTCAAATTCTCTTAATCGCAACAGTAAGAATGAACTCGCATCCCATCGTTATATAGATTTTTAAATTTTTGATGCTATTATTTCTAGTTCACCTACCCAATGTCCTCTCATTTATCAACCAAATTTTTCTTTATGTATGGTACATATTCATGCCCTAGCTATAACCTTCTAGCGTGCCTTCCTACCCTCTAGTCACAGACTTCTCTTCAGCGTGCTTCCTTGTGCCCGAGTACCTTATCACTGCACCTTCCACTGGTAGTTGTTATGGCCTCCGCTTACCTTGTGTTATACTGTCCCTTCATCCATCTCCATATTTGGTCACTTTTTAGAAGCAATCCTTTGACTTGAATAGCAACCGTAGCAGCTTATATCTTCCATCATTTAATTGCAATTTTGTACACGGATATCAACAATACACCCCACACTAAAATTATGTGTAGCTCTCTGCACATAAAAATTATTCAAATAGTAATTAGCTTTTGGTGCATAAACACGCTTATTCCACAACACACAACTAAATTGATAAATCATAACAACAAAGAAGGAAACACATTAAAGGAATGCAGAATTGAAAACCTAATATAAATGGAAATACTACCTTATTACAAACACCAAGAAGACTTATTTATAGTAGGGCTTCAACCTACTCCCGTTAAAGTAATCGGGTATTCGTGTTCCATCAAGTGCTTCTAACTGGCAAGTGCCTATTTCAAGGATGTAAGTGATAACATACGGCCCCAACCAATGTACCTTAAGTTTTTGGATGGCACAAGAACTTAGAGTCATAGAGAAGTACCATTTGTCCAATCTCAAACTTCTTGTCCCTTATGTTTCTGTCATGCCAAGCTTTATTCTTGGCCTTTTCTTACTTTTGACTCCAACATGTTATGGATCATCGCTCATCCAAAGCTTAATTATATTTTCAATCCATTCTTCTAAATATTTCTCATCATCTAGACCTCCAGCATGCGCAATACGCAAAGAAGGTAACATAAATTCCATAGGTAGAACTACTTCTGTGCCAAACACTAATTGAAATGGTGCGGATTTGTTCAACCTTTTTTATGTTTTTCGATATGCCCAAAGTACTACAGAGAATTTATCATCCCAATCCTTTCTTCCAACATCACAGATTTTTTTTAATGTCCTGGCTCAAAATTTTGTTGAAAGCCTCAGCAGTTCTGTTTGCTTGAGGATGATAGGGTGTAGTCTTATGGTGTGCAATCATGAACTCATCCAATAAAATTTTGATTGTCTCATTCAGAAAATGTGTGCCCCTATCACTGGTCAAACTTAAAGGACATCCATACCTTGTAATAATATTTTCCCATAGAAATCAAGCTATTGTAGCCGCTATACAGTCCTTTGTGGGTGCTTATTTTTCCCACCTTTTCAGATAGTCTATGTAAGTTATGATGTAGCACGATCCAGTTCTACGCGTAGCTAGTGAAATAGGACCCAAAAATCTATAGCCCATTTCTCAAACGGTTCTGTGCTAGTAATAGGTCTCAAAGGCATTTCATCTCGTTGACCTAGTTTTCCAAGATGTTGACAATGATCACATGCCTTACAAAATTCCTTACAATCTTTATATAGGGTCTCCCACCATAATCCAGTGAGTAGAATCTTACACGTTGTGGCATCACCGGCATAGTGGCCACTTGTAATACCACCATGAGCTTCTTCCATAATACCCATGTGCTCATGTTCCAATACACAATGGTGCAATACCTCATCTCGGCCCAATTTGTACAAGTCACCACTGATTAACATATAAGGTGCAACACGTATAGCAAGTTGTTTCTTCTCCAAGGATTTCATTCCTTCTAGTGCCATCCCTATTTGTAGAAAGACAACAATGTCCTCTAGTTTTGATGGCGTGCATTATAACCTATATAACTATGCATCTGGCATGGTATCCTCAATTTCTTGTGCTTCTTCTCTGATTGTATTCTTGATAGATGGTCTGGTCCATAATTACTTTTTCCTAGTTTTACCACAACTGTGAAATAAAATTCTTGAAATAAGAGCACCCATCGACATATGTACCCTGTTAGGAAATAAGGGATAAAATATGTGGAATAATCCCTCATAGAATCGCAATAGTAGAAACTAATATGCAGAAATTATTACAGATCTCAAATAAAATTACGAGAATAAAATAACACAACACAAAGAGACAATATTTAACGTGGTTCACCCAATTTGGGCTATGTCCACCAAGAATCACTTGCTTAGATTTTATTACAAGCCACCACTCTCTCAATACAATACCCAGATCCGTTTGGAGCTATGCTCAACAAACTCTACAGAATTCACACTCGAATTCAAAACACATCTACAATACATTTGCTTGCCTATATATCATATGCATAAGACAATATAAATAGACAATCGCTTAAGCAGTTTTACAAAACCGTGGGTATCAAAACCATGGGAAAAACCCATCCCATAAACCTATGGGTCAAAAATTTCCCATATGAGAAGAGCACATTTCCCGATATGTCGGGTGCATTTTTTTAGGCCAAAAAAAAAATTTATGCCTAAAAAGTGTACAATACTCTTAGTGTACATTCTTCAACACTTTCACACATGAAAATAGGCTCCACAACCTAACAATCTCCCACTTGGAGACTAGTTTTCCTTTGAGCAAGCTTCTCAACCCTTCACTAGTTTCGTGAAGACCAACCAAAGCTGAACATAACTTCAGTTTTTCCCTTGTGACCACCTTGGTCATCATGTCTACAGATTCTGACTGGTATGAATCTTCTCTAACTTCAACTTCTCTTCCTCTAAAGTTGTCCTGATGAAATGGTACCTTAATTGTATATGTTTTGTCCTAGAGTGGAAAGCAGAGTTCTTAGCTAGGTGTATAGCACTCTGACTATCACTATGTAACTTTCCTTCCTCTTGCTTATGCCCCAACTCCTCAAGTAATTGTTGTAACCAAATCATTTCCTTGATTGCCTCTGTGGCAACAACATACTCAGCCTCCGTGGTTGAAAAAGCCACCAACTTCTGTAGTCGTGAAATCCAACTTATTGTTGTTCCACCTACAGTGTAAATATAACCTATCATGATCCTCCTGCTGTCTACATCTCCACCATGTCTAAATCTACATAACCACGTAAAGTGGTGTCGATCCACTGTAGCACAAAACTGTCCCCATGGTCCCTCTCAAATACCGAAGGATCCACTTTACTGCTTGCCAATTCTCTTTACCTAGATCACTCATAAATCTACTCACAACTCCCACTGCATGGGCAATATCAGGCCTAGTGCACACCATATCATACATCAAACTACCAATTTCGATGAGTAAGGTACCTTGGACATTTGGTTCCTCTCCTGCTCTGTCTTGGGACACTTGCTCCTTTGATAACTTGAAATGGCCTGCCAAAGGAGTCCCAACCGGTTTAACATCTTGCATATTAAACCTCTCCAAGACCTTCTTAATGTACTCTTCCTAAGATAAAATTAGCTTATGTTCCTTCCTATCCCGAGATATCCTCATACCAAGGATTTGTTTGGCTGCACCCAAATCCTTCATAGGAAAGGATTCACTTAGCTGCTTCTTGAGTACTTTTATTTCCTGCATGTTTTTACTGCAACTAGCATGTCATCAACATACAAATGGGTAAGTGCACCAAGTTGGGGGACAAAAAAGGGGTCATAAGTGGACATCATATTGCAAATAACCACATAATATCAACTTGTAGGGATTATTAGCAATGAATACACTCAAAATTAGAAAAACTTATATTAATATGAATCATAGCATTCGAGAATCTAGTTTCTAAACTACTATTTTTAAAAAAATTGGACAAGTTTAGCTATATTAAACACTTAAAATTCAATGACTTGGTATTTATTTTTAAAAACGCCTCTGAGATTGTAGTCCGTTTGCCCCCAATTTGGATGACCAAAAATTGATATATATTTTTTCCCTTTGGTGAGAAGTTAGATGATGCTATCTATCTTGGGATAGATTTTATTTTTATGATTATTTTTCGTGAAAGTTGTCGAAAACATAAAGAAAACATAGCACTTTCTGTTTGCCCGCCATAACTTCATCAAAAAATATTGAAATCAAATTATTATTTTCTTGAACATGTATATAATTTAACCATGGTTGGGATGGTATAAGTTTTATCACATTTTGACAAGTGAAAAAAAAATTTCACTCTTAAACATAGACATAAATATTCACGGGAAAAAGTGTCTTAAATACCTACTATTAGTAAAAATTATAAAATGATATTTATCCTATTCTATTCACTTTAAAATCAATATTTCTACAAAGCTAACAGTCTCTCCTACGTGATGGTACCATTTTTATGACATATTTTTACTTTTCGGCATGGTTCAAGTATGCGGAAGACTAAATTTGATGTTTTTTTGTTTTTTATGTAAAATTTAGGATTTGATGTCCACTTAATTGTCCCCCAACTTGCTGCACTTACCCAAACACAGGATAATATAACTTCCATCCTCAAATTTCTTTGTATACACACAATGGTTAGAATGACATCTGATATAACCTTGCTCCATCATGAAGCTATCAAACTTCTTATACCATTGACGTGGAGTTTGTTTCAGGCCATACAAGATCTTCTTTAGTTTGCACACCATCTCCTCTTTACCTTTGACCTCATAGCCCTCTGGTTGTTGCATATATAGTTCCTCCTCTAAATCACCATGGAGAAATGCAGTCTTTACATCAAGCTATTCTAAGTGCAAGTCTTCTGCTGCTGCAACTATTCTAGAGAAGAAGTTCTAATAGAAGTCATTTTTACTACAGGAGAAAAAATCTCATCAAAATCTATACCTTTTTTCTGTGCAAACCCCTTGACCACCAACCGGGCCTTGTATCTTTTATTGCCTCCTTCTTCCTCTTTGACAATGAACACCCACTTGTTCTGTAATGCTCTTTTTCCTTCGGGTAGCTTCACTAAATCCCATGTCGGGTTCTCTATGAGAGCTTGATGCTCCTCATCCATGGATTGCTACGACTTCTTCCTGGCATCTACCTGCATTACTTCATCAAAGCTCTCTAGCTCTCCACTATCAGTGAGTAATAAATAATAAAGAGAAGGAGAAAAACGTTCAGGTTCTCTTCTTACCCTAGAATACCTCTTCAATATAGGAGTTTGGGGTTCTTGTTGAGGGGGTTCCTGAACTAATTCATGTGTCACTTTCCCATTTGGAAGATCCTTTACCACTGCATATTCTTTCTTGGATTCTTCCCTATTTTCCTACAACTGCTGCTTATACATGAATTTCTCATTAAAGACCACATCCCTAGATCAAATGATTTTCTTGTCCTTAATACTCCAACATTTATATCCAAATTCATCACCACCATAACCAATGAAAGTAAATTTTTCTGATTTAGCCTGTAGCTTGGTCTTATCATCCTTGTCTATATGAAAAAACACCTCACATCCAAAGACTCTAAGAAATGAATAATCAACTTTCTTACCGGACCAAGCCTCCTCAGGTATGCCTCCATCCAAGGCACTTGAGGGTCCTTTGTTTATCAAGTACATAGCAGTTGTGCTCACCGCTTCTACCCAAAAAGAAAGAGGCAGTCCTGCATGTAACCTCATGCTCCTAGCACATTCCATTATTGTTCTGTTCATCCTTTATGATACCCCATTCTGTTGCAAAGTTCCTGGAACTGTCTTTTCCTATGGATTCCATTCTTAGAACAATAATCATAAAATTCATTGCAACAATACTCCCCTCCATTATCTCGACCGAGACATTTTAGCTTAATACTGTTTCATTCTCTACAAGGCTTTCCATTTAACAAAAGTGTCAAATACATCGATTCATTTCTAATACAATAAACCCAAACTTTCCTTGTTGCATCATCAATAAAAGTAACATAATAACTTGAAACCCCAAGAGATGATACGAGCGGTCCCCACACATCGAATGTACCAGCTCTAACTTACTCTCTTTCTTTATAGGTCTAACCTTGAGAAACCTTACTTGCTGCTCGTTTCCCATATATGCAGCTTCTCACAGTAAATCCAAACCTGTTTTCGTATATCCGGGTAAATTCTTCTTTATGATGTTCATGCCCTTATGGCTCATATGACCGAGCCTATAGTGCCATAATGTTTTATCCGCATCTAAAGCCACAAGATTACAATCATTATTATATCAAGTGGTTAAATACAAGGTTCCAACCTTGTTACCTCTTTCCTCCACAAGAGCACCCTTGGTAACCTTCCAAGAGTCTCGTAAATATCACAGTATAACCATCACTTCCCAACTGCCCTGCCGATATCAAATTTTGTCTTAATGTAGGCACATGTATGAAATCCTTCAATAGCCAAGTATTCCCATTCTCGCATCTTAACACGAATGTAACCTTTTCCAACTATCTTTTGCAAGGCTCATCATCACCAAGAAAAACATGCCCAAAATCTCCTTGAACATAATCAACAAAATAATGCCTATGTGGAGAAGCATGGAAAGAAGCCCTGAATCTAAAACCCAAGATTCAGAATGATCTAAAAGAAAGAATCAAAGCATCCTGACATACATTACCCATTGCCACATTTGCCTCCTTGTTTTCTTCCCGTTGTTTCTTCTTATCCTGAAGTTCCCAATAGTCCTTCTTTGCATGCCCAAGATTTCCACAATTCTAGCATACAATCTTGTTCTTGGATTTTGACCTTGCTCAATCTTTTGATTTTCCACGGTTTCCTCTATTCTTTTGTCTCCCTCTAGTTTCCACTATCAAAGCATTCCCTAAAGTAGAAGATTCCCAGATCTTTTTCTTCGCATTTCCTTGCTTAGAATCACCCCTACAACATCCTCAAACTTCAACTTTGAGTTAGCTAGAACCGAGTTACTTACCGCCATTACCAGGCTATTCCAACTCTCAGGTAAAGAGCATAGAATTAATAAAGCCCTAACTTCTTCATCAAATTCTATTGTAACCGAAGCTAGCATATTCACAACCGTATTGAAATCATTTAAATGATCTGCTACTAAACTATTCTCAGACATCTTCATATTAAACAACTTTTTCATTAAAAATATCTTGTTAGAGGCAAGAGGGTTTTTCATATAACTTCCTAATGCATCCATTAGATCTTTTGTAGTCTTTTCCTTTGAAACATTAAATAATACCGAAGATGCAAGACACAGCTAGATTGTCCCAAGTGCCTTCCTATCCAACAAATCCCATTCCACATCTATCATACTCGAGGGTTTGTTCACCTTCTCAGACAACGGAGTATAAAGATCCTTTTGATAAAGGTAATCTTCCATCTACATCTTCCAAAGACTAAAATTCTACCCGTTGAATTTCCATCATCTATCATAGCTCCCACTCGGGCTAAAAATTTTCCCGCGATTCAACACGTCAAAGAAACCAAACCAAGCTCGATACCAATTGTTAGGAAATAAGGGATTATTCCACATATTTTATCCCTTATTTCCTAACATACCCTTATAAAATAGTTTTATTTACCAAATACTTCAATGCCATGTGATTTGTATAAAATATGAATGGTGTAGCTAATAGGTACTTTGGTGGAATTTATATAGTACATAGATCGGTGATAGATTCACACTGTAATTGTGTAATTCTATCATGCATGAGTCGATTCTTACTAGAAAAATAGATAGGATGATATACAATACCTTCTCCAGGTTGAGCCAACACTACACCAATGGCCATGCCAAAGGCATCAACTTGTACATGAAATGGTTTGTCCCATGAAGGAAAACATAGAATAGGCATGGTAGTAAGTTTCTCCTTCAATGTCTCGAATGTGCGTTGCTGCTATTCTCCCCAGTAGAATGTACCTTTCCCTTTCAGTAACTCTTCTAATGGTTCAAAAAATTTAGCATATCCTTTGATAAACTTTCTATAATATCCTGTATGACCCAAAACTCTGCGCACCTCACTTTGACTGGTAGGCTCCTTTAGGCCTATAATGACTACAACCTTTGCTGGATCAACCAACAAACCCTCCTTATAGATTATGTGTCCTAAAATTATCCCAAATGGTGTAGCAAATATTCACTTCTTGATGTTCAAAGAGATACTCAACTATCTACACCATTCAAACATTAAGCGTGGATTGTCACAGTGATCCTTAACTAATCCATACACTATCCAATTATCTAAATATACCAGTAAGAAGTTGTGATTAAATTATTTGAACGCTTGGAAAACTATGCGTAAAAATTCGAAGGCACATTTTTAGACCAAATGGCATTACAATATAGGAAAAAATACCCCATTCAAAGTAGTAACCACGGTCTTTTCTTGATCCTCCTAGGCAATCCAAACCTAATGATACCCAGAGAACCCATCTGTAAATGAATAGATTTCACACCCTGCAACTCCTTCTAGTATTTCCTTGGTGAATGGCGTAGGAAATGGATCAGTTACACATGCATCATTCAGCTCCCTGTAGTCCACACATATTCTAATCCATCTAGCCTTCTTGATATTGATCACCATTGGACTAACCCATTCTGACTCATCAAGGGGCTTGATAATCTTGTATTTCAACATGTTATCAATCTCTTCTTTGACCTTTTCACACAAATTGGGGTTCATTTTGTAAGGTTCATGATAGGCACACGTGGCTTTATCCACACTTTGTCAAATACCTCATGCCTCCCTATTAAATGGTTTACATCCAAATTATCTACTTCTTTGTCATCCACTAAGTAGACCATTTTCCTTTCTCTCTCTCAAGGAAAGCGGGTTGAATTAATGTTGCATCGGCCTCTGGTTCTTCATCAATATGTACTCCTGAGTCTTCCTTACCTAATAACTCATGAAGGAGTTCTTCATCCTTGGCACTATCCCCATAGTTAAGCACTTTGGATAACTTTCAATGCTTATTCCACCGAAGGCTTTGTAGAGAAGAAGTCAAATGTTTGGGCCATTCCTGTAATTAAATTCTGCCAATTTCCAATTTCTCTATGGAGTTCTACATATACATACCAAACACGTGTGCAACCTTGTAAAGTGGAATAAAACTGGTGCACCCATAGTGAAGGTGGTAAAGCTTCCTTCCCTTCTGTCCAAAGTCTCTCACACTTCTGAACGTGGTGTTGAATAGGTTGATTACTATGATAAGTACATATTTGAGTAGGTGCATTTCTCCTAAAGAACCTAGTAGTAAGATCAATCCCAATTTCATTCCATCCGACAAGATTATCCTGTGGGCCACCCACCAATGTGTTGTTGTCCCACATAGTGTATATGCTAGCATATTTCTTCTTTCCAGTGGGTCTATCCACTATTCTTCCATGGCACACAGAATACCATGGGATCCCCTTCTCCTATGTAACAAGGTACCGAGTTATTACCTATCCTCCTGACATAACACGGTTTTGTGCCTCAAGGGAATATGCTCTTTACTTTGTGCCCTACCAACTCATAAGTGTTGTGAGCCTAATTATCACAAGCAAAACTTGTAGTATCACTAATAGACTGTGCATCCTCCCACTAAATTAGTCCTTCTTTGGTTGGTTCAATCATCTCTAGATATCAGATGGCATGTACATAAATCCTATTCATATCTTCTTCACTTAAGGGCTCAACATAGGGCACAAATTTTCCATCTGTTAAAGGGATAATAACTCTTTCCTCTTTGTTTTCAAAACTGATATATCCCTTTTTGAACCGAAGATCAACATTATTTACATAGCACCAAGGACACCCTAATAGAGTTGGGAAGCTATCTAACTCTGCCAGTGCTAAAACTTCAAAGTCTCCAGTGAACTTGGCTCCTTGTATGGTAATGGATGCATCCTTAAAAACTCTAATGGGAGTGGCCTTAGTTTGATTATCCATGAATAATACATTAGAGGATGGCTGCAATGGGGTCTTCCCATTTGTACCCATGCATCCAAGGTAATAACATTGACTTCCATGCATGTATCAATCAAGTATATTACTCAATAGCCACCCATCCACAATAGCATTCGAGTGATTTCCTTGTCATAATCTAGGCTATGAGGGGGAAGATTCGCATGTAGGATTTTCATCTAGTCTTAGTACTTACACACGGAGTGTTTCCTTTTAACCAACTCCCTAACAGTGGAATGATGTTTTCCTGGTGCAACATTTTACACACTTCCCTCAAGTCATCTATATCAGTTTGGACCATCTCTAATGCTTTCTTTTTCTCCTTTAAGTATTGTATCTCACCCTGAAGATTCCTTATAAATTCCATGGTTTCTGATAAACCTCCTTCTGATAGGTAGGATTTGGGTACCATGCATGAAGAACTTCTTCTTTAGTGATGGTAGGTTTCTACTACAATGCTTCCCTGGTGCATGCCACCTCAGCACGGGTCATGATCTTCACTTGTAGTGCCTCAGATTCTGCTTCCATCTTAGGAATCCATTGATTTTCAATAGCGTGTTGTATCCTCGCCATCCCTGCACCTTTGTTTTCTTGTTTATGTTGCTTAATCAGATGCTCATATAAGTCTAAGCACTCCTCATAGCTATGGTTCTTCTTGCAAAAAGAACATGTAATATTATGAGGACATTCACGCTTGTAGTGGTTAGGAGATCCACATGTATAACATGTTCCATGAGGTAACTCACTTATTTCACCACCATGGCTTTGTCCTCAGAATCCACCATGGTATCCTCGACCCCTGCCACGACCACCTTCAAAATTCCCTTCATTCTGATCATAGCACGCCTGATTGTGATCTCGGTCCTGATGCTCATTCTTACCTTTATCTGAAACTCTTGTCTGTCATACACCAATATCTATAACATCATGGATCTGTCCAATCAACCAAAAGTCTTCCGTGTCATGAGTCATGGACCTGTAGATTTTACAGTAGCTTGAAACATTCTTCCTTATCGCATGTTGTAATAATGGGTAGTGGCTAGCATCATGGTTTAAATGGAATATTTCACAATCCATCAAAGCAATGAGCATATTGTTCGTGAGGAAAACTATCCTTTGTGTGACCTTCTACTTCACAATATGTGCACCAAATCCCTATGCACGTCTCATGTGTTGAATTTGCTGATAGCTTTCTCCGACTATTTTTCCATGGCTGCTATTTGTGTCTCTAAAATCAAGCTCACCCCAGTATCTATGCTTCTAATTGCCTCTACGCGCAAGGCTGCTTCAAGTGCTTCACATAGAACAATGTATGTCTTATGTGATAATGCCCTCCTAAAATGGGTAATCAAGCCCCCAACGAACCATTGTGCATGTTAGCTTGCGTGTATGTCATAAGAAAGCTTTGATAACAACGTTTTAAACCATGCATCATACTCTCTAACATTTTCAGTAATGCTCTACTTAATATCCTTGAGCACACTTATACTCTTGTGCTTAAAATCAGGGATATAAAACTCTTTAAGGAATGTATCCTTGAAAACTATATAATATATGCAAGTCTGATTAGGGTCAAAATTTCTGTACCAACTGTGTGTGCGCCCTTGTAATGTAGTAGCAAATTGGCTTGCCCTACGCTCAAAAGCTATGATTCCTTTTACATGCCACAATATTTCACACATATGCACATGTTTAGTAGCATCTTCTATGCCCCTATACTATAAAATATGAAGATACATTTCCATGTAAATATTTCTGGGGTTGGTGTGGACCTTTCCCACCTGATCCAGAACCTCCTGTGTTTCCCCTACCTCCAGAACCTCCAGATCCACCTGAACCAGAGCTACCTATGCCTCCTAATCCCAAAGCGTAGTTGGGGTCGGACTGAATATGTACTTCCCTATGTTCCAATAGTAGAAATAAACCGTACCCGACGGTCTGCTGAAGCAATGCTACTCTAAGAGGTTAATCCAAAAATTGGTGCACTTGTATTATGTGCTAATGATACACCCAGAAAAGGTACTCCCATATAACAATGAAACTGTTTGTACTACCATCATTGTTCCTCTTATAAGAATCACTCCTAATCTCCCACTGCTTGAACTATCTTGTTGACTGCTTGTTGTACTAGATGCTGAAAAACCAAAAGCAAGGGCAAGGTTACTGGTGGATTTGATGCGCACCTACGGCCTAGGTAGTCTTTGATGGTGCGCTTCTACATGAGACAGAGGAAGGATCCTTGTCATGCTTTTCAAGATGGGGAAGTTCTTGATTCTCGGCTCCATGTCTTCTATGTGAGCTTTAAATCCTTCACGAACCATCTCTCTCCTCAACGCTATACTTTTTGCAATGTTACACTACTTCTCTATCTCCTCTCGCGTGCATCATTATACTTAAGTTGCCTTTCCCCTCTCTATTTTTTACCTGCTAGGTCTGCCATATTTCACCAAAACTACTCCCGCCCCTACACATGGTTAGGCTTAGTTATCCATCAGTTTACTCTCCAAATTCAAAGTTACCATCAAGATCTTGATCTCCAGTGGAATGCCTTATAGGTAAGCTCCCCTTGGATATCGTAAGAACTGGAATTCAACTACCTCTGGACACAAATAAGTGGAAATTGAGTATTCTGAAATATAAATATTCAATACACCATATAACCACTTATCCACATCTTGAGTCCAAATCGATCGTATCATAAAGGGCCTATAATTCTTCCCCGCATCCAGACAAGTGCGTGATACCTCTAATTCCACTTAGATGCATAAGCAATCAGCCACTCATAAAATTCTACTGGAAATATAGTGAAAAATATCTCATATAAACTATCATACAGATTCTATTCCACCCATATACATGCGTTAAACTCGAGATCCAAAGTGTTTAATTATTGTGTGTATTCTTCTTCCAAATCGTGTATCTATTCTTCAATACTTTCTAAGTTCAACGGTATGTCTTCATCATAAACCATCACGAAAACAATTGAAAAGAGGTCCGTAATGGAACCAATGATGCAGCCTAAATTCAAGTGAATACAAGCCCAATAAGACCCTAGATGCACTAGCTCATCGGTGAGCCTAGGCGAGAGATCACCGAAGTGCGTAAAGGTACCAGTCCCTCTTTAGGGTTACTTATTGCAGGATGTTAGCATGGCAAAGACTTAACACATATAGTTCCATTACTAACATATCATTCTACAGAGCATACCAGATCTATATCTAAGGGGGAACAAAATTAAGTATTAACCATGATGAGATCAAAAGATATTAGATTCAGAAACACACAAAACTAACACTTAGATTTAGCTAATATCCTCCATTATATTAAATGCAATAAGTATACAAAAGCTTCATTACAACAACAGTAGTATGCACATAACAGATTTAGTAGCATAATCTCACTATATCTCCATGTATGCATATATCTATATATCTCTCTACTACATATTTTACTACATACTTATAAGGGTGGGGACTTGCCCTTCACCGCTTATCTAATCCCAAAATAGGTCACATGTTATTATTAGCCATGTGTCGTTACAAAAATATCCACACATACAAGTGCACTAATAATAGACTATTGGTAGTTAACTAACAATAGTAGATCTATTTCGGCCTATGTCCATGCAAAGTGCTTCGTAGCTAATCCTCCAAAAATAGCCAATGTGTGATGCGCAAGTCTCCAATCAGTTTGAGTGCTCGCATGCTATCTCCAAAAATAGATCCTTTTCATGAAAACGGCTAAGTCCCGAACTGTTTATGTTCTTCACACGCAAGCCTTTCTAATATGTATATGCCTTTGAATGTGCTCCACTCTCCCATGCAAACCTTCTATATTTTATTTACTAAGTTCTAGGGTCTGACTGATCAATAGTAGCATCCATACCCGTGACACTTGTAACATTACCATGATCTACGAATTACTTTCCCACAGTGCATTTGACGGTAGCATCCCAACTTGCTACTAGCCGATAATGAAAAACTTGCTACTAGCTGGTAGCATCTTTGTGATCGCCTCCCGACCATATGCACCATGTCATTATGTTGTTGGCTAGTAACATCTATATATTATACCATATATCATTTGCTTCCCGCACCAACTATAAACCCTACATCACGAAGTCTTCTCCAGTTTCTTCATTGGGTATCCAACAAACTGTCAAACTCCATATTTTACAAGTTTTTAATTTTAGGCGGGGTGAAAAAAATTGGACAACATGTTTTGGTGACCTCCAGGAAATCTACCTGCTAGATTGAAAATATCAATGGCCTTGAAGTATCCATTGGGCATGAAGTCAACCTGATATTCTGAAAACTTAAGAACCCATCCCTAGATATACTTGATCCTCCACCATAACTCCTTACATGTTGATCTATTGAGGTTAAATTAATACACTCTTAAAAATACCCCAAACACCTTGTTTTCCCATTAAACCTTTTCGAAATAGGATTTTTTAACAACAGTAAAAGTCACAAAACTATGTACAAACATGAAAATCATACATGTCCCAAATGGAGCATGCAGAGTGTGCACAAGTACTTATTACAAAAAGGACACCTATACTACCAACATAATAATGTGCTATAAGAACTTGGAGGAGTTAAATTAATCTAATATGTACAAGATGCAATAAGAAATCTTAATGAATGCTTAATATAAATCCCATTAACTAGGATTTGTATTGTATATCCATTAAGGTCGACAACTAAAAATAGTTGGTTTCTTTGCAAGCACTCGATGATATAAGGGCCACTATAAATTACATAAAGTTTAAAGTGTCTCCCTGGGTTAGCTCTGTTAGCATCCCATTTCAAGACCAAATCACCAACCTTAAACATTTGAAACTTGGTTTTTTATCAAACCACTATTTGGTTGATTTTTATGCTTCTCTAATCTGATCATGGTAGAATTCCTCAGTTCTTCAAGCTCACCTAGTTCTGCCATTCTGATTTATCTTTGATCTGCCCCTTTAAACTCTAATTGTTGGGCCAATTCAAGTGAAAAAGGAATCCTATCTTCTTTTCCATAGACAAGATTGTAAGGGGAAGTTCCAATTTCCTTCTTCATTGTGATCCTGTCATCCCAAAGAGAATTCCTCACCTTTTTGCGCCATTGTATTTGATTGATATATATTATTCTCTTCATGATCCTAATCAGGTTCTTGTTAGTAGAATCTTCCAATAAATTACCTTGGGGGTAGTAATTGGAAGAAGTCTTAAGATAAATCCCAAGTCCAAGAGCCCAATCAGAAATTTTAGATCCTAGGAAAGCTTTTGCATTATCGAAGTGATAGTTTGAGGGATACCAAACCTTGTCACAATGTCTTCAAGGAAGTCAAGGATGATTGATTCAATTTCTTCCTTCAATGGCACAACCTCTATCCACTTGGTAAAGTATTTTGTTGTTGTTAAAACCCATTTGTGATAAGAACTTGATGGAATATTAATCGTGCCAATGAAATTAAGACCCCATTGGGTAAATAGTCAATCTGCTTGAATTGGATGAAGTGGGAGGGAAGCCAACATCTTCTTACTAGTGAAGAAAGAACATTCACTGTATTTTCTATCCCATTTGTGAAAATCAACAAATAATGTGGGCAATAAATAACCCACCTTTATGAATTTCATTGTAATAGCTTTGGCAAAAAAATGACCACCGAAGAAACCATCATGAAACCCTAATAAAAATTCTCTATTTTCTCACCCGAATGCACCTTAGCAAAACTCACAATGTTTCTTTTGAATAAAACTCCATTAATTAGTGTATAAGGAATGGAATACAAACTCGATGTATTCTTTTCATCTTGTTAAGTCCAAGAGGATAAATACTAAGATATAAGAAGGTAGTCATATCACCAATCTAATGTGATTATCAACTACCTTACCTTTATTCTTCTAAATTTCACCATCATGTGAAGATACCTCATTCATGAAAAAAGAGGGTTCTTGGTCATTTTGAGCATCCAAAGCAAGCTTCTCACAAATTTCTCTACCTCTTACTAGCTTCGGATCCTTAATAGTCAAATCATATTCCATTATCTTAGTTACCCATCCAAATTTTTTTATCATTGATTTCTACTCCCATGATGAAGTCTCTCACGCTAGAATGTGAGACCAAAATTTTTATATGATTAGTGGAAAACATGAATTTGAGTTTTTTTAGAGCCCTCATGATGGAAAAAACCTTTTTTTCAATGGGACTGTACTTCAATTCATAATGTTAGTGTTTGACTAAAGAATGCCATTGGATGTTCCATTCCTTGGTCATTTTGTCAAGTCAAAATAATAGAAATGGTAGCTTTAGCTCCATATGCATATAAAATGAAATATTTTGTAAAATTAGGATTGAAAAGTGTTGGAGCTTGAGAAATTTCCTATTTGATCTTAAAAAATCTCTCTTTCCCCTCTTTTGTCCATTTAAAAGATGAATCCATCTTAAGCATAAGAGTGATAGGCTGACTAATCCTACAAAATTAGGAATGAATCACCTAACAAAGTTGATTTTTCCTAATAATGAATGTAAGGATTTCTTATGAGTTAGTAAAGAGAGAGAGAGAGGATGGCTGAGATTATTTCTGGATCAATGGAAATTCCATCCTTTGAAACAATATTCCCTAAAAGATTACCCCTAGAGACTACAAAGTTGCATTTCTTAGGATTAAGAGACACCCCATATTCTCTACATCTCTCAAATACCTTCTTAAGATGGTTGATATGATCTTTAATCTATTTTGATAAAATGGTAATGTCATTAAGATAGATAAGGATGAATTCATTGATATACCATTTGAAAGACATGCCTATTTCTCTTTGGAAAGTAGCACATGCATTTGATAAACCAAATAGAATTTTTTGTTAGGAATATGTACCCCATTTGGTTGTAAATGTAGTCTTGAACTGATCCTCTTCCTTAACCGTAGTCTTATTCAAACTCTGAGTACACTTAAAGGAATAATAAGAAGATTTTTCCAAGCCATGATCTCGGATGATAATAGTACACCACATTATATTTATAAAATAGAAGAGATAAAATACCATATATGGAAATCCATCATAATCCATAATGCTCAATACATTACAATAAAATGAATTGAATTAATCAATAGGAAAGATGTACATATAAGAGGAGGAAACTGAATACTACCTAAATCGGTGGTGAAGAAATTCCACTAACTGATAATGGTAGTTAAGTTAACTCCAGAAGACTAGTAAGCTAACTCAACATAACTGAGAAGATAACTCAACATAACTAGTAAGCTAACTCCTCACAACTAGTACACCTAAGCAAGATAACCCAACAAGTGTAGGGCTAACAAAAGTGTAAGAATTATCCTAATAAATAAATAAAAGCATAAATAATGACCTACAATAACATAGACATCAAACATGGAAAACCTTTCATCTCCCTGCCATGGTTTGAAAAAAATTCTCAATGGAAGGTAGAGGATAGTAAACCTTTAGGTAGGCCTTGTTCAAATCCTTGAAATCAATGCAAAGTCTGATTTCAACATTCTTATTCCTCACCAAGACAATATTTTCCTCCCATGTAGATTACTTGATATGAAAAATTATTTTTGCCTCAATCAATTTGGATAACTCCTTCCTAATGAGGGGCTCTATCTTGGGGTTAACTGCCATCTACTTTTGTCTAATTGGCTTTACATTAGGATCAAGATCAATAGAATGTTGGAATTTTTTTAGATTAAACCCCTTTAGATATTCATAATCCCATGAGAATATATCATTGAATTTTTGACACAAGGAAATAAAATCTTTCTTTTCATTTTCATCACATACCTTTCCAAGTATAATTTCCTTTCCTTTTGCAATGGTGACTGATTGAAAATCTTCTTGCCTTGTTGTTATATTCTTTTCCTTTCCTCTGAATTCATCATCAGGACTGAAAATATGCTCCAAAGTGACCAACCCCTTGTGTTTATCTAAATAACTTGGTCACCATAACTGTCATGCAAATCAGATTGCATGTTTGAATAAAATTCAGCCTCGTTCTATATGAATTACATAATTTATTCATCACTATCAAATACTTTCCAGCTGATATCATTATTTGGAATGGATGGTCTAACCCCTACATTAATTTATTACACATTTCCTGAAGTAAGATCATCATCGGATGAGAATTGTGAGCAAAGGGATGCCATCGGAATTTTTTCTTGTTTAATTTCCTAGGAATCACTTGTAGATCAAGAACATCAAAAATCTCGAGAAGATCCCAAACACCGTGCTTATAATATTTCAAAATATTATTATTTTTATAAAACTTCTCTATGACTTGGTGAATTAAAAATTCTATATCCCCAAAAATATGTAATACCTTTATTTTTCTCTTTTCAAAAATTAGAAGACCATGTACTAATGCTTCATACTCTTCTATGTTGCCAGAATATGCAAACTGCAATCTATGAGAAAAGAAGAGCTTCTCATTCATTAGAGAAATTAATACAACACCTACCCCAACTCCATTTCTACTTATAGAACCATCAAAGAACATCTTCCACAATCCAGAAGCACTATCTTTCTCTTGCTTAAATGGTGTAGGTAAAGTAGATCCTTCTTTAAGAATGTAATAGGTTCTAAGTCCAGTTTCCAAAGTTGTATCATAAGGATCAAAATCATAGTGTTCTTTGACCCATTCATCTAATATAAGATCAGGAATAGGGAGTGGGATGCTCTTATGAAACTGACTCTTGTTGATGTTCTTCTTGTATTAGGAAATTTGATTGGGGAGGGTAGGATTATAAGACTCAATATGATAGGAAAATATAGGCTCAACTTGTATTGTAAATATTGTACCATACCTAGTTCTTAAGAGCATATGAGTCCAATCTGAAGACAAATAACCACCTACTTTGGCTATAAAATATCTTGACAAGAAAATGGAAAACATGGGAGGCAAGTCAATCACTGATATGTCATGGGTTATGGTTAGACTTGGACAAGCATGAAGTGTTAACTCAAGATCTTTAATCACTCCTAATACACCAATAGTTGAACCATCAAGTTGCAAGAATCCTTTAGAAATAGGACTATACTTGAGACCTAGGACATCAACAATCCTTTTGGGCATTACAGAGGTACTAGCCCTTGAATCAATCATGCAATTATGAACCAAGTATTTACCCACAATTAATGACATATAAAATGGTGGGGTATTGAAAAATTTTCTTACCTACTCTTCATATTGGCATAAGTTAAAAACAGCATGAGTCTTTTCCACCACTAGATCAGCTTGGGAAGTTACTTGAGAGCTTCACATAAGAGGTCCCTTTATGATGGAATAGCCAAATCATCCAACATTATCACATTAACATTTATCTTCTTCATTTTCTTAACAATGTTGAAAGGAAGGCCCATGGAATTTTGTATATATGGCACACTATTCTCCTTCCTTATTTTGTGTGATATTGGGATAGGAATATTTGGTTGGGAGGTAACTTCTTTGTTTAAAACAGGTCAACTAGGAACCTTCGACAATCTGTCTTTACCTATTTCAAATTCCCTCTCCTTATTGATAACATTAACTTGATTAGAAGAAGGTGAAAGTTGAGATTCCAACATCCTTTTATTAAACCTTGTATTATCAGCAACATGAGTTTGAGGCCTGTTGGAACTGTCCACTACTTGATTTATTTCACAAAAATCATTAGTTCCAAAGATCATGAGATTGGTGTCAGGATTGACCTCTTCTCCTTCTACATTAGGATTGACTACTTCTACAAATGGTTCCTGCTAGTTGGAATAATTTTGAATCATAAAGTCTTGACATTGCAATTCAATTGGAAAAACAAATTGATTATGTGGTTGATTACATGGGAAACACCACTTTTTTTCTTGAATCACATTATTTTGCATTGGAACCAATGTGTACTTGTACTAACAATAGGAAGTGGCTGAGTAGGAGAAATTGTTTGAAGTGGAAGAGGTGCATTTTGACCTTGCCACCTATTATTCTATTGATTTTTTCCATATTTCGATTATTCAATTGGTTCCTATATGGATGATAACCTTGGTTAAATCCTTGGTTTGAATATTTCCCTGGTTAGAATAATTCCTATAAGATTGGGCTTGTTGTTTTTCTAAGGATATGAATTTGTTGGACATATTTATAATCAAGTCCTTCATCTCTTCATCCTCCTTTTTTTGTGTGGGAGAGTAGGATGTGGAGGTAGTGGGTTGGGAATTCTACTCAAGAATAGGAGCAATAGAGGGCTAAGCAGCTTGAGGTAATTCAGGGTACAAAGGCATAAGTATCCTAGGGGCTATTTT
Organism: Taxus wallichiana var. yunnanensis; assembly: GCA_018340775.1. Lineage (NCBI taxonomy): Eukaryota > Viridiplantae > Streptophyta > Pinopsida > Cupressales > Taxaceae > Taxus > Taxus wallichiana. Next base: position 244,550,040 of record CM031243.1, on the reverse strand, counting down.
CCCATCTTGTATTAGACAATTTTCAGCCCTAATGGCTATTACATAGGCCCCAGGAAATGTTCCAACCCCCATAGAATGAATCATGATAGAAATATCATAATTCAAAGCTCTTAAAAAGTAAAGAAAAACACCTTTTGGAGATGGTATTACTAGGATTGGAATTTTGTCCCATGTCTTCTAAAATCTAAAATTGAAGTCCTCCATGAGATCATTGGGAGCCCTCTGTATAGTTATCAATTATTCTAACAAGGAGAGGTTCTCTGCATTTTCCCCAAATAGATTGTAAAGGGATGTCCCCATATCATCCCAATTAGTGATTGTTCCTTATCACAAGCTCTGAACCATTGAAGAGATTTCCTTTTGAATGAAGAATCTAACAACTTTACAACTACATCTTGTTTAATAATTTGATGAACAACAAAAACATTGGTAATAAATTGAATATGGTTAGCTAGAGTGGTATGATTTTCCCCAGTGAAGAAAGGAATAATTTTTAAGGCTACTACTGGAATATTATGTTGTGCATTAAGAGCAAGAGGGTTACTACTAGTGAAGTTGACAAATAGTAAATTCATTTTTTGTGCCATGAAAATAGGTCTCAAAACTCTAGTAGATAGAAATAAGATCCTACCAGGAGATGGACTAGAAAGAGTCATATTTTTTGGTGAATGTGACATCTCGAACTAGTTTTCCTCTTGTTCTTCTTCCTAGTGATAAGCGTAGGTTCTCGAAAACTCCTTATTTTGTTGTTCTATACCTTGTGCGAGTTATTCTCATGAAATTGAGGCACCTTGACTACTGGAACCCATTGATTTGAAGGTTGAAGTCACTAGATGTATATAAATAAGCCTCCAAAGGTTGGAAATTATTGATTCACACACCAAAACTCAACAAAATAAAGATAAATATTCAAGGTCCCACCAGCGTGTTATAATTGTTGGAGCTCAAAATTGGACCCGTCCCAAATCAGGATGATCTGGGGCTTTGAGGCAACATGGGACTATCTCCAAGTTGTGGGACTCAAACTGAGATAGACCTCCAAAGAAGGCCAACTTCCTTTACCTACTCTTTATGCTAAAACTACTCCTAGAAAGGAAAATACAACTACCTAACACTAACCTATAATTCCAAGGGACTAGGGAGAGAGGAAGATGCATAAAATTAAAATCCTAAACTAAGGGAGGTGATAACACCAATAAAAATGGGTGGAGACATTCCAATGAGTTAAAATGAGAGGAATAATGGAGAGGGAAGAGGTCATAAATGAGTTTCACAATCCCAAAATATGTTTACCATGATAATTTCCATGGAGCACAATAGATTTGAATCCTACAAGAAGAATAAAGTATGCACAATACACCTATAATTGTAATGAAAGGAAAGAAATGTAATGCAACAAAAACTAGTGCATAAAGAACCAAAAACATGAATTTTATTTCTTAAAAGGATGTATAATTCATTATAATGCAGAAAATAAGGTAAGAATCATCTTGCAGAATGATCAAATTTGAGGCTTGCAACTTATAAAAGTTCACAATTTTTTTGATAGAGTTCCTTTACATTTTCATAACATCTCCCCTAAAAATGGGGAATTTACATTATATATAGAGGGAAACTCAAATTTACCTCCACCAACCGACAACATGCATTAAAATTCTGAAAAGAGGTATGGGAAACCTTATGAATTTGTTCCCCAATGGTATATTTCTTATAGAAGAAGACATGGGTGTTATACCTCATTAAGTTAATCATTGAGCTACTTTGTAATGCACTTATTAATGCCCGACCCATCATTTATATTCCTGTTATTGGCCGGTAACATCAATTTATTGGTGACAATCAGTTGCATGTTCATCTTGTGCCGACCGGTTACATGCTCTTGCTACCTTACAGTAGCGAGTATTTTGGAGTCATCCGGTTACAAAATTCTTGCCACTTTGGTTTCTAACACATTTTCCTCATGTCGAGTGGTTGTAAATTTCTTGCTACGGTGACATCATAATTCCCTTATACTAGTCAAGTAGAATCCATACCCATGACACCTACAACACCACCATGACCTGGGAATTACCGCCCTCACTACCATTGGTAACATCCCAACATCCTACTAAGCGATAGTGAGAAACTTGCTACCATCCGGTAGCATCCGTACATGATACAAGAACCCTTTGCACTTTCATCGATTTTTACACCGTGTCACTATGTTCATCGATCGTTAGCATCCAAATATGCTCTTGGATAATAACTTCTATATATGCTACCATATATCATTTTCTTCCCGCACCTTCTCTAAACCCCGCATCACGGTGTCTTCTCTAGTTTCTTCAATGAGGCTCCAATAAAATGTCAAATTACCTATTTTATAAGTTACCTAATTTCACAGAGGGTGTGAAAATTGGAAAATATAGACTTGTTAAAATATTTAGGTAATAAGGTTAGTAAAGACCCTCAAGATCCCTTTCATGCAAATGTTTCCTTATATAAGAGAAAAATAGAATTTCTTACATTCCTACTAACTATTAGAATGTTTGGGAAGAACCTAGAAAACTCTTTGGTTGACTCTAGAGCCTCTTCCAATGCTATGTCTTCAACTATATGCAAGAAACTTGGTCTAACCCCAATTAAATATGACATGGTAGTGGTCAAATTAGACAAATATAAGGTAGAAGTAATATGGGAACTCCTTAATGTGTACATGTATTTATCCGCTAAGCCTAGGATCCAAAAATTCATAGATATATAAGTTGTATAAATCCTAGAGGATTATGACATGTTAATAAGTATGGATTAGTAAAAAGTGTTGAATGGTTACAAGTCCACTAATTGTTCCCATATTTGGCTACATTGGATTTGTATCCCAAATCAAATCAAAATAGAAAGAGACCCCATAATGAAACATATAATTTTTCCTTATATAAGAGAAAAATTGAAGTTCTTCCCTTCCTACTAATGGTTAGAATGTTTGGGAATAACCTACACAATTGTTTGGTTGAATCTAGAGCCTCTTCCAATGTTATGCCTTCAACAATATGTAAGAAATTTGGTCTAACACTAATTAAATATGACATGCTAGTGGTAAAATTAGGAAAATACAAGGTAGAGGTAAAAGGGTATCTCCTTAATGTGCACATGTAGTTAGCCTCGAGCCTAAGATCCAACAATTCATAGATATACAAGTTGATTCTTATGACATGTTAATAAGTAGGGATTGGTCAAAAGTGTTGAATGGCTACATGTCCATCGAATGCTATTGTATGTGGCTTCCTTGGAAAGATATCCCAAATCAAATCAAAATAGAAAGAGAGCCCATAATGATACATACAATCACCGATTATAACACCAATAATAAAGAAGCCAAGTTTTGTTTAACATACATTGGGGTATATGATTTAGACATAGAGGATACACGACAACTAAATGAAAACCAAGATGTGTCATGGATGTGGTCTATCCATTTTGATGGAGATTTATCTAAATAAGGCTTAGGGCTAGGAATTATCTGTCAAGTCGAAAACAACAACAATACTTATCTTCCTATAGATTACGGTTCCCTTGCACCAATAACTTGGTAGAATATGAAGCCTTAGTATTATGATTGAAATTTTCCATACAACAAGATCAAATAACTAAATGTTTTTCAGGACTCAAAAGTTTTAGTTAACAAAGTTAGGAGAAAATATCAATGTAAACAATCATATCTCAAGAAGTAAAATACATGGTCCGAGATATTATTGACAACTTCGATGCATTTAACATTCTACCTTTTCCTAGGATGTAAAATTAGGAAGATGATGCATTAACCACTTTATACACTGGTGTTATACCAGCCAAAGAGGTGAATAAAGAAATAGTGTTAGTGGAATTGGTTCTTGTTCCTCAATACCAAAAATGTAGACCATTTTCATGTATTCAATGATGACCATCAAATTGCTTAATTTCTAAATAGTTCAAATGTTTTTAAATCCTAAATCATCAATGAAAAGGATTGTTGGGTTGATGAATTATAACCTAAGTACTAAAGGTGCATAAGGTTAGGGTGTTCGAGATATGGGGTGTATAGTTACATGTAGAGATGTAGCATAAAAAGGGCATTCTGGGAAATTATGACTTTGATACTTAGCTTTTTTGGTTACAATGGGCTAAATATAGATGTTGAGTGTGGGACATGCAAAGGTATGAAGACTTGGAGACTAAGCAAAGGCTATTTTGGACAAGTGGGAGATCAAACAACATGCACAATTTTGGGATAATAATAGGATTAGATCTGTAGTTATTATTAGATAATCTATTATTAGTGAGATTGCATGATTTTGTATTTATCTTGTAGTGGTGCATGGCTATTCTTAGCATGCAACCTATTTTGAGGATGCTTAGGAAGTGAAGGGAAAGTCCCCACCCCTATATATATGTATTAATTTGCACGGTTTAGGGATCCACATTTTGTTAGTGTTATGCTATTGGTTTATGAGCGCACATGACTTATGGTGACATTCTTATGTATGTACTTGGCTTCTTTGTTTTACAGTGATTAATACAATGGATCTTTGTGGCTGGATATTGGTTATTGACATATCTATTTCTAGATCTTGCATTGTAAATCTGATCTTAATTCTTATATAATTCTTCATGCACTATAGTTGTGCACTAGATATGTTCATGTTTTAATTTTGAATGGTTATTATGGATTTGGACTATATGTGTGTTTATCATGTTAACTCATTGAAAAAGCTATAATAAAATAGAGACCTCATACCCTTGCATGCTTTAGGTGAGCACTCAGATCTATTTGAGTGATGTGTCAATGTGCCTTGGGCTGTTTGGTAAAATAAAAGACTACATTTTGGTTCCATTTTTGGGACCTCTTTTTAAGATATTTGCAAGGATGTTGTATGATGAATACATACCGATTGACTTTGGCCAGTATCAAGGATTGGGTAGAGAATTTAGAGGAAGAGTTTACTCACAGATTTAACACTAAACTTGAATTTGATGCACATGCATGGGTTGAATAAAATATGTATCATGAGCTCTATGAGACATTATTTTCTGGTTTACCTATAAATCTACATGAGTGGCTGGTAGCATACACATATAAGAGAAATTTGAGGTATAAATAACTTGTTTGGACGTAGGAAGATTACTAGAGTTTGCATGATGCAGATCTGACTTGGACACACGTTGTAGATCATTTGTGGATTGGTGTTTTGCAGAGTTACACCTTGGAGTAATACGTTTCTACTTATTCCTATCTAGAGGTTGTTGATTTTGAGTTCTTGAGTGAACCTAGGGATCTTATTTACATGATATCCCTTTAGCGATTAAGATCTTGATTGTAACTATGGATTTAGAGGCATGACCTATGGTTAGCTAAACCCCACTATGCATGCGAGAAGGAGCAGGTGTGGTCAAAGATGGTATACCTAGTGGTAAAGATATAAAGAGAAGAAAGGAGACTCAAGTTTAATGAAGCACGCAAGAGGGACATGGTGAAACAACGTGATGTTGTAAAATGAATGGTGTTGTGGAAAGAGATAGCTCACAAAGGATTTAGGACTCACGTAGAAGACGTAGAGCTAGAGCATCTAGAACTCCCCCATTTGGGTAAGCATGGTAGAGAACTCTCTTTGGCTTTAGATGAGAGCATGTTAGATGAAACTACAAGGACCATAGGTGCACATCGATCCCTCTTGCTGACCTAGCCCTTGCACTGGCTTTCTAGTTTCTACGATAATCATTGATAATAAATCTAGTGTAGGTGGTAGAGTAATGACATGTATATTTATTTTTCCATTAAATTCAAGAGTTAATTAGATATAAAATTCATCTATGGAGGTGCAAACATCATCTTTGTTATTTGGGGATCCGGTTGAGTTATATTTTTAGTGCGTCATCAACACGAGAGAATGGGTGTGCATAACGTTGGTAACACATATAGGAGTAGAAAAAAATTACAAAGCTGTGGAATTTTAATTTAGTAAAATTATTAGAACATAAGGTCACACGTCCCTGCGGTGCAGTACCCACTACGAGATGATAATTAATAGGATTAATTGGTTTGGGATCTAGTGGATCTAGTGGTTGTAGAGGTGGGGGTAATATAGGTTTTAGATCTAGTGGGAAAGGTCCACACCAACCCCAATAAGTTTATTATGACATGTCTCTTTTCCTACCAGAATAGAGAGGAATCAAAGATACAATTGAGCACATACATATGTGTGAGAAATGATGGCGCAATAATGGGATCATAACTCCAGAGCATAAGCAAAGTCAGTTTTCCACTACCTTGCAAGGGCGCACCATGTTGTGTGATGCTTTCTTAGCATAGTTCCATATACCCAAGTTTGAGCAGGAGAGCATCAACACATTAAAGGAAATTAAGCAAGGCATTGATGAGAGCGTAAGGGAGTATGATGCACACTTTAAAACTTTTTGATCAAATTTTTATTATGACATTCACACTAGTCAAGCATGCTCAATGGTTTGTTATCAGTTTGATCAAACCTTTCAGAAGGGTGCTTTCTCATATGACCTTTATAGATCTCGCATGAGGCACTTGAGGAAGCTCTGCGTGTTGAGTTAGTTAGGAGTGTAGAAACTAGAGTTAGCTCATTTTTGGAATCCTTGATTGCATCTATGGAAAAAAATTGGAAAAGTTGTTAGCTAATTCATCCCATGAGACACATAATGGTATTTGGTGCATAGATTATGAAGTAAGACATACTAAGGATAGTTTCCCTCATAAATTGGTACACGCCATGTTGCTAGATTATGAGATATGTCATATGGATCATGATTCAAGTAGGTGCCCCTTATCGCATCATGCGATAAGTAAGAATGCATCTTGTTATTGTAATATTTTTAAGTCTACCACTCATTATATAGATAATTATCGATTGATTTATCATATTCATGATACCATTGAAACTAGTGTATGCTAGACCAATATTGTAAATAATTCCAAGGAACAAGGTGAACATCATAATCATAATCACAATGAAGGGCACTCTAATGGAGGTGGTAGAGGTAGAGGTTACCATGGAGGATTCAGAGGCCGAGATCGTGGCTATGGAAGAATTGAGTTCCCACGAGGAACCGGTTACACATAAGGATCCCTTGATCATTATAAGTGTGAATGATCTCGGAACATTATTTTCTCCTAGTGCGGAAAGAATCACAAGTTTGAAGAATGCCCAGATTTGTATGAGCACATGAGCAAGCAACACAAGTAGGATAAGGGCATGGGAATGGTTAGATTATAACACATTGTGGAAGATCAGTGGATGTTGAAGTTATCCCCGACCTTGAGATAATCCCAATATTGGTAACTAGATGCGCCGATGTTGCATGCTCTTATGAGACTCTGAAGAAGAAACATGTTATTACAAAACAAGAATAATTACATGCAAAATATCTAGACCTTTTCCATCAGAAGGAAGTATATCAGGAAACTATGGAGGTTATTAGGAACTTGCAGGGTGAGGTATAATTCTTGAAAGAGTAGTTGTGGAAGGTGGAGTAGGAAAAATTGTTTGAGATTCCTCAAAAATATGTTGATGACTTAAAGGAGGTTTGTAAGTTGCTGCACCAAGAAAAAATCATTCCTTTATTAGGGGAACATTTAAGGGAGAAGATACGTGCACAGTGTTGAGCACAAGAGACGAGATATTGCATGTAAAATTACCTACTCACCGTGTTGATTATGATAAAGAGATCACCTTAAATGTTGTTGGTGATAGATGGTTGTTGAGTAAAATTTCAATTGATACATGGTGGAGAAGTGAATGTACTCACCTTAGACGCGTGTGGCATTAGGTGGGGATGCCACCATTACATATCATCTTCAAATGTGTTGTACATGGAAAACAAAACAAAATCCATGCCCATTGGAGTTTTGAAGGATGCCACTATTACTATACAAGGGGCGAAGTTTATTGGGGACTTTGAAGTCTTGGCACTTGCAGAAGAAGATAGTTTTCCATATTTACTTGGGTACCTTGGTACTACACGAACAATGTTGATTTGTACTTTAATAAAGGATATATCAATTTTGAGAACAAGGAAGAGTGTGTGATCATTCCTTTGATAGATAGAAAAGTTGCGCCTTATGTAGAACCTTTGAGTGAAGAGGATTTGAATAGGATTTATGTGCACACCATTAGAGATCTTGAAGTGCTTGAGCCATCAAAAGATGTTATTCAATGGGATGATACATAGTATATGAGTGATAGAAAAAGTTTTTCTTATGAAAATATGCATATGATTTATGAAATGGTTGGGTATGAGATGAAAAGTGTAGTTACTCATGTAAGTAGGCCACACTTTGTGTTAGGAATTTGGGTAGTAACCAGTACCAAGGTACACTAGTAAAGGAAATCTTGACATATTTTTGCATGATATGGAATCCCAGTCGCTATATCAAGTGGAAAGAAGGAATATGTTGATATATACCTTGAGTGGGACAGTAACACATTGGTGGACTGCAAAAAAAGATATTATTTTAGAGTGGTGAGAGGTGAGAATCACATTCTCTACTATATTTCTTCAGAGTAATGTGCCTACCAAGACATGTGAATTTCACGAGAAGGATTCTACTTCGCACCATGTTCGAAGTGTAAGAGACTCTAGATAGAGGGGAATTATGCCTTACCAACTTCACTATGGGTGTAATATTTATACTTCACTCTATGTGGCTACACAAATGGTATGTTTATGCAGATTTGAATAGAGAAACTGGGAATTGGTAATAATCGACTGATGGTATGATTCAAGACCTTTAACTATTTTTCTAATAAACCTATAGTGAATGAGTCCTTACAGATTATGAAGCACTTGACTATGGGAGATAGTGAAAAGGTTGACAACCTTATTTAGTAATTACTAGGTGAGTCGATCTAGGGACACATCTTTAAGAAGAAGAGACAAATGAGAGAGCAGCTTAGGTGCGCCTACCTAGAAAACGAAAAGGTAAAATTGTCTACATGATTGATGATGAGGAAGTGGAGAATATGGATGTTGATCATATTATGGGTAAGCGCAAGGTCCTAGAGATAGTGCGAGATGAGAATGCACGTGCGTAGCATGAGCCTATGAAGATAAAGAAGGTCAATATTGGGAAAATGAAGAACCTAAGGAGGCCATTATTGGTGATTACCGGAGTCCGGCTTAAAGGTTGCAAAGATAATCGAGTTGTTGCATGACTTCTAGGAATTATTTCCTAGAGGATATCATGAGTTAAAAGGGGAACATCACTCTTTAGGCGAGATGAATATCAAGTTAAAGGAAGGTACACACCGGTTAGGAAAATGCCTTATAGGATGAATCCTAATCTACTCGTTAAGGTAAAGGAAGAGGTTGCTAAGATGTTGAAGTTTAGAATCATTAAGCCTATTGAGGAGTCAGATTGAGCTATCCCTATGGTGATAAGCATAAAGAAATATGGAAGGATAAGGATTTGTGTGGATTATAAGGAGTTGAATGTTATTTTTGTAATAGATCCCTTTCTCACACTGTTTATAGAGGATATTTTAGAAGGTGTTACAGGTGTGATATCTACTCCTTCATTGATGGATTTTCGGGATATCATCAAGTGCGATTGCTAGAGAACATCAAGAAAATACAACTTTCACCACTGAGTGGGGAATTTTTACATACACAGTTATGCATTTTGGATTTATGAATGTGCCTATGGTATTTTCACGCATTTTTGTGCAATTTTTCAGGACTTCATTCATAAGTTTTTGCATGTTTACTTAGATGATTGGACAATTTATGGGCTAGTAAAAGATCATTGTGATAATTTAAGACTTATGTTTGAGAGGTGCTGATAGTTGAACATATCTCTAAACATCAAGAAGTGTGTCTTTTCTACACCCTTTGGAACTTTTTGGGACATATCATATGTAAGGAAGGCTTGTTGGTAGATCCTACTAAGGTTGCTATCATTTTGGGCTTAGAGGAACCTACTAAATAGAGTGAGGTGCACAAATTCTTGGGACATATAGGCTATTAAAAGAAGTTTATGAAAGGTTATTCTAGGATTGACATTCCCTTACAGGAATTATTGAAGAGTAAGGGAAATTTCCATCGAGGTGAAGCACAAAAACACACGTTTGAGACTTTGAAGGAAAGGCTTACTTTTGCACCTATTATGTGCTTTCCTTCATGGACTAAACCATTCCATGTGCATGTGGATGCCTCTGGCATGGCCATTGGTGAAGTATTAGCTCATCTTGGAGAAGGTATTATTGATCATCCTATTTTCTTTACAAGCAAGAAATTGACCCGAATGAATATAATTACACAACTACAAAGTGTGAGGCATTATCCATGATTTACGCGCTGCATAAGTTTAAAAATACTTGCTCTAAAATTCTTTTATTTTCTATATAGATCAAATGGCAATTATGTACCTAGTCAACAAGCCCATTTTACAAGGGGTACATATGCAGTGGATTCTCTTGTTCTAAGAATTTGAATTTACAATAGTGGTGAAGCTAGGCAAGAGTAACTCAGGACTAGATCATTTATCAAGGATTAATTTGGGTGAGGAAAAGTAGATCATTGAGGACATAATGTTGGATGCATAGTTTTTAGGTTGAACTACACACCCTATGAATTAGAGGATATTGTTTTTTTCTTGCGTACAAGTGTGGCACTTGAGGGAATGAAGACTTTAGAAAAGAATCAAATTGCAGTACTCATTACACCTTACATGTTAATTAGTGGATATTTATACAAGTTAGGTTGGGATGAGGTTTTGCACCAAAGGTGTCTTGAAGTATGATAATACTACCATTATGGAGGAAGCTCATGGGAGGATTGTCGGTGGACATTATGCAAGAAATGCTACCACGCATAAGATTCTATTAAAAGGCCTTTGGTGAGAGACGATTTACAAGTATTTTATATAATATTATAAGGCATGTGACCATTTCAAAGGTTGCCTTGGCAAGCCCGAGCATAGAGATGAAATTCCTTTGAGGCCTATTGCTAGTGCAAAACCTTTTGAAAAATGGGCAATTGACTTTTTGGGTCCTATTTCCCCACCAGGTGCAGGAAATGATCAAACTACATTATAACTTATACATATTATCTTATAATGTGGGAAGAAGTAGTTCCTACAAAGGATTGCATGACAACTACAACAACAAGGTTTCTATGGGAGAACATCATCAACAAGTATGAATGTCCACTAAGTCTGACAAGTGATAAGAGAGCTCATTTTCTTAATGAGACCATCAAGATACTATTGGGGGAATTTATGGTGGCACACCATAAAATAAAACCTTATCATCCACATAATAATGAAACTATGAGGATTTCATCAAAATATTGTGACATACATTGATATATATTTATGATGTTGGATGAAAATAATGGGATGATAAAGTCTATGTTGTACTTTGGGCATACAAAACAACATATAAAATATTGATCAAAGCCACACATTTTTAGTTGGTATTTGGCGTGAAGGATTATTTACAGTGGAATTCATGTCACCTTCCTTACGTATTATGCACAAAGGTTGACTAGATGATGAGGAAGTACTTGAAGAGCACATAGACAAACTGATGTAGTTGGATGAGAGGCACGTTATAGCTCGTTGGAGCCAGAAGATAGAAAAAGCTAGGCAAAAGGCATGACATGATAAACATATTAAAATTAAGTAGCTTGAAGTTGGACACATGGTTCCTCTGTATGATTCATTTTTTTTGCACCATTGTGATAAGTTCCAAGTGAATTGGTTGGGACTGTATGTTGTGACTTCTATAATTGATTCAGAACTTGTTAGTTATAGGTGTTAGATGGTTATTTCAATGGGAGTAGGCTGAAGCCCTACTATAAATAATTCTTCTTAGTGTTTGTAATAAGGCATTATTTCTATTTAGATTATATTTTCTTTAATTCATTTCCTTTATATGTGTTTCCTTTCATTATTGTTATGCTTTGTCAATTTAGTTTTGTGTTTTGTTGTAATAAGCGTGCTTATGCACCAAAAGCTGATTACTATATGTTAAATTCATGCGCAGAGGACCGCACATACTTTTAGTGTGGGGTGGAGTATATACAAGATAAATGGACCAAGTTTGAATGTCCTCGGGAAGATGGGTATGCATAAAGAAATATTGTGAAGGTGTTTGAAGTAAAAGTGCACTTAAAGAAAAATTTCTCAGAATAAAGATCGAGTGTGGATTAAGGGACACAAAGTCTAATGCGAGATATGTTGCAGCAAGAAAGGAAACTACTTGTCTTGAGGTGCATTTGATATGCACATCGTCACATGAAGGTGCGCATAAGGAAATATGTGGTCGAGAAGTAGTAGGTGTGCCAAAAGGGTTATGACAAGGGTTTGTAAATATCAATGTGGAAGAAGAAAGAAATGCCATTTATTACCGAGTAAAGTGGTAGGTTGAGAGCAATAAATGGAAAGGATTTTACAAAATTTATAAAAGATGGGATTTCTTTATCATTTGTACCTTGCATTGTGAAATGTTTGAGCAAGTCAAAGAGTGATTTGAAGAGTGAGATAAGAGTGGGTTGCGTGAGAAAGTGCAAAGAAAAATGAGGTAGAGATTGAACCAGATGGATTTTTGCACGGGATTGGTTGGAGCTCCATTAGGGAGAGTGTTTGAGCAAATAAAATTCATGTAGATAAGTAAATCAATAATTAGGGTTCAAGTATAAACCTAGGGTATGCGGGTTTTAAGTTGTAGAGCTCGATTTAATTACAAGAAAAATATTTTATAGTCACTATGACACCGAAGCGAGCACCTGGAGTAACTATAAGGGGTAGGAAGAAAAAGGAAGCGTAAGATACTCCCAAAAGTCAATTTTCAAAGATGTAATACCCAGTAAAGGGTATTCATTGGCCTTGGTTAGGAGTCACATGTTCGGAGATGAAAATTAAGTGACTACAACCATCGAAAAAAATATAACAAGGAAGAATTGGAGAAACTTCTAGTGGTGAAAAAAATCTAAGAATAGAGAATGACATGGTTGTGTATGATGACACATGAGAGAAACTACCTTTGTCAAATATGGGGATTTTACAGCTCTATGAGTTCCAATACTTTGGCAAGACAGAAAAGTTTTACTAGTGGTTGATGAGCCAAGTCCATGAGGACTTATTTTACTTTTTTGGGTGGCGACTGAGACTTACCATGCCCCTGATTGGGAGATTGAATAGGTTAAGAAGATTGGGCATCAAAATCAGTAGTGATCTTACTAATAAAGAGGTCATAGAACTAACCGTAAAAGAACTATCTTACATGAAGGGAGGGCATAGAATGATATTTGTAAGTTGCAAAAATACCATGTTATTTAGGAGGCAGTGCACCTCCTCACCAAGCTAAACAATCAAGAGTGCTGGTCACAAGTGAACAAAATGTGGTTGCATGTTACCAAGAAGATGACAGAAGGATTCATCTACAATTTGTATAACTTCATTGTTGAGACTATCGTTGTAGAGGCACATGAAGGGGATAAGCTAAGTTTTGGCGTGATCCTTTTTCCATTGTGTTTGTAGAGATTAGAGTCCCTAATGGGATAAAAGATAAAATTTGGTAATACCATGAGGAAAAGAGATACCTTGCAAATATATTTACGAATTATACATGTGATGGATCCATAAGAGGACCCTACAAGGAGAGGACCAAACTATGGTATGAGCACTTGCATACTACATTTGAATATACATGGAGAATACCCAAGGATATCCCTTTGGTATTGGAAAAATAAGTTTAATTTTTTGTTTACTAACATTTTTGCATAGGGTGTTTTGGCATGAAGGATGAAAATTGGATCCCTTGGTGCAAGATCCCATATGCCTTCACTACACACTATTTTAAGGCATCTGTATATAGATTTTCAAATGCACAAAGGTTGATCTTTAATGTAGAAAAAGTGGATTATGACTATCATACACTTCGGAAGACATATGTCTACCCAGGTAAGTCTGCTTATATTGAGAAGTTAATTTTAGATGATATTAATATCAATTCTATGAGCTTGGAAATTGGGAAGGATGGAGTGGCTAAGGTATACATATACCTTAATCCCAAGTTGGAGAATGGAAAATATGTTGAGAATGAATTCAAGCTCCCTGAGTTTCCCAAGAGGAAACATATTGTGGGCACGTTGCAGGATGAGGAGTCTACTTTACCCCTTGATGATGAAGGAGAAGAGGAGGAGGAAGAACTAAGGGAAGAAAATGGTGGCCTAGAACATGTCAGGATGAAGAAGGAAGCCAACTATGGGAGAAAAGTGAGTGAGAGAGCCAAATCCTCCAGAGAGAAAGAAGAAGGAGAGGAAGGATAAGGGGTGGAAACATGCATTGTAGGGATAGGTTTAGAAGAGGGCGCTAAGGACCAGAAATATAGGAGAGTGTTGAGGAGAATAAGGACTCAAGGCACCGGTGCAGGGGCCATCACAACCACCAAGGAGGTTTGAGAGACTCTCCCTGTGAAGGAAAAATCGGTAAAGAAAAGGCACAAGTACATCCCCACTAAGGATAGTGAGGGTGAGTAATCAAATGAAAACATGTAGAAGAATCTTGTTTACATTGAGGATGTAGAGGAACCTCAGGACAAAGAATTGAAACATGATACAAAGGGATCAAAAGAGAGGGAGGTAGGTAGTGGTGCTAATGAAACATAAAAAGGTGAAGATATGGGTGAACCATATGAAATGCCTACTGATGCAAATACTGGTGAAGGACTGGTACTTGATGCGGGAGTGCATATTTTGAAAGGTAAGCCCTCAAAGGGGGAGAAGGATGGAGAAACATATGAAACTCCTATAACTAGTTATATCAATTATCCTACCAAGATCATTTGTGCTAGGTTCCAAAGTACCTTGGAACCCAAGGACCTTTATGGCTAGGAGTTAATGGATCCCAAGATGGAAACCACACACACCCGTAAGTAATTGTCATGGAGTATGCAGACTCACATGGATGAGCTTGATTTTGATGTGTGTGAAGAGTCATGTGTCTCTCAAAGGATGAAAAAAGTGTTGCATTTCAACCATGTAATAGTCAAGCTGACTCATATATTAGATGAGCAAGTAAGTAATACATTGAAAAAGGTATCTACATAGGTTACACGCAGAAACATTTATAAGGTGGTAACTATTTGGGATTTGTTAGAAGATAAAAAGGATAAAGATATATAGGTCAAGTGTCTAACAAAGGAAAAGGAGAAAGCTGAGGCGAAGGTGCAAGCGAGACTTAATATGGAAGAGTAGATAGGTGATTAAATTTTTAAGGAAAGGCCACATCCGGAAGAGAAAGTGATGGAAAGGT
This sequence comes from Taxus wallichiana var. yunnanensis, assembly GCA_018340775.1. NCBI lineage: Eukaryota > Viridiplantae > Streptophyta > Pinopsida > Cupressales > Taxaceae > Taxus > Taxus wallichiana. The sequence goes on along the minus strand of CM031243.1, from coordinate 244,534,739 downwards.
TCTATCTTTTATGAATTATTTATGCACACTGGTTCATATGGTTATGGATAAAGGTAGGTATCAAAAAGTAAGGATGCCAAAACCAAAGGATGATGCATCACAAATGGAAAGGACTAAAGCTACAATAACATGATGGATTATAGGTTATGAGTCTTTACTCCAAACCTTAAAAGAAGAGATGAAAAAGGTAGATTTGGTGCTGAATATATGCAAAAATCCTAAGGCAATAATCGAGACAAGGACTCTAGTAGAGGATAATGCAGTCCTTGTAACAAAGAATGATGAAACATTTGGGCATGTGGAAAGGCTGACACTATTAGTAGAAAAGAACGATGCAATTGTAGCAACCTAGGACCCTCGTAAGGATAGAATAAATGAGATTGGAAATATTTTAGCGTGATGCATGGATGTGATGGATGAGATGATATCAATTTTGGTAAATGTTCTTAGAGTGTTGCGAACAAGGGAGAAACCATGAATATGGATGAAATGGAATGAGTACGTCCAAATATCCCTAGAAAAAACAAATAAAGTGCTTGGTGATTAGAATGAGTTAGAGGCAGAAATCAAAAGTGAATATCCCAAGTTACTGCTGCCATCAAAGGAGTAGGGAACCCATATTATTTGTGGTATTTATTCATTCTTTATGTATAAAACATTCTTTCATTCCTTAGTCTTATTTTTGGAGAAATAAGGCATGATTACCCATTGCTAAGGGCAATAATGAAACAAGTGTGGGGTAATGTTGGGTTAATGAATTACAACCTAAGTACTAAAGGCACATAAGGTTAGGGCATGCAGATATGGGGTGCATAGTTACATGTAAAGATGTAGCGTAAAAGGGCACGCCATGGAAAGTATGACTTCAAGACTTAGTTGTTTTGGTTACAATGGGATAAATATAGATGTTGAGTGTGGGACATGTAAAGGTATGAAGACTTAGAGACTAAGAAAAGGATATTTTGGACAAGTGGGAGATCAAGTGACATGCACAATTTTGGGCTAATAATAGGATTAGATCTGTAGTTATTATTAGATAATCTATTATTAGCAAGATTCAAAGTTTTTCTATTTATCTTGTAGAAGTGCATGGTTATTCTTAGCATACAATCTATTTTATGGATGCTTAAGCGGTGAAGGAAAGTCCCTACCCTATATACATACATACATACATACATACATATATGTATGTATGTATGTATTAATTTTCACTATTTAGGATCTACTTTTTGTTAGTGTTATGCTTTGGTGGTTTATGAGCATGCATGACTTATGGTGACATTCTTATGTATGTACTTGGCTTATGTGTTTTGCGAAGAATTAATACAATGGATCATTTTGGGATAGTAATAGGATTAGATCTGTAGTTATTATTAGATAATCTATTATTATCAAGATTCAAAGTTTTTGTATTTATCTTGTAGCAATGCATGGTTATTCTTAGCATACAATCTATTTTGATGATTCTTAAGTGGTGAAGGGAAACTCCCTACCCCTGTGTGTGTGTGTGTGCGTGTGTGTGTGTGTGTGTTTGTGTGTGTGTGTGTGTGTGTGTGTGTGCGTGTGTGTGTTTGTGTGTTTGTGTGTATGGTACACACACACACACACACACATGTATGTATTAATTTTCACTATTTTGGGATCTACTTTTTGTTAGTGTTATGTTGGTGGTTTATGAGCATGCATGACTTATGGTGACATTCTTATGTATGTACTTGGCTTCTGTGTTTTACAGTAATTAATACAATGGATCTTTATGCCTGGATATTGGCTATTGACATATCTATTTTTGTATCTTTCATTATAAATATGATCTTAATTCTTGTATAATTCTTCATACACTATGGTTGTGAAATAGATCTATTCATGCTTTAATTTTGAATGATTATTATGGATCGGGACTATATGTGTGTTTATCATGCTAAATCCTTGACAAATCTTCCATAAAAGAGGAACTTGGTACCTTTGCACACTTTGTGTGAGTGCTTAGATCTGTCTCGAGTGATGTGTCAATGCACCTTGGGCTATTTGGAAAAATAAAATACTACAAGGATGTAAGAGAATCAATTAAATATGGCATCATAAACCTTAAAGAGAATATGATCCCAAAAGGAATGATAGCTCTTGAGTGGATGTTTTATCCAAACCCGTAAGCTTATAACACTTTCAAACCTAAGGATAATGAAAATGATTATACCCAAATAAATATTGGCACAAAGGAACTACCCAAGTTTGTACACATAGTATTAACATGTTCAAATGAGGAGAGATCTAGAAAAATGGCCCTTGTAAGGAATTAGGAATATATCATAGGTTGACCTTATGATGACTTAAATATCCTTGATCCTAGAACTATCACCCATACCATATCTTTAATGGAAGATCACAAACCTTTCAAGAAAAGAAAACGACTAGTAAACCCAATTTTAGAACCTATGATTTATAAAGAAGTAAAGAAATTTCTAGTTTTTGGGATGGTCTTCCTAGTTAGACACTAAACTTGGGTGGCTAATTTGGTTCCTTTCCAGAAAAAAGAGTGGATAAATAAGATTGTGTGTATAATTTAGGAACCTAAATAGATCCTCAAAGAAGGATACATATCTTATTCCCTCTCTATATGAATTTATTTAAATAATGAGTGGATTTGAGATGATTGTTAACACAATGACTGAGGGAGGGGGTGAATCAGTCATAAAACAATTTCATCTTCATTTACCATTGTTTACATCCATCATTCAATTTAACCATTAAACATATATAAACCATGTTGACTTATTAGATGTGTATTAAACATTCACAAGTTCTTGGAACAAGAGAGAGAACACAAGAAATCAAATATAAGTGGGAAACCATCAAGGGAAAAAAACCCACTACAACCTCTACTAATATTACTCATAACAAATGACTTGCAAGAATATTACAAATCAATCAGGATTCATTTAGTGAAGCACCCACTTCACAAGGAGCACCCACCCCAATTTAGTATAGTAACCACTATTCAAGGAGGCTAATAGCCCCTAAGGTGATAAAAACCCACTCAACCACATGATAAATGATGAACACTTAAATATGTTTCTTACACAACCTGATAGTGATCATAATTCAGATCCAAACACTCAAACCCTCTTCAATTTTCTCTATCCTAACAAGCTCATTAGTTATTCTTCATGGATTAAATATGTCTATTTCCCTTACATATCTAATATTCAAGTCTTTAAGCTCAACACGCCTCTTCTTGGTTCTTCCCTTGACCCCTCACAACTCTTCTTCTTCCTCCTCTAGCTCGCCCACTTCCCCATTGGCGCCAAAAGTAGTTACAAATGACCAAATACAGTAGCTTATATATATAACACTAGAACACAAATTCTCCTAGGTCATCTAGGAATAAATAGTGTTAGAAAAATCCTATGTTAGTGCTCACATTAATTTTTGTGGTGAGAAATATATTAGTTATCTAGTTAGTGTGATATAAAATATATTATATCACATATGAGTGCATATGCAAAATAAATTATTATTGTAAGTGAGTTGATTATTCAACTCACGTTGAGTTTTAAGAGATAAAATAAGATGGAGAGAATAAAGGTTGTTAAAACAACCTACCTAGATTAGTGTTAGTAGTTTGAGGAGTTGTTACAGGAGTTAGAATTGAACTCCTTTATATTTGTAATGTTTCACATTCGTAAAGGTTGAATATGAATGATTGATTAATCAAGCCTTCGTCTCTTCTCAAATATGGGGGTTTCCCCTCAAATAGGTCAGTCATACTAACACAAAAATACATCAATAACATCATATAAAACTTCACAAAAGACCCAAGTAGGTTGACATGGGTCACATAAACACCAACAAGCTCAAGGCTTCTCAAACAAGCCCAAAACAAGGTCTTCATCTCCTAACAAATGTAATATGATCTTCAAGAGAATAATCCAGATTTTTCAAGACAAAAGAAGATTCAAAAAATTCAGGAATAACCTCTCAACATCACCAACTAGCTAATGAATCTTTGTAATCGACATATCCATCATAAAACTCACCAAGAAGTAAGCATGCACAAACTAGGTCTTCGAGCACCAAGAAAATGAATGACTTCACATAGAAAAACTCATCATCAAGGCACAAGTGGTATACCATTGGAAATTTATTCGAATATAAATTCTGGAACAACTTACTTCAAGCTCCAACTCATAGTGCAAGGCCTTCAACCAATCCAATCTCTCGGAACTACTCCAAACTTCCAAAGTGGATTCAAGAAATAGTATTAAGGAATATGAATCCAAACATGTCTAAGGACACTTCCAATATAAACCAAAGAATGTTAAAAATCAAAGGATACTTGGAAAAAACCATCAAGCACTAACATACATAGCTCATGTGGATAAAAATGATCCAACACACTTGTTCCTTCACACCTTCTTGAGAGACCTAATAGAGCTAATTAGGCCACTAGGGTTTCAACATGAAACCAATTTATCTGATCAAACCAAATGTTCTAATACATCATACTAGGTGTCTATCAACTATCCATAACTAAAAAAATACTCCAACATGTATTTCTATCAAACACACTTCAAACCTCCATGACTAGCTTTTAACCCTTAAGGCCAAATCGGTAGGGCCACTTTGGAGACATGTATCTTCAAATTTCCTCACTATTGTATGCATGTGAAAGTAGGATAAGTTAAGAACTAGGAATTAACACCAAGTAATCCCTATAACTAAGCTAATTTAACAACAACATCATGATAAATCTTGAAAGAGAAATCTAATCTAAATGCATCCAACATGAAAACATTAAATGCTAAGCAATCCCTTTGAAATTTGGATGTGCTTTGTATGTGTGATTTCTCTCTAATATGAACCTATCTTGATCATGAGCAATCAAATGAATGTTATCTCCAAAAAGAGGAAAGAATCTCACCAAAATGGCTTAATGGTCATGTTTGGATCTTCCTTTACTACTCTCTTATGAGAATAATGGATGCAAGAATGAATGAGCTATTCCAAGTAGAAATGCCCTTATCATGTGCATGTAATATCACTAGAAAAATTTTGGTGTAAGGTGTGAAGGGAGGTACTAGGTTATTTATATATCTTTCCAATTTGGGAGAAGATAGAAACCTAGTGAATGTGGGATAAATATAAAGTAGAATTAGAAAGGGATAAGCATGATTAGAAGAAATTAATTAGTAATTAACAACTCATGGGAGTTGGAGATGATTTAATTAATCAACTAGGATTAATTAATAAAACAAGATAAGCTTAAGAAGCCATTTAGAGGTGATTTAGAAGGGAATTGATAGAATTTAGAAGTTTGAAAGGGGAATTTAACCAATAAGAAGGTTTATTGATTAAATACAAGTTTAAAAGGCTTAATTAACTAATAAGTAGTTAATTAATTGGAAGAGGATTATAACTAATGAAGTGTCATTAATTGGCACCCAGAATAGGGGAAAGACTAGTTAATTAATGAAGTGTCTTTAATTGACCAAATTAAAGGGGTATATTAGCTAATTAACAGGAAATCTTTAATTATAATGAAATGATGGGAAATAGGATAATTAGTGCAATTTTAATATTAAAACTACATAATTGGATTTAGGTGTCTACATTTTCCCCTTGTTGGTGTGGCATAACACAAGTGATGCCACTTACAATATAGGAGCCAATTACTGAAAATTAAATTTTGAAGAAGTAGAAGAAAAATTATTATAATGAAGTATGCCCCCTTGAGTGTCGATGGGGTGATAGAAGAGGTCGATCGATGACCGAAAATAAGAAGGAAAAATAAGGTGCAAAACAAGCCTAGGAGGCTTGTGTGTGCAATGGATAGAAGAAATAAAGGGAGGGAAGGGGGATAAATATAATCCCTATTTCCCGGATGTTATGGAAGAAAAGGTTGATAGTGATGGAAGGGATTCCAACTTAGCCTGGTTGGCCATTGGTAGAATCGAGAAAATGTGGAAAATGATTGGTAGAAAGTGATATAGAATGATGGATTAGGAACAAATTTTTATCATCATATTGCTACATGATCAATGAACCATCGGTCCAGGAGAAACTTTTTATTTAATATGAGCATGCATCAAAATATAAAATGACATGAAAAGCCATAATACTAACATTTGTGCACAATGAAATTAATAACTAAAAGAAACATATATAACGTAATGCAAAAGGAGAAAGTAAACAAGTAGATTGAAAAATAAACAATCACAAAAAAATTTACTAAAATAAACAACGTTCAAGATAGTTACACTAATGTTTTTATTATCGATTTTTGGTTCCCAAATGTTCAAGTTATACAAAAGGGTTAAAAATGACACCCCAAGAAAGGATACATGCAAGGTGAATAAATGAAGGATGTAGAAGTCCTATGAAAAAACAATCATGCACAATGAAACTACCCCAAGAAACCGCTTAATGGAGGTAGATCAAAATGAGAAAACAAGAAAACCAACATTGTTAATGGAGGTAGATCAAAACGATTTGCCTTATTGTGCGCAAGACTAGGTGAGAATCCAAGAAATATTTTTTCTAGGATAATTTTTGATGTTTGAGAAAATTGAGTCCAAAGTGTAAGATCTGGTTGGTGAAACACTTTGTGTTTACCAATTTTTGGATTTTTTTAATTTTTACCATTTTTTTACGGTTTTTCTAATTTTTTTGTTTATTGGGTTGGAAAAATTGACTAAGTATCAGGAAGGTGTGAATAATATTGGGGCATGTAGATGCGTGAAAGGTTTACTTGAAGTGACACACACCTATAAATTCCAATCCTAGGACTTAGTCAATTTTTCATATATGGGATAAAAATAGAAAAAGTGAGTTGGAGTGCAGATCACACCAAGGAGAAAAGCAAGGAGACTTGAAGGCCAAACAAGAGCTATTTTTGGGATAAAGTGAAGATGAATGGTCATGCATGGATCAAGATAATAATAGGATTAAAGAAGGGTTTATTTATAGATTAATCTATTATTAGGCTTGTTAGGAAAGCATGCATGCTTTATAGTTGCTTTTGTATGTACGCATGGCTATTTTGAGCATGCAAACTATTTTGAGGATACATAGGTAGTGAAGGGAAAGTCCCCACCCCTATAAATATCATATATATTCCATTGTATTAAACATGGTTGATGTGATAGGGTTATGTTGTTATGGTATATTGGTGCACATGACTCTTTAGTGACTATTGTTATGTATTCAACCTCTACTATGTAATCTTTTAGTTATTAATGGATCACTTTGTGAATGGAGTCTAGTTATTGTTGTATCTAAATATGGCATTCACATGGTGCAATTTATCTTAGTAATTGTTTGATATGTTTTGATTCCTTATTACATGTGTTTCTTTATGATATCTATATGATTTGCATTTGAATTTATGCTTTAACATTGGCAATCATGAGTACACATGCTAACATCTTAAACAAGCCAACACAAATGAGGAACCTAGTAGCTTTGCGTGATTCATGTAAACATCTAGATGTGTGCGGATGAAGTTCTAATGCACCTAGGTAGTTAGGTGAAATAAACAAGGACTACATTTTGGTTCCATTACTAGTACATCTTTTCAAACTGTCTACCAAGATGTTGTATGCAGATGGCATATATTGATCTGCCTCGGAGAGTATTGAAGGTTGGATAGATGATGGACTAGAAAAATTGTGTAGAGATATAAGATTAAACATAATTTCAATGCATGTTAGTGGGTGGAAAACAACCTTTATGATGCACTCTATGAGACATTCTTCAACTTCTTTCCAAGTAGAATTGTATGAGTGGCTAACAACGTATGCAGTAGGAAAGTGTTGGAGTTATAGGCTGAGACTTTAGACGTAAAAGGATTAACAAAATCTTATTGATGTTGATGTGGAGTGGACTAGAGCTATAGATCATTGGTGGGCTAGAGTATTATGTAGTTATATACTAGAGTACACTATTTCTACTTATTTATGTCTAGAAGAAATTGAATTTAGGTTCTTACGTGATCCCAAAGGATATTATTTGTGTGTTATACAATTATCGATCAATATTTTTATGGTATAACTAGATTTAGAGTGCCTGCCCATGACTAGCTAAACCCCCACCATGCATAGGGGAAGGAATAAGTGTGAAAAATATGAAAGAAATGGAAGAAGTAAGGAAGAGAGAGGAAAGACGACTCAAGTTTAATGAAGAGTGAGAGAGGGAAATGGAGAAAAAAAGGGATATTGAGGAGTCCCTAGAGTTAAGGAGAGAGATGGCTCATGAAGGATTTGAATCTCTCGTAGAAGACAAGGAGCCATAGCATCTGGTTCTCCCAACATTGGGTAAGTGCCAAAGAGACTCCCCTTCGGCTTTGGATGAGAGCACATCAGAGGAGTGCATGAGAATTGCAAGCATGCATCTGATCCGACCTAACCACCTAGCCCTTGCACTTGGTGTTCCAAATCTAGAAGTAATAATTGAGAAGAAGGCTAGTGAAAATAAACAAGTAGATACAAGAAGATATCATTTTTTTTCTAAATTCAGGAGATAAATTTAGTAGTAGTCCCATGACATCACAATCAACACTATTTTTTGGAAGTGTTATGCATGATTATTCCCAGGCACATCATCAAGACAAAATATTAGCACATAGATCATTGGAATTACTATAGTAGTTGTTGAGACCACGTAAACTGTTAGTGTTTAGTCTAGTATCACAATTGGGACACGAAAAGCAAGTCAACTAGTTCGTAGCTCGGCGAGTGGATCACGAGGAGGAATTCTTGTTGGAAGTTCTCGGTTCTAAATCGGTGGACAAGACCCACATCCATATCAACCCCCACATCATCATCAGTAGGTTTACTATGAGATGTCTCTCTATTTTCTAGAATATAGAGGTATTGAAGATGAAGTAGAGCATGTGCACAAGTGTGAATTACTATGGTGTGTTAATGGAATTTCAACTTCAGATCGGAAGGCTAGTCCTTTTTCTACTACGCTACAAGGGTGCACACATAGTTGGTATAGGAAGTATGACACATCGATCAGGTGTGGTTGATTATGATGATTTGCATTCGGGTTTTCGCATAATTTCACATTTTGGAATTTGAGAAACAGAGCATCAAGCAAGCTAAAGGATATCAAGAAGGGATTATATGAAAGTGTAAGGGATTATGATGTGTGTTTCAAGACTCGATGTCCAATTTATCTTATGACATTCATCCCAATCAACATGCACAATGGTTTGTTGGAGGATTGCCAACTCGATTCCACAGATAACTCTCTCATATGATATATGTGGATCGTGTGAGGATTTGGAAGAAACTCTACACAATGAGACAATTGGAATTTTTGACACTAGAGTAAGCTCATTCTTATAAGCACATATTGTAGCTATGGAAAAATATTTGGAGAATATTTCTTCCAACTCAATGCATGAGACACGAAGTGGGATATGGTGTACAAATTGTGAAGTAGAGGGACATACTAAAGATAATTTCCCACAATGGTTAGTGCACGTGTTACTGTTATATTGTGATGTTTGTCACCTAAATCATGATGTCAGTTATTTCCTTTTTTTGCAGCATACGATCATGAAGAAGGTGTCCATTTCCTTAAAGATTTACAAGTCCCACACTCAAAACACCACTTCCTATAGATTTATTGATCACATTCATGAAGCCATTAAGACAAGAGTGTGCCAGACTAGTGTGGCAATTGGATCAAAGGAACAAGAAGGCCATACTCATGAAGGGAATAACCATGGGGATAACAAGAATAGAGGCTTCCATGGAGGATATAGAGGACGAGGTCACGGAAGTGTTAGAGGAGGATTTTATAGAGGAACTTGTTATACATGTGGATCCCCTGATCATTATTAGCATGACCTTAGAATAATATTTTCTCATGGTGTGGGAAGCAACACAAGTTAGAATATTATCCGGAGTTGTATAAAAAGACTCGAGAAGAAGGAAAAGGGCACGAGAATGATAAAGTTACACCACAATGTTTTTAATCAATGGATTACTAAGAAGACACTTGATCCTAAGTTATAGATAGTAATAGTTACTACACGTGTTGAGACTACATGCACACACAATCCTCTCGAAGGCTAAAAACTCATTACATGGGAATAATTCACACATGTTAATTATCCAGATGGTGTGCACCGTAGAGAAGGAATTCTACTTGGATACTATGGATGTCCTAGAGGAGCTCCAGGGAGAGATACATTACTTGAAGGAACAGGTGCGCGTGAGCGATAATGCAAGGAAGGTTGAACTCCTGTAGAAGGATGTGGATGACTTGAAGGAAGTATGTTGGATGTTACACTAGGAGAACATCATTCCTCTACTAGAGGAAGGGCTATAAGAAAAGGTACGGTGTGTTGGAATTGAGCACGAAAGGAAGATACTTCATGCAAATCTACCACCTCATAATCATGAATTTGATAAAGAGATTACACTTGATGTAGTAATTGATGGGTGGTTATTGCATAACATTATTATTGATACAAAAGTGAATGTGCTAACTCTGGATGTTTGGAATCATATGGGTAGACCACAATTATAGCCATATTTGAATGTGTTGTATATGGAAAATAAAACTAGGGCTATGCCTATTGGGGTACTGAAGGATGCATCTATTACTATTTAGGGGGCCAAGTTTACTAGATACTTTGAGGTGTTGGAACTTGCTGAAGTTGATAATTTTCCAAAGCATTACTTGGGTGGCCCTAGTGCTATGTGAAAAATGCAGATTTTTTTTTTTGATAAAAGGTACATCGATTTTGAGAATGCTAAGGAGCACATGATTATAAATTTATTTTAAAATAAGGCTAAGACCTATGTTGAACCATTGAATGAGGAGGATCTCGAACATAATTTATGTAAATTCGGTGCTCGATCTAGAGAATTTAGAACCATCCAAGGAGGATGTAATTCATTGGGAAGATGCATGTCTGTGAGTGACACTACTAGTGTCTCTTGTGATAAATGGGCTCATGGAATATATGAGATGGTCGAGTGTGAGGTCAAAGGAAGAGTCACCAGAATGATTAGGTTGTGCATGGTGAGGTAGTTAGGATTTACTCAGGTACCAAGGTACACTAGTGAAGGGAACCTTGATGCATTCCTACATGCCATAGAGACTCAGTGGTAGAATGAATGGGATCAAAGGAATATGTGGGTCTATACCTTGTGCAAGGAAATAATGCGCTTGTGGAAAACACATAGATATGATATTTTAGAGTGGTGAGAAGTGAGAATTTATTTGTCCACTAGGTTTACTAGGTGCATAAGCTCTACTCCACCTTACGCAGCTTGTGTGCATATGGTATGTCCATGCTAAGTTGAAAAGGGAAACAACAAATTGGCAAGAGATGACCGCATGTATGATTCAAACCTTTGATTACTTTTCTACTAAGCCTCCAGTCCATGAAGCATTATAGATTATGAAGTGCCTTACTTTGGTAGATAGTGTGAAAGAAGAATCAATTTTGCTAGTTATTTGGGGAACTTGATCTTGAAGTGTGCCTTGATCTTAAGGAAAAAGATGAAGAAGAAATGGTTTTTCTGAAATGAAAAAGAAAAGGATAAACTGGTATATATGATAGATGATGATGAGGTTGATAACTTGGATGTTGACCACATTGAAGGTACATGTGAGGTGATGGAAACTTTAAATGAGAAGGCACATGAATATCACACTCCCATGAAGACAAAAAGGTTAATATTGGTACAAAGGTAGAACCTAAGGAGGCCATTATTGGTTATTATTGGTTAGAGAAAGAGGTAGAAAATATTATTGATCTCTTGCATGATTTTCAAGACTTATTACCATGAGGTTACCATGAATTGAACGGTGTACATCCTTCTTTAGGTGAGATGAAAATCAAGCTCAAGGAAGGCCCTTATAGGATGAATCATAATATTCTCGTGAAGGTAAAGGAGGAAATTGACAAGATTCTCAAATTTAGTATAATTGAGCCTATTAAGGAATCTGAATGGGTTAGCCCCATGGTTATAAGCATTAAGAAGGATAGGAGGATAAGGATTTGTGTGGACTACAAAGAACTTAATGCTTCATGTGTGATTGATCATTTTCCCACCTCGTTCATAGAAGAAATATTTGAAAGAGTTATTGGGAATAAGATATATTATTTTAAAGATGAATTTTTAGTTTATCATCAAGTGCACATTACGAAAGAAGATCAGGAAAAGAAAACTTTCACCACTAAATGGGGAATTTTTGTATATATATTCATGCCCTTTGGGTTGAAGAGTACACCAATAGTATTCTCATGCATTATTGTGCAAGCCTTGTACTATTTTATTCATAAATTTTTACAAGTGTATCGGATGATTATCACTGTATATGGCCTAGTCAAATATCATTGTGATAATCTAAGGCTCATGTTTGAGAGGTGCAAGTAAGTTGAGAATCTATCTCAACATTAAGAAGTGCATATTTACAAAATATTTTGGCACTTTACTTGGGAATATAGTTTGTAAGGAAGGATTTTTGCTAGACCCATCCAAGGTAGCTCGATCTTGGATTTAGAAGAGCCCAACAATCGAGTGAAGTGTGTAGATTTCAGGACATACTAGCTACTAAAGGAAATATATTAAAGGTTATGCAAATATTGTCACACCCTTGGAGGAATTATTGAAGGCTAAAGGGAAATTATATTTGGGTGATGTGCAAAAACATGCATTTGATACATTGAAGTAAAAGTTTACTACTACACCTATCTTTAATTTTCCTTCATGGGATAAGCCCTTTCATTCTCGCATGGAAATTGGCACAATGTTGTCACAACCAGGAGAAAGAATTGTGGATCATCCTATTTTATTTACAAGTAATAAGTTGACACTTATATAGTAGAATTATACAACCACTAAGTGTGATGCTTTGTCTATGATCTATGTGTTACACAAGTTCAGTCAATAATGTTTGCCTACATTGTTTATTTTCTATACAGATCATATGGCACTCAAGTACTTGGTCAAAAATCATGTTTTACAAGGAAAATTTTTGGTAGATACTTTTGTTACAAGATTTTGATTTTTGTTGTTGTGAAACCAAACAAGAGTAATTCAGGCCCTAATATTTATCAAGGTTCAATTTTGGTGAGGATGCATAGAGCATTGAGGACACAATGTCAGATGCACATCTTTTTAGGTTAAACTATGTGCCCACAAAATTGGAGGATATTACAGGTCTTCTTGCATGCTAGGTAGTTGCTTAGAGGAATGAAGACACTATATAATAAGCAACTTGCAATATGTGTGATGCCTTATTAGTTGATTGGTGGATATTTGTACAAATTGGGTCATGATGAAGTCTTACACCATTGTGTTCGGAGCATGAACGTGAGGCTATTATGGAAGAAGCTCATGGTGGGATTGAAGGAGGACATTATGCTAGTGATTCTATAATGCGCAAGATTCCTATGGCTAGAATTTAGTGGGAAACTTTATACAAGGATACCAAGGAGTATGTAAAGGCATGTGATCATTTTCAACATCTTGGAAAGCCCACAGAAGCAGAGATGAGATGTCATTGTGGCCCATTGCAAGTGTTGAGCCTTTTGAGAAGTGGGCTAATGACTTTTTAGGTCCTATTTCACCACCCACACATAGGATTGACATGAACTAAATTATAGCTTGTAGAAACTATCTTACTATTGGGGTTAGCACACAGGTTGTACAGATAATATATCAAATCTAAGAATACATGAAAATAAAAGCGAGATATTCTACCGGAAGAAATATACAAAACAAGAGACATAAATCAACACCATATTTAACATGGTTCACCCAATGTGGGCTACTTCCACCAAGAAACAAACCAATATATTATACAAATATTTGAGAAGATATACAATGAATATTTACAATCTTCCACACCTCTCAGATGTATAGTACTTTCTTTCTCTCAAGCTTTTGCTTCATCACCAAGAATTCTCTCTCTCACCAAATTTTTGCAAGTTCTTTCTAATTATTGTTAATCATACCTTCTAAACCCTATCTTTTATGCTTATATAGTCATTTATAGACTTAGGACACTTAGCCATGCAATTACAATCAATAGATATACTTTAATGCTAAAAATAGATCTAATTCCCGAGAGTTAATTAAAACATCCTCACATAGGTAACCGATGTCGAGTTAGCCCTAACCTATGCCGGTCATATCTAATCAATTCCGTTCTGGATGACGATGTTGGTTCCACCTAACCGATGACTGATTCTTGTATTTTCCAAAGCAAATTTCCATTATATTCTAAACTCTGAAGTAATTGAGCTCCACAACTCAACAATCTCCCACTTGGAGATTAATTATTACACCATACATGTACAACGTCATTCTTGGATCCTTCCTTAGCTCTATTTCTTCCTCTTTAAGTCTCAAACTTGAAGACCAACAGAAGTGGAGTGTAGCTCCAACTTCTCCTTTGCTAATGGCTTTGTTAGCATATCCAGCAGGGTTCTTGCTCATATGAATATTTTCCAAATTCAACTATCCATCCTCCAATACCTACCATATGAAGTGATACCTCAACTGAATGTGTTTCATTCTTGAATGAAATGCTGAGTTCTTTGCCAAATGAATTACACTCTAACTGTCACTAAACAGTTTACAATTACCTTTCTCCTTTCCAAACTCTTCCATGAACCTACTCATCCATATCATCTCCTTTTTAGCCTCTGTAGCTGCAACATACTCTACCTCTATAGTAGACAAATCCACAACCTTCTGCAATCTTGAAATCCAGCTAATTGTCATTCCAACTACTGTTAAAATATATCCATTAGTGTTCCTCCTACCATCTAGATCTCCAACCATATCCGAATCAACATAGTCACATAATGAAATATATGTACCTCCATAGCATAACTACATGCTAGATGTCCCTTTCAAATACCTGAGTATCCATTGGACTGCTTTCCAATTTTATTTACCTGGATTATCCATAAACATGCTCATAACTCCCACTACCTGTGCAATGTTTGGTCTAGTACAAACCATAACATACATGAGACTCCCAATTACTAAAGCATATGACACTCGTGTCATGTATTTGACCTCCTCATGTGATGAAGGACATTGATCTTTTCTCAATTTTAAGTGTCCAGCCATAGGTGTACTAATAGGTTTTACATTCTGCATGTTGAACCTTTCTAACACCTTGTAGATATAATCCTCTTAAGACAAATACAATTTCTTGTTTTTCTTGTCTCTGTGTATTTTCATGCCAACAATTCTTTTTTCAACTCCTAAATCATTCATAGAAAATGTGCGAGCTATCTTTCCCTTAATCTCACCAATGTCCTGCATACTAGATCCTACAATAAGCATATCATCCACACACAGTAACAAAATAATATAGCTCCCATTTTCAAGTTTCTTAAAATAAACACAATGGTCATATTCACATCTCAAGTAACCATGCTCATGCATAAAACTATCAAACCTCATGTACCATTGTCTTAGAGCTTTCTTGAGCCCATATAGGCTCTTTTTCAACCTGCACACTAATTTCTCCTTACCCTTGACTTCATACCCAAGCGATTGTTGCATATAAATCTCTTCATCCAAATCACCATGAAGGAAAGTCATCTTCACATCTAGTTTCTCTAAATGCAAGTCTTCTACTTCAACTAAGCTCAATACAGTATGAATAAAAGTCATCTTAAAAACAAGAGAAAATATTTCACCAAATTCAATACCTACTTTATGTGCAAATCCCTTTACTACAAGCCTTGCCTTGTACCTTTTCTATCCACCCTCTTCTTCCTTAATCATGTAAACCCACTTGTTTTGCAATGTTCTTTTCCCTGCTGGAAACTTAACCAAATCCCAAGTCTAGTTTTTTTTTAAGGAGTCCATCTCCTCATCCACATCATGCTCCCACTAAACATGAGCCTTATCCTACATTTCCTCTTCAAAGCTCTTTGGTTCACCATTATCAATCAATAATAAATAAAATAGAGAAGGTGTAAATCTTTTTAGAGGTTTACTTACCCTTTGTGACCTTCTCACAGGAGTTTGAGGTACCAGAGGCTCAAACCAGACCTCCTGGACAGTCCTATCCAAATCTGACAGTGACTAACACCGGTCACCTCTAACCGACGTTGGTTCTACTAACCAATGCTAGTTTGGATCCTCTCGTAACCAATACTGATTTGTCGATGATGTCGGTCAGGGGTCAACTGACATCGGTTACTGTGTAACCATTTTGGTAACACTTTTAAATCTGAGAGTTCATTTTCAATCACAAACTTCTTAACCGGTTTATCCTTGGGTACCAAAACTTGATCTCTATACATTCTCTTTTCATTCTATTCAACATCATGACTCCTAATAATTTTAGAATTGTCTAAATCCTAAAAACAAGCTGAAATCACTAGATCTATAACCAATGAAAGTGTACCTCTTGGATTTTTCATCCAACTTCTTTTTATTTTCCCTATCAATATGCACAAAAAATTTTGAACCAAAAACTTTAAGAAAAGAAATATCTACCTCTTTTCCAAGATTCCTCTAGTATTCCTCCATCTAGTGAACTTGAAGGCCCATGGTTAATCAAATAAACCATTGTATCAATTTCTTCTACCCAAAACTACAAGGGAAATCCAAAATGTATTCTCATACTTCTAGCACATTCCATGATTGTCCTATTCATTCTTTCTACAACACCATTCTCCTATGGTGTTCTTGGAACCGTTCTTTCTCTACGTATCACATTCACTGAAAAATAATCATTGAAAGCCCTGCTATAGTACTCACCACCATTGTCAAATCTAAGGCACTTTAACTTAGAATTTTATTCATTCTCAACAAGGGTTTTCCATCTTTTAAAAGTCTCAAAAACATCAGATTTACGTTGAATACAATAAACCCATACCTTTATTCTAGCATCATCAATGAAAGTAACATAATATTGGGATCCTCCATGAGAAGCTACCAAGAAATTTGGTCCCCACACATCTGAGTGTACAAGATCCAATTTTTTATCCTTCTTAGTTTCCCCAACTTTGAGAAATCTCACTCTCTTTTGCTTTCCAAAGATATAATGCTCACATAAATCAAGATCTAGATCTTTCAAATCTAATAACTTACCCTTAGCCTTTAATATTTGCATTCCTTTTTGATTCATATGACCCAACCGGTTATGCCACATGCGCATGCATCCGAGTCTCGAAGTAGATAATGTAGAAAAGGAATCAGTAATACTGGGTAGATAAATATAACGTTCCTACCCTCTTACCTCTTGCCAAAACAAAAGCACCCTTGGTGACTTTCCAAGAGTCTCTGTAAAAGTAACCGTGTAACCAGATTCACCTAATTACCCAAAGTAGAAATAAGATTCCTCCGGAGGATTGGCACATACCACACATCTTTCAATTCTACAATTTTAGGTGAACTTCCCTTTACAAGTAATACTACAAGGTTCATCATCACCCAAATAGACATGCCCAAAATTACCCTGGATATAATTTCTAAAATAATCCTTATTAGGGTTGCATGGAAAGAAGGTCCTGAAACTAAAACCCATGATTTAATTTTATTGTCTAAAGAAAGAATAAGAGCATCTTGCATTACCTCTGATGTAGCAAGATCTACTTATTTACCTTTGTCTGGTGTTGGTTCTCTTTGTCCTTTGACCAACAATCTTTCTTTGCATGTCCTTTCTTTCCACATTTCCAACAAGTAATTCCCTTACTTCTAGATTTAGATCTACTATCCCTTGACTTTGATTTCCCATTACTCTTACTCTTGGATCTCTCCTTCTTCCTGCCCCTTCTTTCTACATTCAAAGAATTTCTAGATGATGATTCCTTTGTACTCTTCCTATGAATTTCTTCATTCAAGATTATACTAACCACATCATCAAACTTCAAAATATTATTATCATATGTTGTATTACTAACAGACCATTACCAAGCTATCCCAACTATCAGGCAAAGAACATAAGAATAAAAGTGATTTTACTTCATCATCAAATGGTATAGCAACCAATTTTAACTGATTTACAATAGATTAGAAATCATTCAAATGACTAGATGTAGATCCACCTTCATGCATCTTAGAACTAAATATTTTCTTCATCAAATAAACTTTATTTGAAGCACTAGGTTTTTCATATAAATTAGCAAAAGATTTCATTAAGTCTACCATAGAATCCACTTCGTAATAGTGGAAGCCATGGATCTTTGTCGAGCTCAATCTTATAGATCCAAAATCCTTTCTATCAAGAATCTTCCATTCTTCATCAGTCATCTTCATAGGTCTAGACTTCTCATCCAACGGTAAATACAAATCTCTTTGATATAGATAATCTTCAATTTTCATCTTCCATAATTGATAATTTCAGCCATCAAATTTATCTACCTTGTATTTGTTTTCTTCTGCCATATTTTTAGCTCCCACTCAATTAGAAAATCCTCTATGAGTAAATCTTTCAACACACAAAATTCTAAAACAAATCTCTCGATACCAGTTGTTGGGGTTAACACACTAGTTGTATAAACAATATATCAAATCAAAGCATACATGTAAATAAAAGTGGATATTCTACCAGAAGAAATATACAAAACAAGAGATATAAATCAACACCATATTTAACGTGGTTCACCCAGTGTGGGCTACGTCCACCAAGAAACAAGACAATCTATTATCCAAAGCTTTGACAAGATATACAATGAATATTTACAATCTTCCACACCTCTCAGATGTACAAGTACTTTCTTTCTCTCAATATTTTGCTTCATCACCAAGAATTATCTCTCTCACCAAATTTTTGCAAGTTATTTCTAATTCTTGTTAATCATACCTTCTAAACCCTAGATTTTATGCTTATATAGTCATTTATAGACTTAGGGAACTTAGCCATGTAATTACAATAAATAGATATACTTTAATGCTAAAAATAGATCTAATTCCCGAGAGTTAATTAAAACATCCTCGCACAGGTAACCGATGTCGATTAGCCCTAACCAATGTTGGTTCTTCCTTGCTTGACCGATGCCGGTCATACAGTGATCGATCTTTGGTTCCCCTAACCGATAATGGTTCTCGTATTTTCCAGAAAGTTTCCATTACATGCTAAACTAAAGTAATTGAGATCCACAACTCAACACTTACAAGGTGGGAAGAAGTAGCACCTATAAAGGATTGTATTGCAGCTACAACAACAAGGTTCTTATGGGAAAATATTATTAGCATGTATGGTTATCCATTAAGCTTGACAAGTGATAGAGGAACTCATTTTCTTAATGAGACAATCATAATTCTATTGGTAGAGTTTATGGTGGCACACCATAAGACTACTCCTTATCACCCTTAAGCTAATGGTACTGTAGAATATTTCAACAAGATCTTGGGAAATACATTGACAAAAATTGTGATGTTGGAAGAAAATATTTGGATGATAAAGTGTCATTTGTTCTTTGGGTATATAGAACCACTTATAAAAGTTTTGATAAAGCCAAACCTTTCCAATTAGTTTTTGGCAATAAAGAAGTACTTCCGATGGAATTTATGTTACCATCCCTACATATTGCATGAGCAGGAGGACTAGATGATGAACAAGTTTTTAAAGAGTGCATTGAAAAACTAATGAAGTTAGATGAGCAAAGGCGCCATTGGATGTTAGATTTAGAAGACTGGGAATACTAGATAGAAAGTATGACATGATAAGCACATTAAGAACAATACATTTGAGGTAGGAAAGATGGTCCTTCTCTATTAATCCAATTTTGTGTACCACCTAAGAAAACTGAAAGTGCATTGGTTGGGTCCTTTTGTAGTAACCAAGTTACTTGAATCGAGTGATTTCTAGTTATAGGTCTTTGGATAACACCATGTTTCCCAATTACTTCAATCGTAGTAGGTTGAAGCCCTACTCTAAATAAGGCTTCTTGGTGTTTGTAATAAGGAAATATTGCCATTTAGATTAGATTTCTATTTTCATGTGTTTCTTTTTAATCATTTTTATGCTTTGTCATTTTAGTTCTTTGTTTTATTGTAATAAGTGTGCTTGCATGTAGGGAGCTGATTACTATCTATTGAGTTTATGTGTAGAGGACTGCACATACTTTTAGTGTGGGGTGGAGTAGGTACAAGAGAAAAAATAATCTATTGGTGCTTATATTCATGCATAGGTTTACATACATGTATATATATGGGTTAGAATATAAATTTCATCCGAAGTGGAGTGCGCTCGGGATAAATGTGTTATAGGTGCTTGAAATAAAGGTTCTTATAGGAAATTTTCTCAGATTTACCACACGTGAGAAAAGATTTGCATAATGTAACTCAAGGTAGGCATTAACATGGTAAACTACTTAGTATGAGGCACAAAGGATTATGTATTTGAGTGCATGCGGGTGCGTGTAAGGAGGTCTATGGCCTATAAGTAGTATGCCCACTAGAAGGTTATGCCTAGGACATAGAAGAAAGCAATGCAAAGCAAAAATAAGCATAAAAGTGTCATTAAAAATGAAGTATGGTGGTAGGTAAGGAGTAATTAATGCAAGAAAAGTGGAAAAATCTATAAAAGAGGTGCACGTGATTTCATTATTACCTTGCATGATTGATTTTTTGAGCCTTGGAAGAGTGAATTAAGGAGAAAATGAGCGCGAAGTGTTATTTAATAAGAAAAGAATAGTGAACCAGTTGATTTGGTCACAACCATAGTGGAGCTCCATTGAGAAAGTGTTTGAGTGAGTGGAAGGCGTGCAAATTATTAGGTTCGAGGAGTTAAGGATTGAGAAAACAAATATGCGTCTAGGGCTCCTAAGTTTGAGGTTTTAGAGGAAGTATAAGGCTGAAAAAGTGCAAGGATAAGTTGTAGTAAGACATGGCACAAAAACGAGCACTTGGAGCAACCAAAAGGGGAAAAAGAGAAATGAACTAGAGGTGGAAGTAGAAGACACACCAGAGTAGTAATTTTATGAGATGCAGTATCTTGAGGGCTTCATCATGGGGCATGCATGGGAGTCCCACATTGGTAAGAGTAAGGTAAGTGACTACAACCACCACACAAGTACAAATAAGGATCAAATAGATAAGGAATTGGTGAAAAATACCAACTTGTACACTAAAGATGACAAACCCATATAAGATGACAAAGGAAATAAACTTTGGAGAAAGCTAGAGTCTTGTAGATTTATGAGTTATCATAATTTGGAAAATTAGAAAGGCTTTACATGTGGTTGATGTCAATATTCCATGAGGAATTTTTATACTTTGTATGATGATGAGAGCACATCACCGCACCTTTGATTAGGAAACTTATAGGGTTGAGAAGCTCGGAATTGAAATTTCTAGTGACTTAGATGATGAATTTTGTCTAGAAGCCACCACTGTGGAGATGGCTTATCGAAATAAGGGTATGTGATGTATATCTCCAAGGTAAATGAACCTATTTTTAATATTACAGCTCACCTCTTAAAAAAATTCAATGGATAGGAGAGATCGGGCAGGTCAATAAGAAATGGCTCCACATCACGAAGAAGATGGAGAAAGGAGGCGTGTGTACAATCCTGCAAAGCATTCATAACAAAAGGTATTATTGAGGAAGTGCACAAAGGAGATAAAATTAGTTGGGGTGTGATACTTCTGTTGATTATATTTTACAGAGATTAGGGTACCATATGGCCCCAAGAACAAGATGTGGAAGTACCAACTATAAAATAAGTCTTTGGCTGAGAGGTTTGAAAAATATACATGTGATGGAGCCACGAGCGACACCTATAAAATTAGGCTAGAGATATGGTACATGAGAATGTCTAAGGAATTTGAACATGAGTGGCGCATATGGAAAGACTTTCCTTCAATGATAGATGGGAAGGAAAAGTTCATGGTGTCTAGGAACTATTGCATTGCCAGATTCCAAATGGGTACTAGTAAGTGGATCCCTTGGAGTAATCTCCCATATGTATTCACAACATGCTATTTTTTGGATTTATTGAATATATTCTTAGACATGTGAAGGCTCAAATTTGATCTAGAAAAAGTTGATTATGATTACCATACGCTCCACAAGACTTATGTATGTCCAAGTAAGTAGGCCTACATTGAGACTATGAAATTAGATTATATCACCATTAATTCTATAACTTTGACTATTGTAAAGGTGGGTATAGATAAGGTATACATACACCTTAAGCCTAAATTAGTTAATGGAAAATACATTGAAAGTGAATTCAAACTCCCATAACTACCAAAGGGAAATCATATAATTGGCATTATGCTGAGAGTGAGTCCACTCCTCCCGAACAAAAGAATAAATTAAGGTGGAGGAGGAGGAGATAGAGGATTTTTACATGCTAGATCATGGTGCAAGAAGGTAGCAAAATGCATGTAAAAAGAGTTCATGTGTGGAAATCCCTCCTAGGAAGGAAGAAGAAGAAGTGAGAATTGAGATTGAGGGAGAGGAGACAAAACAGTTGATAAAGGGTGTAGGAGACAACTCAGAGAAAACCTAAGATAAAGAGTGTTGGTGTGAGACCCTTTGTGCTATTGAGAAGGTCGCCAAGGATATCCCCTATTAAGTTAATCCCACAAAAGAAAATAAAGATAAGGCACAACTATGTGCCTAGGGGTGACAGTGAGGAAGAGACATCAGAAGAACCTACACATAACGTAGGGGAAACATCGATTATGGATATGGGAGGAGTAGAGGATCCTAGAGAAGAGGAAGAGTAGTGTGACACAGAGGTGTAGAGTGAGCACAAGGAGGAAGGACCCATAGGAGAAAATGATGAAAAATATAAGAGTGTTGGTGATCCATTAGGTGATTATGGGGCGCGTCAAGTAAATGTACAATTCTAGGCATAGAGAAACATATTCCCAATGGTATGAGGTTTGAGAGGAAAAAGGGGGAATAAATTTTGAAGACACCATACCTGGGGTATGTAGATGACCCTTCAAGGATCATCTTTATAAGGTTCCAGAGAACCCTTTCTCATGAACAATTATATGTTTGGGATTTGATAGATCCTAGGGTGTAAATATGTGCACTAGAAATAATATTTCCTAGAGTATGCAAACACACATGGATAAATATAAGTTCAATATAAAAGAGGAATCTTTCATCAAGCGTAGGATGAAGAAGATGCCATAAACACCCCATATGAAAATCAAGCCAACCAAGTTTATAGATGAGCAAGAAAGTAATGCCTTGACAAAGATGGCGGTAGAGGTAGTGCGGAGGAACTTGGATAAGGTGACCATGCTCAAGAATTTGCTTAAAGATAATAAGAATAAGGGAAGATAAATTAAGTAACTGAATGAGATGCGCAAAAGGGATGAGAAATAAAAGAAGGAGATTATGGAATTTTCTATTGAGATTGCGGGAGAAATTTTAGTGGAACGTCTAGAATTTGATGAATAGATGTATAAGACATACCCCTATATCTTGCATTTTCTGCAAGATTTCATACACTTACTACTCAAGGAGATGCCATCCATGAAAGAAGAGACACGGGTAGATGTTGTGGCCAAAAAAGAGAAGAATAAAAGGGTGATTACACACTATATTGTAGAGTACAACGCCATGCTCCAAACATTGAAGGATGAATTGAGGAAGGAAAATTGGGTGCTAGGAAATTGTAAGGATCTTGAAAATATCCTTAAGGCATATATAGTGTAGGAGGAGAATGATGTCCTAGCAGCCAAGAAGGACGAGTCCCTGGGGAGAGAAGAGAGATTGGCAATGGTAGCAAAGATGTGTGATGTGTTTAAAGTAGCCAAAAATCCCCATGAAGACTAGATAAAGGAGCTAGGGGCGATGGTGGCATGACGAATGGATTTCATGGAGGGAATGGTCTCAGGCCTTACTAGAGTGACAAGGGAATTAAAGCACAAGGGTTAGGACATGACTCTAGATGAAATGGAGAAAATACTTGGTGACGTCCCTGATAAAGTGAAGAAGGGGCTAGGAGAGTGGAATGAATTGGAGGATGACATAAATAAGGAGTACCTTGAACTCCTACAACTAGCCGAGGAGTAAAATGCATTGTTCATTCTATTCTTTATTCCATACTTTTATGGAAATTCTTTATTATTTGTATTCTTTGGAGAGATAAGTTGTGCAACCCCATTGCCAAGGACAAAAATGTAATTAGTGTGGGGTAATGTTGGGTTGGAAAAATTGACTAAGTATCAAGAAGGTGAGTGGAGTTTTTGGGCATGCAAGTGGGGTGCATGGACGTGTGTAAGGTTTAGTTGATGTGGTGCGTGCCTAGAGATTCTAATCCCATGACTCATCCATATTTGCATGTATAGACTAAAAATAGTAAAAGTGAGTTAGAGTACGGATCACTTGAAGGAGACAAGTAAGGAGACTTAAAGGCCAAACAAGAAATATTTTTGGGATAAATTGAAGATGGATACTCATGCATGGATCAAACTAATAATAGGATTAAAAAGGTTTATTTATAGATTAATCTATTATTAGGCTTGTTAGGAAAGCATGCATGCTTTATAGTTACTTTTGTATGTACACATGGCTATTTTGAGCATGCAAACTATTTTGAGGATGCATAGGTGGTGAAGGGAAAGTCCCCACCCCTATAAATATCTGATATACTCCATTGTATTAGACATGGTTGATGTGATAGGGTTATGTTGTTATGGTATATTGGTACACATTACTCTCTGGTGACTATTGTTATGTATTCAACTTCTACTATGTAATATTTTGGTTATTAATGGATCATTATGGATGGATTCTAGTTATTGATGTATCTAAATATGGTGTTCACATGGTGTAATTGATCTTAGTAATTTTTTTATCCGTTGTGATTCTTTATTACATGTATTTCCTTATGATATTTGTGTTATCTACATTTGAATGTATGCTTTGATATTTGTAATCATGAATATGCATGCTAAAATATTGAAAAGCTAGTGCAAAGGAGGGAGTCCAGAAATGTCTGGATGAAGTGCCAATGTGCCTAGGAAGTTAGGTGAAATAAGTAAGGACTGCACTTTTTTTTGAAATTTTGGGAAGAATGTGATATAGAATAATGATGATGTGTGTGGTACACCGTCAAAAATTGCCAAGAAGTAAAAATTTGACCTCGAGAGAAGAAAAGGTTACCAAAAAAAAATGCCCCAACAAGGCTAAAACATTAGTAAAAATTACCATTTAATTAAAATAATAAAGTTTTGGTACACAACATTGCCTAAAATAATTCTTAAATTGATCCTAAGTGATGTTTTTTTCATCAATATTTAGTTCAATCTTTCGGCTATCCCACCAAGAGGATGCCTCATGGGAAAGAATATAATCTCCCCATACTACTTTAGCTTCCTCCGATAAGTTCCTTATTGTAAAGTACTTCTCCATTTTACTGAGCAAGTTCTCATCTCCATCCCCCCAAAGTGTAGTGCCATCAAACTTGGGTGGACTTATCCATTTCATATCATTTGTGAGTTTAGTGCTAATCTTTCCTTTTTATTTTCAGGTTAGTTGGGTACATTTACATTAGCATTTGCAGCATTATTATTATCAATGCCTAAATTTCCAACATTAGCATTGTCCACAGGATGTGGCTGATTGTTATTACCAACATCTTCTTCCTCCTCGTCACTACCCATAAATTTTTGTTCAAGTAAAACAAATCGATCTCTTGTGTCATATAGGGCAACAAGGATCTCATCAAGTTTTTTGTGATAACTACTTCTCCACCTGGAGGTGGGTTATTTGCAACACATCCCCTTGTTCTAACCATTTTAAGTTGGCAAGAAAATTATTTTTTTATCAAATTATGGACTCAATATGTCCAAGAGCTATAACCTTCAACTCTAATACCAAGATGTAACATTATCATTTTAAGAGTTTAGGAAAAGGAATTTTATTTTTTTATCATACATAATGTTCTCTATTCTAAATTAACATAATTTAGAACACACATTCCAATTCCAATCCATCTCATAACAGAAAACCATATGCAGTTGTAAATGACTCGGTGAAACACCGATCTCTCATTTCATGACTCGGTATTAAACCAATCTCTCATGTTAACTCAATAATGTGTATACAACGTATACTTGGTTCTTTTACCCTTTTAGGGGTACCCAAGTGTTCTGTTTAAGAGGCCTATCTAAATATCTGTTACATTCGATATTCATCTGAAATATCACTTCTTAAACTAGGTGACATGAAAACGCAACAAGAAGCTTGTGATACTTTGGCCAAAGTTTTTAAACATGTTTATCATGTTTACATTCCTTGACGACATACTCAAAAATGGGATGAGTCCCTCACCACACTTGTTTTATCATCTAGAGTGGTCTTTCCTTACTCCTGTCAGTCCAATCTATTTTAAGGTTTCATACTAGATAAGGGCAACAACATGAACTAGTGTGGAAGACTACTCATGGTGACTAAGGGTACATAGACATACTCAATCGACTTAAATTGATTAGATGTGTCTAGTTATCCTAAGTCAACATGAGTTGACCTTGACACTAGATCATATTCCTATCCCTATATAGGATAGAACCGTGATCCAGTCTTACTTTTATGTCAATCAAGTTAAACAAACTATGCGGGGTGTTGAGACATATCAACTACATCATAGTATCCTCATAATGGATCCTACCATTACAAAGGTACTATGTTGCAGTTGAAGTGTTCCAACATCCAACTGAGTTTCCTCAACTGGTTAACATACCTAGAATTATAAGTTTATTATCCCATTTAATCATTGTCTAAAGATTAATTACAACAACGCTTAAAGATTCATCTAGCATCATTTAACCTATAAGGTTACAAGTTGAAACTGCATGTGAGGTAGGTATGCAGGTAAAATATTCTTTCTAACCATTTAATTACATGCTTAATTTTGTCTTTGAGTGAAATATTTGTATCATATAATGACATGATTGATCTTGAATTTATGAAAGTGTGTTAATTAATTCCTTACATATTTTAGCCCTAGCTTAAACAAATTCACTATAAACCCTTTTATTTTAGACTTGATAAATATGAAGTCTATATTCCCTTTGATTCCTTTCTAAGCATTCCAAATTTTGATTAAGGAAATATGCCTAAGGAAGTATACATTCAATCATTTACTTACAACATTTATAACACTTTAACAAGATCATATATTATGTCATAATGATTGTTTTCAAGGGAATTATCCTTTTCCCTAAATCAATTTCTAATGCCCAATTATGAAAACAAATTACTTGTATATCAAATACATCCATAATTCATACACATACATCTATATAATTCAATCATTGTCCTTTTATATTGTTCAAGGATCTACTTATGAGTGTCAACTTATAAGTTACATCTCTTTAGAAGAAAATCAACCAACAAACATTTTAGATCCCAAAACCATTCCCATAACATTTATGTATATAAAATGCCCTACTTCATTAGGATAATACTTAATAATACATTTTGATTCTTGACAAGAAAGTATTATAATAAAGTACTATTTAACAATCATCACATCTTTTATTCATCAAGAAGTAGTGATACATTCACCTTGAATCCGAAGTATCTCGAGAGATTACAAAGTATCATAACAACAATTTAAAAAAATAGTTTTATTAAAACTTTATTTTCTAACAAAGTATATTCTCAAGTAATGACTCCACATAATTATTATAATAAGATACAATTTCTTTAGTAAAAAATATGTAAATTTTTATGTATTTCTCCTTTCATCTTTTACGAAATCCATCGACACAATTGTTAGCACGGTCAGTTCATTTGAACTAAGCATGATAAACACTAAATCATTAAAACATTGTGCTTTTATCTAACTATTTCATAAAAATAAATCTTTTTTTATGAAACAATTCTGAAAACACAACAATGAAAACATAAAGAATTTTCTCTAAAAGATGACAACCTAGAAGGATAGATGAGTTTAAATTTTCCCATGTGTAAAAAGGGGTTAATTAATCAACATATCAACCCTAAAATTCTCATCATAAAATTATTTTCAACATGTAGGAAATAGAACAACAAATTTAAGAAAGGGAACTTCATGTCTCAATCTAACTTCACTATCTCTAGCAGGTGATCAAGATAAGTTCATTCAATTAGTTCAAACATTCAAGAAGTAATATTGGATATAATTAAACTACCTTTCATAAAATGTATTATATTTTAAAAATTCAAGGGAACATGAAAGGGGTACTACAATACATAATTTTTACTCCATCAAAATCATAATATCTTAGAACTAACCTAGTGTATAAGAAGTATATTGAACATAATTATGCCCAACATAACTTATTGCAAGACTTCCTACAAACCTGTAATTACTTTAGAGATGGATCCTGAGTGCTCCATACAAAGCAATCATTATGTATTTATAAATATATCCATAATGTAGAAAAGTATCCTAAACACCTTACTCCAACCCAAACATAATTCTATACTATTGTTTCAGGTTTAATAATTATATCTTTATAGGTTATTTACAATGTAAAATATAAATAATAATTCTCTCAATACATAATAGCCATTACAACTAAAGAAAATATCATAAGAATTTACACCGATAGAGCTCATCATTAGGAAAGATCCAGACATGAATGCAACCACAATCAGTCAACACAAAGGAACATCCTCCCAAAGGGGCTTAAATAATTCATGGTCCCAAGAGTTCTTAACAATTCTAAGATTCAAATTAGTATAACTAAAATAGAAAAAGGAAAACTGATATACACCTACGTATACTCAAGTTCCCATCATCATGTTTGGTTAACATCTTAAAAAAGAGGATCAGAAAAGGAGGACCATACTTCCCTCTATGCTGACTAATAAAATGTTACAACACATCAAGGAGGAAGCCACAAACAATTCTCAATTCAAATTATAAACAGACACACCATCCAAGATGGATAAAAAACAAAACAAAACACATACTTTGAGTACTAGATCCATCATGGGAAAACCACTTAGGTTCAGCCAGATCTTACCTGAAATACCACATAACCTAGAATTGGGTAAAAACCAATGAACCAGACAGAAAGGAATGAAAACAAGACACTCAACAAACCTATAAGAAAGTTATTTCTCCTACGAAAGATATCATCCTAATACATGAATTAAAACCAATAAACAAATGACTTGTTTCAATTCCAAATAGCTCAGTTACAAAAGGAAGGTAGATAAAATAAGAATGAGTTCACAACCAGTCTCCACAAACCTTACAAACATCCAAAAAGAGTTAATTAAGTCATTCAAGTAATGTCCAATAACAAAGGATTTTAATCATCCATCATTTTTTTTGGAAAAATTACCTAGATCAAAATATATGTTCAAATTCCAAAATCCCATAGTGGGTTTATGATCATACTTCATAGAACCTGAACTCATGATGGATTTGCTCAAGCTCAAGGTGGGTTTTCTTATACCCAAAAATAATGGTAACAATAGAGAGATTTAAAAATAAACACAAATATTACAAGTGGTTCCCATTAGAGAGAAAAACCCAAAATATTCATAACCCAAATTAACATGAACTATATTCAACTCATAAATACAATCACAAAACAATGGTCTATACTTCTATTATCAAGAAAACAACCCAAACCGAAGAGCTCACATTAACCTAAATAATGACGTAATGCCAAAATGGAGACTCCTTCAAGCTAGATTCCCAATGACAACAGTAAAGAAGCATGCAAGTTAAGATCTCTGATTTCCATGAGCCATGCAACTATTAAAAGTACTTTAAACCCCCACATAGACTTATTTCAATAGTAAGAAGGTCTGAATTTATAAACAAGTTATCATTAATTTCATAGTTCACACTTCCATATTCTTTTCTCCACAATGAAGAATTAGTAGCATCCGAAGAAATAAAACAAACACCATTGATGCAAGAATAATCAATCATAAAAACAGAACTAGAAGGTTTCCACAAATATCGTGAGTTGTTTTTATGAAGCATTTAAGTAAAAGAAAAAGACTTAATGGATAGGGCCTATCATTCTTGATAGAGCTCTTGTCTTCACTTTTTCACAGAAAATATTCAAGCAGAGCTTCAATTCCTTTCCACGAAATGCCAAAAAACTCCTCAAAACCTTCTTCTCCTTCTTCTTATAGTTTCACAAAGTTGTTATTTTCATATTCTAATGCCATGTAAGGAAAAACATTCATGCAAGGATTTGAACTGTGGTTCGAAGAGAAAACCACATGCAGAGCCAAGCTCACAAAAGACCAAATGACCAAAACAAAATTGAAACCATTCCTTTTTCCATCTTCCTCCTTCCTAGGCTATTTTTTCCATAATTTCCAAAAACATTAAATGTCAAACAGGATTGATAGTCCTTCCCCTTCTCCCACCACCACCAACTTGCATTTGGCTAGGTCTAAATTTAAATTTCCATGTAAAAATCACTTTGGCAGAGGTGCCAACTCAACCTCCCTATCACATTTCATGCATACACCAATTTTCACCAAACAAAAGTTCTTAATCTACACCGATGTCCGATAAATACCTTGAAGATGATACCTGACTTTCCCTTTTGCATGTCATCCCATAAGCCCATTTTAGGTTAACCAAACATTATGTTAGGTTCAAAATTAGTTTAGGAACTAACATAGGTCCTTAGGTAATGTTTAAGGTTTAGTCTAGGTCATGTAATTATTAACAACACACATTAATAAAGAACATAATAACTTAGGGTAGGTTACAACTTTATGATAGGATTACAATCTAAGTAACAAAGTTTAATTAGGTTCCTTTAGCAATAGCTAGGAATTTTATCATACAAACTACCAAAATAAGGATTAGAAAACCATCCAAGATCACTTACGAAGTAGGGAACAACAGAGATCACTCGTGACTTCAAGACAATCAGAGTTTAGAGATCCTAAAACATGTCAAGCTCGGTCAATATGACCACAAAGTCATGAATTAGAAGCATACCTTGGATCAAAAATTGATATAAGGTATTGCCTTTCTAAGCATCCAAAAATTATGAAAAATGAAGCACAAATTTGAGTGCAACAAAGACTCATGAATTAGTTTAACTGAATCAATTTCTTATTTCCCAAGTAGTGAATTATTCAAGTATAAGAAGAGATGAATTACTTCATTTTCTATTCAACATAAACATGGCAGAATGGTATCTATTCCAGTAAATAACCTATTATCCACAACAAACATGATTTCATAGTTCATAAGAGTACACCATCTTAAGACAAGAATCACATATCAACGTTTACAACTTCCAATAAAGAAGTCATCATAGATATCAACCATGTTAGAGGTGTTACATACCTCCCTCCTAAAAATCATCATCGTCTCAATGATTAACTTAGTCCACATTCTCAAACAAGAAAAATAATCATAATTATAGTTCTTTCATCCATAAGTTCACAAACAAAAACCAGATTTGAGAATTTCAAATTTTCATAATTTATTACAACATTAATTTGTTGTTCTATACTAATGAATATAGTACCTTCCCAAATATCAGAATTATTGATAATTTAAAAAAAAAACAAGGTCTTTAATTGTTATCAATCAACAAAATTAATTTTGTTCAAATAAATGAGGAAAAGTAATTTTCATGTCCTCAAGATTTTCCCATGTTGCACTTTCTTCATTAAAATGGTCCCACTAAACCTTGCATTGACTAATTTCATGATTTTTAAGTGCAACCGGTAAGCTTTTAGCACTATTATGGGTTCAACCATGATTATTCCCGGTCTTGGACCTACAAGAAATCTCAATTTAACACATGTGATCAATCTGAAATGTATTTCTTAAGCAAAGAAATATGGAAAACATCATGCATTTGTGATAGAACAGGTGGTAATGATAAATGATAAGCTATAGGATTGATTAATTCAACGATCTCAAAAGGTCCCACATAACAAGGTGATAATTTTTCTACCTTGCCAAAGGTTATAAAACTCTTTTCAGTTAACCCGTAAAAAGACCTTTTCACCAAGTTCAAATTTCTTATCAACCCTTTTTAGATCTGCATAACTTTTCTACCTATCTGCTACTTCTTTTAAATGTTCACGAATCATTTTAACTTATTGTTCCATTTTAGTAAGGATTTTAGGTCCAATTACCTCTTTGTCTTCAATGTTATCTCAACTAACTAGGGTTCTGCATTTCCTTTCATATAATGCTTTGAAAGGTGTCATCTTCAAAGAGGCATGATATGTATTATTATATGTGAATTCAACTAAAGGAAGGTATTCTTCCCATTTTTACTATTGATCCATGTAGTACATTCATAACATATCTTCCAAAACCTGATTAACTCTCTCAATTTGACCATCTTTTAGATGGTATGCGGAACTAAAATTCAGTTTTGTTCCTAAGGATGCATTTAGAGTCTTCCAAAATTGATATGTCATTATAAGGTCTCTATTAGATATAATCAATTCAGATACTCCATGTAATCTGAAAATTTCATGCACAAATGTTTTTGATAAAACAAGTGAGTCATCCTTGAGATTACCAAAGCAATAAAATGTGCTACTTTTGTCAGTTTATCAACAACAACTAAAATAACATAATGTTTATTTCTTGACATAGGTAGCCCTTGAAAAAAATCCATGCTAATTACCTACCACTTATATTGTGGTATGCTATGAGGATATAGTAAACTAGTTGGGTACATATGCTCATCCTTAACATGCTGACATTCCAAA